>CM033471.1:195046209-195181209 GCA_019447015.1 Hymenochirus boettgeri
AAAAACAGAAAAATCTCTTTAAAACAGGAAATCGCTCAGAGCTAATCACTCATGGGAAGTGCCTTAAATGAGGTTCAAAACCAACCAGAGCCAACAACATTGCTAATGAACTGTAGGACTGACTAACACTGGGCTGGCTAATAAACTGGAGGGCTGGCTAATGGACTGGAGGGCTGGCTAATGAGCTGGAAATTAAGAATCGGGGGACTTTCTAACAATATATTAATGCGGTTGGGGCTGGGGGAGCATGCCCTACCACATATCAAAAGTTAAATTTCGGGGTGGACATGCCCTTTAAGTTACCACGGGATCCTACTAGTGTCTGCATAGTAACATAGTAATAAGGTTGAATAAAGACATAGTCCATCAAGTCCAACCTATTCACCCTCTTTTTTTTTCTTTTTTTTAACCCTACCTAACAGTTGATCCAGAGGAAGGCAAAAAAAAAAAAAACAAGCTAAAAAGGGGGGGGGGGGTAGTATTCCTTCCTGACTCCAAACAGCAATCGGAAAGTATCCTGGATCAACCAGATCTATATAATACCAGTAATTCTCAATATTTTTTAGTTTTAGAAACTTATCCAGGCCTTTTTTAAAGCTATTCAATGAACTTGCCATTACCAATTCTGCTGGAAGACAGTTCCACATTTTCACCGTTCTCACTGTAAGGAAACCTTTCTAACATGAAGATGAAACTTCTTTTCTTCCAACCTTAAAGGATGTCCACGAGTCCTCTGATAGACCTATTAGTGAACAATGCACCAGACAGTTTATTGTATGGCCCTTAATATTATGTATAAAGTTATCATATCCCACACGCAAACATCACTTCTCCAATGTAAACAGCCCTAACTTGTCTAATCTGCCTGCATATTCAAGCCCCTCCATTCCCCTTATTAATTTAGTTGCCCTTCTCTGAACTACATCCAATTCCAGATGTCCCTTTTGTATATGGGATTCCAAAACTGCACCGCATATTCCAAATGAGGCCTTACCAGTGCCTTGAAAAGAGGGAGAATAATTTTTTCTCTCATTAATCTATTCCTCTCTTTATACAAGAACAATATCTTGCTAGATCTAGCCGTTGCTACCTGGCATTGTTTGCTAAGCTAAGTCTGTTATCTACCAAAATCCCCAATCTTTTTCCATTACAGATGCACTAACACAGTTATTTATGGTGAGGTGGCACAGGGATTATTAAATGCCAATGCATCACCTTACATTCATCAACATTGAATCTCATCTGCCATTCTGCTGCCCATTTTTATAATCTTTAGGTCTGCGTGCAGCACTTGCACATCATTGAAGTTTCCAAAGTCTGAATAGTTTAGTGTCATCAGCAAACACTGAGACTTGCTCTCGATGCCCCCTTCTAAGTCATTATAAACAGATTAAACAGAGTGACCCCAGTACAGAACCCTGAGGCACTCCGTTTAGAACTTTAGCCCACATAGATGTAGCTCCATTTACCACCACTCTCTGTTTGATCAATAACCAGTTCTCTTTCAATGAACAAATGTTTTCTTCAAGGCCAACAGTCCTCAGTTTTATACATTAGTCGCCTGTGTGGCACAGTATCAAAAGCTTTTGCAAATCCAAATATACCCACATCCACTGCTGTGCCTGAATCTAACTTTTACTCGCTTCTTCATAAAAACCAATTAAATTTTGTCTGGCATGATCTATTTCTCATAAATCCATGCTGACTACTACTATAAGATGATCTCTGGAGACAAAGTCAAGGATATGATCCCGTAACAAAATTTCCAGCACCCTACCACTGATGGTAGGCTTACAGGTCTATATTACCAGGCTGTGAACGACTACTTTTTTGATATTGGTTACATTGGCTTTTTTCCAATCCAGCGGCACATCCCCAGACCAAAGCGAACTAAAAGATGAGAAACAGTGGTCTAGATAGAACTGAACTAAGCTCTTTTAAAATCCGAGGAGCAATCTATCTGGTCCTGGGGCTTTTTTGATATTAAATTTGTCTAATTGTTCCGACCCATATCCTCTGTTAGCCAAGTGAATACTCTTCATTTCTTCCCTGCATATTATTACAATCCCTGCTGTAAGGACAAGGATTCTCAACAGTAAAAACCGATGTAAAAAAACGGTTTAGCAGATTAGCCTTTTCGGCATCCTTACAACCACCTCAGCCCCATTATTTAATGGTCCCACATTCTCAGTCCTCATTTTTTCCATTTATATACTTAAAAAACCTTTTGGGGTTGGACTTGTTTGTTCTGCAATCGTATTCATTTTTATTTTAGCTAGTTTAATTGCTTTTACACTTTTATTACAGCTTTTGTACTCCCTGTAAGCCTGTTCTGTTCCCTCTGTTTTCAAAATTTTAAAAGCCTTTTTCTTTTTTCCATTTCCCTTTTTACCTGAGCATTAAGCCAGCAGGAGTGGACCTAATTTTTTACACTTGTTCCCTAAAGGTACCGATTTAGAAATGTAATAGTTTAATATCGCTTTAAAAGTGGTCCTACCTTTCCTTTAAAGCATATTTCAAGTCCCCGGTTTTTCCAGCCAGACTTTTGTAAACATACATTTTAGATTATCAATTGATTTACTTCCATAATGGTCGTACAAGCTCCTTATCCTCTATGCTCCCCCCCCTTCTCCATCCTCCGTGTGTGTTAATAGCCCCCTGATCCCTAACTCTCTATCTACCCTGTGTAGTTCAACATACCCTCCCCCCATACCTAGTTTAAAATCTCCTCCACCCCCTGCCATCTTCTCCCCAAAACAGCTGCACCATCACCATTGAGGTGCAATCCGTCTCTACTAAAGAGCCTCTAGCCAACAGAAAAGTCAGCCCAGTTCTCTAAAAACCAAACCCCATCTCCTTACACCACTCCCTTAGCCCGCATTTATACTCCTGAGATCCCGTTGCCTCCCTAGAGCTAGCATGTGGCTGCGGTAGTATTCTGAAATCACTTCCCTTGAGGTCTTGCTTTTAACTTGGCCCCTAATTCTCGGAAATCATTTTAAGGACCTCACCCACCTCAACTTTGTCATTGGCACCAATGTGACCAAGACCGCCGGGTCACTCCCAGCCCCACCCGATATGGCTCCAGGTGGGGTGGATAACGAAAGACAAGGCCAATTTTATGGTCGTTGATGAGGCTAGATGCCCTCATTATAGTCTGTGATGCCGGACATCTTGTGGCTTTACATTCTTTGAACTTGAAACCTTCGTTTATCTGGATATTTTTTGCAGCCTATCGTGAAGATGATGAAATCATACCTTAGAGACAGTAGTGAACACTGCTAATTCCTTACCTGACCTTTGTGCTCCATCCTTGGTATTCGGGTCCGGTCTCGGGTCTGTGTCCTAGCTAGTACTGGTTTCCACAGGTGCTATCACAGGTAGAACTTATCCGTTATTTAAGTCTAATAACGGACTAAATTGGAAGTATATTTATTATGTACACTGTGTATCTGTAGGATATTTGAACTATTTTGAATTTGTTGTATTATACTCCGTTATTTATTGGGAACATCCCTTATTATTCGATTTTGTTATTTAAAAAATTATCTTTGGTGACTTTTTATCCTGCATTATTTTTTTATCTATTGTTTGACGAAATACCATGTCCAGATGACGGAAGATGGATGCGAAATGCATTAACTGATTTTACATGTGAAAAATAAAAGTTAAGTCTTATTGAAAAACCTGTGGAGTACTCCGTGTATCCTCGCTATGTATGTGTCCGGTACCTACGAGACAAACGTGAGTGCAGCTCTTCACTGGAACGTTATATTTATTTAAATATGTATTGATGTTTGAAAAATACAAATGACATGTGAATTAATTTGACATATTAAAACAGGAGTTTGGTCCCAGTCAATATGAACTATGAAGAGAAAATTAGGTGAGTAGTATCTATTAATTAAGTGTACCAATCCAAGTTTGTAAGATTCGTTGGCTAACATGCAAGGTTTGATCTACCACGTAACAAAACAAAACAAAAAAAAATTATTATCGCCTTCCTGGTGATAAAACGTTCTCCCAGCAGTAAAGGATTCTAGGAAAAAGATAAGGAAAAGGTGGTGTACCATGTTAGCCATGTTTTAAGTTTTTAAGTCGTATAGTTTTAAGTTTTGAGTGTAAATATATAAATGTTAAGCTGGTTCTAATAACTAATCGGCGGGCTTCCTGACATTCTTCTATCTTCTGCTCATGTGTACATATAGGTGAAGATATGAGGGACATTGAGTCGTACTAAAGACAGTACCCTTTTAACAGTGTACGAGCTTTTGTAGCTATGTGATGTTACATAGCTGTGCATCCTTATGCCAAATTTAAACTGAATTACTAATGAAACACTAATAAACAAATATATACACAATTGCATTGCTGCTACCCTAACCAGGGTTATTTTGAATACTATTCAACATCTTAATATGCTTTTCTTCCAATAATTTTGTTCTCATAAGTCTCATAAGTCATGGAAGAGAGAAACATTAAGAAAGGGCTACATCAATTTAAAAATAGGAAAATATCATGACGGCCTTTAGCCAAAACTGCAATATTAGATGTTTATTTCAAAAACATCTGGATAAATTGAGGAACAGATGATACAATACATTTGGAATGCTGCTGATTGTATTATCAGGTCCCATTTTCTTAGTAAGTTGATTTTTGGAGGCTACTATCAAGGGTACATATCATTTGCCTTACAATAGGCTTGACCATAATACACCAGATTAAATAGCCACACATTTTTTCAATATTGTTGTATCCTAGTGCCCTTTCACACGCATACACATAATATATACCAGGATGATTTACAAAAAGAATAATATCAATAGTTATAAAATTGACAATCACATAGCTATATAACACTAAAGCTAGGTAAACACACATTAGTGATAAAGGCCAGATACCGTCACTTTTGCCAACAAGCACGGCTGCCGAACGTTCGGGCCGGCCATGCATTCGTTCGAGAAAGTCGGTAAATTTCCATCGGCCTATAGCGGGAGTCTGCGCGGCCGAGGGAAAACACACGGTTCCAAGCCTTCTCCTATGCTGTGCATATGGAGAGCGCTCAGGATCTGTGTAGCCTGATCTTGCAGATCCTGTGTGCCATTTTTTCAAAACTCTTAACTGTGTGTACCCAGCTATAGATATATAGTGAATTGTAATTTATAGGATATTACATGTCACTAAAGCTAGGTACACCTATACGATCCTTCCTCCTGGAACCGTTCATTAGGCGCGACCAATCGTGTGGTCCATAGAGGACGCACGATCGGTTATGATTTTCTGACCTGTCCGATCGTTCTTTCATCCGATTCGGACGAAGGAAACGGTCGGCGATTGGTCACAGCTGCCACGAAATGTAGGTCGGTCGGGCAGAATTATTGTATAATACAGTATAATTGGTCAGAACGATGAGTCCTGTGAGACAATCTGTAAATCCTGTAATCTGTAATATCAACACGTTCACGGTCCCCAGCTTTCCAAATACCAAAAGTAAACAACAGTTCTCAGTTCACTTTTGTGCTAAAGGTTTAGGCCTTGAGATTAAAGGGCATGTCCACCCCAAAATAAAAATGTCCCCACTACTGGCACCACTTTGCAGTGTTTAAAGATCCTTACCTTACTCTCTGCTCCAAATGGTTCTCCTGCAATCTTTGGTATAGTGTGCGGTGGGTCTCTTTATGGTCTCTACTCCCCTTTGCCCTGGCAGCAATTACAGCAATCAAATAATGTTGGAAGGAGACTCCACTCACATTCTTCGGATCTTACATGGATCGTTTTTAAAGCTCTGTTTGCTGCCTGTAGTGTAGTTTGCGGTAGTGTAGTCGACCCTATTCCAACCCCATAAGCCATATTTGTTTGCAAAAAAGAACGGTAATGAACTTATTAGCCGTTCCCCCGAAGTTCTGCAATGACTCTGTCCATGCCAGTAAATACAGTGTCCCTGACCAGTCCCAGCCCAGTAAAACAATGCCACTGACCCTATCCCCATGCCCAGTAAATCAATGTCACTGAATCTATCCCTATGCCCAGTAAATACAAGTACTGACTCTTCCCATGCCCAGTAAAACAATGACACTAAATGTCCTCATGCCCAGTAAATACAGTGTCACTGACTCTGCCCCCCATGCCCAGTAAATACAATGTCACTGATTCTGTCCCCATGCCCAGTAAATACAATGTCACTGAATCTGCCCCCATGCCCAGTAAATACAATGTCACTGACTGGTCCCCATGCCCAGTAAATACAATGACACTGAATCTGTCCTCATGCCCAGTAAATACAATGTCACTGAATCTGCCCCCATGCCCAGTAAATACAATGTCACTGATTCTGTCCCCATGCCCAGTAAATACAATGTCACTGAATCTGTCCCCATGCCCAGAAAATACAATATCACAGACTCTGTCCCCATGCCCAGTAAATATAATGTCACTGAATCTGTTTCCATGCCCAGTAAATAAAATGTCACTGACGGTCCCGTGCCCAGTAAATACAATGTCACTGACTCTAGCCTTATGCCAAGTAAATACAATATCACAGACTCTGTCCCCATGCCCAGTAAATACAATGACACTGAATCTGTCCCCATGCCCAGTAAATACAATGTCACTGATTTTGTCCTCATGTCCAGTAAATACAATGACACTGAATCTGTCCCCATGCCCAGTAAATACAATGACACTGAATCTGTCCTCATGCCCAGTAATACAATGTCACTGAATCTGCCCCCATGCCCAGTAAATACAATGTCACTGATTCTGTCCCTATGCCCAGTAATACAATGTCACTGACTGGTCCCCATGCCCAGTAAATACAATGTCACTGACTCTATCCCCATGCCCAGTAAAACAATGAACTAAATCTGTCCCCATGCCCAGTAAATCAATGTCAATGAACCTGTTTCCATGCCCAGTAAATACAATGTCGCTGGCTGTTTCCCCATGCCCAGTAAATACAATGTCACTGACTTTGTCTCCATGCCCAGTAAATATAAGTTTCTGAATCTGTCCCATCCCAGTAAACGTAATGTCACTGGCTGTTTCCCATGCCCAGTAAATACAATGTCACTGACTGTCTATGCCCAGTAAATAAAATGTCACTGACTGGTCCTGTGCCCAGTAAATAAAATGTCACTGACTGGTCCGTGCCCCAGTAAATAAAATGTCACGACTGGTCCCTGTGCCCAGTAATACATGTCACTGACTGGTCCCTGTGCCCAGTAAATACAATGTCAATGACTGGTCCCTGTGCCCAGTAAATACAATGTCACTGACTGGTGCTTGCCCAGAAAATACAATGACAACGACTCTGTCCCCATGCCCAGTAAATACATGTCACTGCCTGGTCCCTATGCCCATTAAATACAAGTCACTAACCTGTCCCCTTGCCCAGAAATAAGTACTGACCGGTCCCCATGCCCAGTAAATACATTGTCACTGACTGGTCCCAATGCCCAGTAAATATAGTATCATTGACTGGTCCCCATGCCCAGTAAATACAAATCACCAGACTCTGCCCCATGCCCAGTAAATACAATGACACTGACTCTGTCCCATGCCCGACATACAAATGCACTACTCTGTCCCCATGCCCAGTAAATACAATATCACAGACTCTGTCCCTCCCAGAATCAATGTCACTGACTCTGTCCCATGCCCAGTAAATACAATGACACTGACTCTGTCCCCATGCCCAGTAAATACAATGTCACTGAATCTGTCCCCATGCCCAGTAAATACAATTCACGACTCTGTCCCCATGCCCAGTAAATACAATATCACAGACTCTGTCCCCATGCCCAGTAAATACAATGTCACTGACTCTGTCCCCATGCCCAGTAAATACAATGACACTGACTCTGTCCCCATGCCCAGTAAATACAATGTCACTGACTCTGTCCCCATGCCCAGTAAATACAATGACACTGACTCTGTCCCCATGCCCAGTAAATACAATGTCACTGACTCTGTGCCCCATGCCCAGTAAGGCATGGGGACAGAGTCTGTGATATTGTATTTACTGGGCATGGGGACCAGTCAATGATACTATATTTACTGGGCATTGGGACCAGTCAGTGACAATGTATTTACTGGGCATGGGGACCGGTCAGTGACTTATTTTCTGGGCAAGGGGACAGGTTAGTGACTTGTATTTAATGGGCATAGGGACCAGGCAGTGACATTGTATTTACTGGGCATGGGGACAGAGTCGTTGTCATTGTATTTTCTGGGCAAGGCAACCAGTCAGTGACATTGTATTTACTGGGCACAGGGACCAGTCATTGACATTGTATTTACTGGGCACAGGGACCAGTCAGTGACATTGTATTTACTGGGCACAGGGACCAGTCAGTGACATTTTATTTACTGGGCCGTTGAAAGGGATCTTGGAGTTTTGGTGGATAACAAACTTAAAGGTAGCAAGCAGTGCCAGGCGGCAACAGCCAGAGCCAGCATGGTATTGTCTTGTATAAAGCGAGGTATGGATTCAAGGGAGGAAATGTAATTCTCCCTCTTTACAAAGCATTGGTAAGGCCTCATTTGGAATATGCAGTGCAATTTTGGAATCCTGTGTACAAAAAGGACATCTTTGAAATGGAAAGGTTAGAGAAGGGCAACTAAATTAATAAGGGGATTGGGGGAGCTTGAATATGAAGAGAGACTGGAAAAGTTACAATTATGTACGCTGGAGAAAAGGCGCTTGCGTGGGGATATGATTACTGTGTTAAATACATTAACGGGCAACAATAAACTATCTGGGGCATTGTTCACCAATAGAACATGTCAAAGGACGAGGACACCCCTTAAGACTTGAAGAAAAAAGGTTTTGGCTTCAAGCTCGGAAAGGGTTTTTCACTGTGAGAACGGTAAGGCTATGGAACTGTCTTCCAGTGGACTTGTAATGGCAGGTTCATTGGTCAGTTTCAAAAAAGCTGGATGAGTTTCTGCAAACAAGGAATGTTGCAAGTTACTGGTATTGATACATAAAGTAGAGTTGATCCAGGGAATTTCCGATTGCCACTTGGAGTCAGGAAGGATTTTTTCCCCCTTCATAAATTTGGTGGGGGTTTTTGCCTTCCTCTGGATCAACAGTTAGGCAGGAAATGAGGATATTGCTAGATGGGTTGGACTGGTGGACGTATGTCTTTATTCAACCTCAAATAATAACTATACTATACATACTATAAGCAAATTAAAGTCACGTAGGAGTTCCATATAAAGGTACAAGGACACAGCTGATAATAAAGGTCAGGAACATTTTTAGTACCACTCATGTATAATAAGGGATAAACAGCCTCATTCACCCAATGTCGGTGGCTAAAATCCTGTCTTAAAGACGCATTCACCCTAGGTCGACTTCTTGCAGTTTCTGCAGTTTCATTACCACGGCCGACCCCTCTACAGAGGTGAACAGTTGGGACGGAAAATTTGTCTATGTGTACCCCGCCCTCACATTCTGTTTTACTGAGAAATCCACATTTGCACTACATTACCTTTTAGTGTCTTTTAAAGTCAGATCCACCCTGACGGTGGATGACAGAATTTGAGTAATAGTGCAAACTTTGTCGACCATTAAAAACTTCAAAGGATGTGCAATCGTTGCAAGGGGATCTAGATAGATTATCACATTGGGCTGCTAAGTGGCAGATGAAATTCAATGTTGATAAATGTAAGGTGATGCATTTTGGACTTAAAAATCCTTGTGCTACTTATACTATAAATGGCTCTGTGTTAAGTGAATCCCTGTTGGAAAGGGATCTTGGAGTTTTGGTGGATAACAAACTTAAAGGTAGCAAGCAGTGCCAGGCGGCAACAGCCAGAGCCAGCATGGTATTGTCTTGTATAAAGCGAGGTATGGATTCAAGGGAGGAAAATGTAATTCTCCCTCTTTACAAAGCATTGGTAAGGCCTCATTTGGAATATGCAGTGCAATTTTGGAATCCTGTGTACAAAAAGGACATCTTTGAAATGGAAAGGGTTCAGAGAAGGGCAACTAAATTAATAAGGGGATTGGGGGAGCTTGAATATGAAGAGAGACTGGAAAAGTTACAATTATGTACGCTGGAGAAAAGGCGCTTGCGTGGGGATATGATTACTGTGTATAAATACATTAACGGGCCATACAATAAACTATCTGGGGCATTGTTCACCAATAGAACATGTCAAAGGACACGAGGACAAAACTCCTTAAGACTTGAAGAAAAAAGGTTTAGGCTTCAAGCTCGGAAAGGGTTTTTCACTGTGAGAACGGTAAGGCTATGGAACTGTCTTCCAGTGGACGTTGTAATGGCAGGTTCATTGGTCAGTTTCAAAAAAAAGCTGGATGAGTTTCTGCAAACAAGGAATGTTGCAAGTTACTGGTATTGATACATAAAGTAGAGTTGATCCAGGGAAATTTCCGATTGCCACTTGGAGTCAGGAAGGAATTTTTTCCCCCTTCATAAATTTGGTGGGGGGTTTTTGCCTTCCTCTGGATCAACAGTTAGGCAGGAAATGAGGATATTGCTAGATGGGTTGGACTGGATGGACGTATGTCTTTATTCAACCTCAAATACTATACTATACTATACTATACTATAAGCAAATTAAAGTCACAGTAGGAGTTCCATATAAAGGTACAAGGACACAGGCTGATTAATAAAGGTCAGGAAACCTTTTTAGTACCACTCATGTATAATAAGGGATAAACAGCCTCATTCACCCAATGTCGGTGGGCTAAAATCCTGTCTTAAAGACGCATTCACCCTAGGTCGACTTCTTGCAGTTTCTTGCAGTTTCATTACCACGGCCGACCCCTCTACAGAGGTGAACAGTTGGGACGGAAAATTTGTCTATGTGTACCCCGCCTCACATTCTGTTTTACTGAGAAATCCACATTTGCACTACATTACCTTTTAGTGTCTTTTAAAGTCAGATCCACCCTGACGGTGGATCTGACAGAATTTGATTAATATTGTCGGTATCGGGACCTATTGGGCAATATGGAAAATTTCAATTACCGCTCCCTTTACTATAGTAGAAGGAGACAATAACATCAGACCATGTATGGGCACATTGAACGATCATTCTTTACAAAGAATATATGAAACAATCAACTCCTGTGTATGTGTATATAGTAAGTACTAGGGGTTATATATTAACTGCAGGGTTAATATTGATACAATTCCCTATGCTGCTGTCAATCACAGGGCAGATTGGATACATTTTTGAAACATACAAATGCTGCTTCTAATTCACAGCTCAGTTGACAATGTAACAATCTATATAACAACTTATGTACCAGTCTATGGACACCAGGAGAAGTGGAACAGCAGACTGCACTAAGCAGGTAGAAAGGGGGGATTCCAGGCACTAGTACCGTATATACTCGAGTATAAGTCGAATTTTTCAGGCTTTAAAGTTAGCCTGAAAACCTAACCTCAAGGTTAGTCCTAATTTAGATCCAAATTCTGCAATTGCGAATAGTAACCAGTAGGTGGCCCTGTGTTAACCTGCATAGAAAGTTACAGGAGCTGATCTGCCTTTACACTTCCTGCTTCCTGTAGTCTGGCTGATGGACTCACTCAGCACTGTCACTGCTCATCTGGATGCTGTAAATCTGATGGGTCTCCAGTTTAGTGCAAATGACAGCTTGAAACTACAACTTTCAGGTGACATTTTTAACTATTGGGGTCAGAGAGTCCTTTACTATATGGGAGTCAGAGTGCTCTTTACTATATGGGGTCAGAGGGCCCTTTACTATATGGGGGTCAGGAGAATTGTAAATAATGGTAAGCTTAATTAAAAGATTACTGAACCTTGCCACTCCACATGTTTAGAAACTGCAACTCAGCAACAAAGCATGCTGGGAGTTGTAGTTTCCAAATCGAGCGATTCATGTATGGGAATTCTGCTGTCCATTTAAAGCGCAGCTAAGTTCTACCCTCGACTTATACTCGAGTCAATCCGGTTTTAAAAAATTTTCTGGTAAAAATAGGTTCCTCGGCTTATACTCGGATCGACTTATACTCGAGTATATACGGTAATCTGAGCATTTTTGAGGCTGATGAACGTTCACCGTCAGCTTCAGGATTGCTCAGAACTGCCCGAAAATTTCCCTCGGCCACGGTTGGCTCCGTGTACTAAAGTAAGCGATGGCAGCACTGCTTAAAGGGCATGTCCACCCCCAAAACTATAATCCCCCCCCACTAATGGCCCCACCATGTAGTGTAATAAAATCCTTACCTCACATCCCAGCTCCATAAGGTTCTCCTGTAGCCCCCCCCCCCCCAAAGTCCCAAAAACTGCCCACCAGGAGGATAGCAGAGTCCATATAGGACTCTGCCTCCCCGGGAGAAGTTTGGCATGCCTACTGCAGCCCTTCTCCCCCTCCCTCTCCCTCCCGTTTTGCGATCCCCCCCCCCTACCTAAAACCCTTTGCCCATAATTAGTATATCTTCCCCCAGCCCCAACCGCTAAAATTTATTTTAAGAAAAACCCCGAACTCTACTTACCTTCCATCTCTCCCCCGGCATTATGAGAAGCCGGCAGCCGCGTCCGTGATTGGCTGCCTCTCAGCCAATCACGGACGCGGCTGCCGGCCCCGCCCCCTGCTTGCAGTGTCTTGCAAGCAGAAGGCCGGGCATCGGAGAGAGAGGGAAGGTAAGTAACAACACAGGGCACTTTATTAATTTATTTTATAGCGGTTGGGGCTGGGGAAGGCATATTATAATATGACAAGATTTTTTTATAAGGGTGACCATGCCCTTTAATATGGCTCAATGGCTGTGTATCTTTCAGAATTACCAGTAGTAGTCTATTCAATAACAGAACAAATAAAGTCACACAACAATATTTGCAGGTAAGATATTTTATACAGATAGATATTAGCTCCCTGTACACACAGTTTCAAGACTGCTGGGCCTCTTTCTCAAGTCTGGAACACAAATGCATTATATATTCAATTATGCTTTTATAGGCTCAAACAGGAGAGTTGCTTCCTAATTATCACAAATGCATTCCAGTTCGGGCACTAAATTCAAATCTGTTGGGGATTATGATTTGTAATTATTTTTGTTAAGGTGTTAACACTTGTTTATATATCATAGTGGTTAATAAGTAATAAGGGGGTCTATCCTATGTTCACCATGCCTTTTAATGATAATATTTATAGTGATATAATTATTTGATGTAATATTTAATACATATAAGTGTAGATCACTGTGAACATATTTCAATATTTAATTAGTGCCTGAAATGGAATGAAATTGTCATAATTAGGAGGCAATTTGGCCAGAGGATCATTTAGCCATTAAGTTTTTCTCCCTTGCGTGCATTTGTGGTTGTGTGTTTGTACACTACTGTAGGTGACACTGATACCTTTTGAATAAAACAATTGGTTAGTATATCCATATTAAGCACATGAAAAATACTTTAAAAGGTGAAAAATTGTTCCGTTCCTTACTCTTAAAGGGCAACTAAAGCCACAGAACAAAACTGAACCAGAAGGCAGAACACCTTGATATAAAACCAGTAATCTGTGTCTTACCTCTCATTTTGATACAGGCGCTGGGAAATATACCTAAATAACATATGGTTTCTGCTTTACTTCTCAGCATTCTAGTATCAGACAGTTTGGTCAACGACCATTATGTTCTGCACATGCTCAGTCCTTTGCTATGGCACAAACCTGTTACAGTTGGTCACACCCATTAATGATATCTAGCCAATCCTTTTACAGGACAGATAAAGCAAGGAAGCATGTGACTGAGGTCAGGTGGTGTGGCCTGACACTGCACATACACAGACCCAGAAGCCAGTTCTTAACAGGCTTTGATTTACTTTAACAGAGTTTACTAAAGTGGCATTTTATAGTTTATTGGTGTATTTAGGGGGGTTGTTTTCAGATTCTGGGGTATAAAAAATTGGGTTTAGTTCTCCTTTAATGTAACTTTTTCTAATAAACATTTTATTGTCCTGATGGAAACTTGATTGATCTGTGACTACATTTTACATTTCCTATACACAGCTGATCCAGACATATGGCTAAACATTGTTTGCAGATGAGTGGCCTGTAGGTTCGCTTTCTAGTTGGATTTTGGACCTTACCTAATAGGTTATTAATGGGTTGGAAAATATTAAAATTTCCCGTTAACACAAAAGCACTGTTAAGACAACACCTCCTTATGTGTGACCAACTAGGATTGTGCAAATTTTACCATGACTATATTACTATTCAATATGACTTGTCTATATGTTTATAATAATAACTAATATAATTCATAGTATTCACATTATTCCCAATATATTGATTATCAAAGGAGTATATAATTCACTAGAAGTGTACCCGCTGTTGACCATTTTTTTCCCAATGATCCCACCTGCAGCTGAAATTTAACAAACCCGCTACCCACACCTACATCGTTCTATCCGAACCTCACCAGCAACCCATTCAAACTCAATGTGGTTTACCCGAACCTGAGCCACAAATCAGGTAAACCTGATAACAACAAGAACACGATCTTATCACAGCTCTGTGCAGTGCATTTGTCCATAGTGTCCCTATCTGAATGTGAACGAAATTTTCACTATGTGAAAGTGAATGTAACCATCACTATCTGAAGGTGAATGAAACTTTGATCAGATCAATCTGGCTCCACATTTTTGTTAATTACCCAATTAAGCCCTGACATACTGACTAGCTATAATGAGAGCCAGCATGAGATCTTCTTGAATTCCAGTGTCAGTAGACTCATATAATAGGATGAAGATAGACTGGGAAATTAAAAGAAAACTTTGAAGTTAGGAGAATGGCACATGGTGAGTGAAAAGAGTGTGTATGTGGCCTTTAACACTGGGGCTTCAGTAGTTTGTGGGAAAAAGAGATAAGTTGAGAAGTAAAATAAACCCCTTACAGTGCAGTTGTATTGCAGTGTGGCAGTACCATCCCATTCACAAATCTTTTTAGCTTTCCTTAAGCAGAATGTGATTTATTACATTGTGCTTCACATACACATTTCATGGTTGTCGGCATCCTGCAATGGGAAAATACAGATTTCTTTAGCTGCCTTCTCTAAACTCTGCACCAGACTGCTGTAACATGTGATCTCTTACCGCTTCCATGCCCAATCCCCAATACAAGAGACTTTTCTTGGATTGACCAGATAACCTCTCAATCTTGACTCTGAGCAAACCACAAGTGAGAGGAGGAGACTGAGTTTGTGGTCACATGACATAGCGACATCACATATTCGGCTGCTCCTCATCAGCTCTATCCTCTCTTATCACAGCAACAACAGGACAAAGTGAAATGTAAAGCACTGTACCAAAGCAGGACGGCTGTCAAAAGAGCGATAGTAAAAGTTAGCTTGGAGGGATCAGTGTTATAATATGGTTCATAATATTCGAATTATACAAAATATAAGGGATAACGCGTTACCTACAGTGTAATATAAGGATATTACCTCACCGAGGAGCTCCATGACCATTTAGAAGCACAAGGCCGCAGTAAATCCCATATATTACACTGTAGAGAGCATATTATTTCTTATAATACATAAGTTTAGCCAAAAAAAACGCACACACACTTTCCCCCCCCCCTACCCTTCCACTGTCTCTCCCCCTCCCTATATTAGTTATTTATATAGGAATCCCTGTTTATTGTATAAATAGTTAATTAACGTTCCTATTGAAAGAGAAAGAAGGGCCGAACATCGTCTGTCAACAATAAACAGGGATTCCTATATAAATGACTAATACAGGGAGGGGGAGAGACAGGGAAAACTGCCTAGCATTATGTATTATATATTGATTATTAAGTTAAGTAAGCTTGAAGGGCTTAATGTTATAATATAGTTCATAATATTAAAATTATACAAAATATATTGATTATAAAAAGAGTGATAGTACAAGTTAGTTTGAAGGGATCACTGTTTTGCTCTTTTCCTCATGATGCAATATGTCTGGGGGCATCCCTACCTAGACTCTAGAGTCCTAGATTCTGTTGGGCAGTACAGAAACTGTCCGTCCCCCACTCCCTATATACAGCAGGATGTCCAGTGGTGTGCAGGGGAGAAAACAAGCTCTTGAGTCATTGAGGTGCTCTCCCATTATCATTTGCTGCTTTCTCGCATTTATAGAAAATTAGCATCTGCCAAGAAAACAAAAATATACAGAAGGCACTGGGTGATGACAGGAGGATAAGGAAAACGTAGTGCGTTGATTGTGCTGCAGCCAATGAAAACCCCTATTGGGCAAACTTGTTCCCCGTTTATTATATTAGCTCCTTTAACTCCCCCCAATATTTTAAGATTAAAGGTTATGTCCACCCTAAACTCTTTATTTTTATATAATGTAGTTCTCCCCCTCCCAACCCCAAACGCATGGTCTGTTTCTTAAAAAAAAAAAAAAAAAAAAGAGAGAGAGAGAAACCTTACTTACCAGCCAGGGATCCTGCGGCCTCATCCTCCAATGCAACTTCCGGAAACGTGCCTATGATTGGCCGAGAGGCAGCCAATCACAGATGCAGGTACCGTCTATTGAAACAGCCGAGGGATCCCGGGCCGGTAAGTTTGTTTGTTTTTTTTTCAAACTAACCATGCGGTTTGGGTTGGAAGGGGGAGAACTACATTACACCTGGAGGATTAAAGGGTATGTCCACCGTTAAAAAAAAATTTCCAGCAAAGATTTCCCCTCTCCCCCCAGCCCCAACCGCTATGTTAATATTATTAGAAAATGCCCCAAACTTTACTTATTTTCCCTCTTGCCTCCGCCGCGCTGCCAGGCCCTCTGCTTGCGAGTAAATGCAATCACTGACACGGCTGCCAGGAAATCAGTGCGGCGGAGGCAAGAGGGAAGGTAAGTAATGTTTCTGGCATTTTCTAATAATATTAACATAGCGGTTGGGGCTGGGGGGACGGGGAATCTTTGGTGACAAGGGATTTACACTAGGGGGAGGGAATCCTAATGGGGAGGGAGGGGGAGAAGGGCTGCAGTACGCATGCCAAACTTCTCCCGGAGGCCAGGTAGGAGGCAGAGTCCTAAATGGACTCTGCTATCCTCCTGGTGGGCAGTTTTTGGGAATTTGGGGGGGACTACAGGAGAACCATATGGAGCTGGGATGTGAGGTAAGGATTAAACTACACTACATGATGGGACCAGTAGTGGGGGGGATTATAGTTTGGGATTATAGATGGAGGGAGGAATTGGCTCCCCTGCGCATGCCTGCAATACCTTCCAGAGGCGAGAGAAGAGGCAGAAACAGGAATACAGCTCCTACTTTTTACTCTGGACTTAAAACAGACACTGCAGGAGAACTATATGTAGCAGAGGTATAAGGTAAGGATTTTTTAACACTACATAGTGGGGCCAGTATGGGGTTAAATTTTTAGTTTGGGGGTGGACATGCCCTTTTTATATATATTTCTATGGATTATAATTGTTATTCAAATAAAGTCTGTGTCCTTTAAACTTTTTTCTAAACACCTTTTTTCTTATTTACTTTTTACTCAGATGAACCCGAGGAATTGAATTCCCTAACTGGACACTTTCTCATTGAAAAAGGAAAACCTGAGCAATAAAACCAATAGGTTAAGAACATTTTTGAATTCCCTTTCAAAACTCCAATAAGCTTCCAGGTTTAAATAGAAGGAAAAAATGAAAATGTTAAATGACCTAATTTATTACTCCGCATTTTATCGATATAGCACAAACATCCTGCATTTGAATTGTAGAGTTCCATGCATTGCACTTGTTGTTTTGTATTGTATTTGTGTTTTAAACACAGCTGTTTGCTTATCTATGTGCTTTTTTCCCTTTTCTATGGTACTATGGATCTGTTTATGCTTGTCTGTATACTAAATGGATGGACATATAGTTTGCAACGTTTTCTCACTGTGATATTAAAACATCAGTTTAAAGCTTAAAAAGATAATTGGATTGTGTGCCATTAAGTGATGAAACTTAACTCCTGCACTGCTTGTTGTCATTTAATACTAGGATTTATGCAACAGTTGTTTTTGAAGGCAACATTTATGTTTTGTGATAAACTGTTAACTATAGGGAATGTAACTTTACTTTTAAGACCAAATAATTTTCATATTTGTTACTATTTAAGTGTTAAAGGGGAACAAAAGCGAGAAACTGTAAACAATGATAAAATGGCAATCCAGCACCCTGGATCACTGCCATATTTTTCTTTGTTGAGATTAAGAGATACTTATACAATAACAGTTCAGTAATTGGTGGTAGAATTAACACAGAGGATGCAATCTACAGGGCTGCAAATGCTGCTGGATTTAAACACCTCCAGAAATTTGGGGCAATTCCATAGTGTGGGTGCAGCATGATAGAAGGCTCTTTGACAAAAGTATTTTAGGATTTTTTGTGGAAGACTAGGCTATTTGAACAGCTCCTTCCATGTGGTGACTGTCATGTGGACATTGTGACATGGAAACATTTGGTCAAAATGCTGTAATTATAGAAACTTTAAAGTGTAACTATTATCCAAAAACAATGGACTTTTAACTTAAAAGTCCAATGTTTTCCATAAGAAAAAACAATCTGTTTATTGTTCTGGCAGCAAGGGTTCAAAAAAACTGGAGCTCCAATGGTTGAAGAATATTTTGCTCCTTCCTTCCTCAGAAGTCAATTTTAGGTCTGCACTGCCCATTTTTCAGTGTTGTAGGTATACTTTGTGTGTGCCTACAATCCAGAAAACAGGCGGAGCAGACCACCAGTGATGTTGGAGGAAGGAGGAAGCGGACCGTTCTTCAAACTTTGGAGTTCGAGATCTTTAAACCATTGCTGCCTAAAGGATCAATGACTTTTTCTGTTAATGACTGTATTACCCAACTAAAGTAATAAGTCTGATAGATGTAAACTGAAGCGTGAGATGGTTAAAAGGTAAATGTACCAAAGCAAATTTATATATTTTTTTTTTTAAGGATTCAAATAGATTTTTAAATGTTAATCTTTCATATATTTATTGCAGAGCTTTGTATTTTTGACTTGCATAGTAACAGAGGTTATAAAAGTTATGGACCTATGTCCATCTAGACCAAACTTTATACCTTGCTCATGACCTACCTGGTCCAGAGGAAGGCACACAAAAAAACCAGCTGGAAAGGGGGGAATCACTTCATAATCGGAATTGTTTCCGGGATCCGGGAATGAAGTTTAATACCAGTAATTCTCAATATTTTTGAATTTTAGAAACTTTTCCAGCCCACTCTTGAAGCTGTTTAATGTACTTTCCATTACTACATCAGTGTTCTCACTGTAAAGAAACCTTTCCTAACCTGAAGATGAAACTTATTTTCTTCTAATCTTAAAGGGTATGTCCACCCACTTAAAAATATTGTGGCTACTGTAAACTCCCATAACCTTGACTTTACATGGTTTCCAGTAGCGACAAGTTTTTTGTTTAGGGGTGGACTTCTATGACATGACCTATTAGTGAACAATGCACCAGAAAGTTTATTATGTGGCCTATATATATATAATATATAATATATATATATATATATATATATATATATATATATATATATATGTTTATTAAGTGAAACTATACCAGCACAAATGCTGCACACTGCTGCTCCAGTGTGAACAGCCCTAACTTGTCTAATTTGTCTGCATAATCTAGCTTCTCCATACCCTTTATTAATTTAGTTGCCCTTCTCTGAACTGTTAACATTTTCAATATAATTTTATAAATGAGATTCCAAAACACTGCACTCCATACTCCAAATGAGGTCTTACCAGTGCTTTGTAAAGAGGGAGTTTCCTAGTTTTTCTCCCTTGAATCTATAACCCTTTATACAAGATAATATCTTGCTAGCTGTATCCGATGTCTGCCACTTTTCGTTTGCAAAAGATGTGGGGGTTCTAATAGATAACGGACTTTGCTGTAGAAGATTAATTTAGCACAGAGCCATTTATGGTGTAGGTAGCACCAGGATTGCGCATTGTAAAAAGCATTTAAAGTTTCCAATGCTTTTCACAGTTGTGTTATCGACAAACACCAAGACTTGCACATTAATACCCACTTCTATGTCATTTATAAACGGATTAAATAGAAATGGTCCCAGTACAGAATTCTGAGGCGTCCCACTTTAGCCCACATAGATAAAGCTATTCTATGGGATCTAACAGCCAATTTTCTATCCAGATAAAATATTTTTTCCAGGCCAACAAGCCTAAGTATACATATGGCACATCTAAAGACTCCACTGCTATGCCAAAATCTAAATTCATACTCACATCTTCTTTGAAACCAAGTTTAGTTTGACAAGATCTATTTCTCGTGAATCCACACAAATTACTACTTATAAGATCAGTTCTTGAGACAAAGTCCAGAATATGATCCTGTAACAGTTTCCAGTATAGTTCTGACTTTTTGTTTTTTGCCTACTGCATTTTTAAAGGACCGTCAAACCACAAAAATACTTTATTTTGTATTTAATTTTTAGTAAATCTTCTGTTTTATTCTACGCTCATCACTAAATCAGTTGTACCCCTATTGTTAAATAGAACTTAAAGGCATAATGCTTCATTTATTTTTATTTTATACGTCATGGAATTTTAAGGTGACTTTTAATTAAAATGTCATGTGACATAGATTATGTAGATAAACACAGAATATGCATGCCTTTAAAGTAAAAGTAAGGAAGTATCTAACATTTCATCCTTGAAAGGTTTTTCCACTGTTTCAAGGGCTAGGCCACACTAACATAATTTTTCATTGCAGCATAAAAGGACAGAAACATGTGCGACATGAGTGTTGCCTTCTGTCACTGTGTGGCCTCAGCCTAAGAGCTCGTGCATGCTGCATATGTAAAGAAAAAGAAGGTGAAATGTTTTTTTTAAAGCTGTAATAACCGTAAAGGAGAACTATAGTGCATATGTTTTTTTTGTTTTTATTTTAAACCCTGGGGCAAGGTGGAAAGATTGGTAATTCCTACATCCCAATATAATTTCTGTGAGGAACACCAGCATGAATAGAACTTTGTCCTCCTGGCTTCAGTGCTATCTTAAATACTGGAAAGCCCAGGACCCTAAACTGGCAGATGAAAAATGTACATTCTGTAGCTCCTCAACAAAACAATATTGGGAGCTAGGAATAATCAATCCTACCTCCCTGCCCCAGGTAATTTTAATTTTTACAGTGTAATTATGCTTAAAATCATATCCGTTGTATTCAGTTAGAATGCTATCACACCTTGCATCAGAAGGTCCCTAACAGCTGGCTGTTATATGCTAATTGGGACTTTCCAGGGTACTTAATTGCCAACAGATTCTTGTACAAGTCATTCTGAATTGAGAAAGCCAGTCAGATCACTAGTGAAACGCCTTCAAGAAATAAACTTTAAGTCTAGTTGATCTAACTGAATACAACAGATATACTATGACCTGGATGAATGAGAATCTTCACAAGGATATCCTTTAAATCAATTTTGGATCCCCGTATTTCTGTCTCCTGCAAGTGTTCAAAAGTATCTGTTTATGTTAATGACTTTTTTAAAGATTGACAAATCAAAAACACATTTCCCCCTGAATTCTAGCCCAGAAACTGCTGATTAAAAATAACGTCTTTCTATGTAATTCTCATTTCTATTAGATGCATTTCCATATTGATATGTGAACGCATACATTTTGCAATCTAAGAAAGTTTTCCCCATATAAAATCCATTTTAGGATTCCCACTAATGTGTCATGATAAGGTGCATTTTCAAAACGCACTGCTGCATACATTTTTGAAATGCACGCATTTTGAAGACAGGAAATGCCAAAAGAAGGTACAGTAAAAGTGATTTTTGGTACATGTTTGTGTCCGTAATGGAGATGTAGCAGTTTTTAAAAATGCATTAAATAGCCTTCCAGTAACTTTCGGTTTTTAGTTTTACAACCCCCACCCAAACAGATTGAGGAAATCCTGCTTGTGTCTCTGCAAGTATCAAATGAGAATGGTTGAATTGGGTTTGGAAGCCATAATTCATAGGGATTCCGGTCTATATCTGGTTAAAAATGACTACGCTCCGTTAGAGGTAAAATTAGGTTTTAGGCTGGTAGTGCTACCCATTTTCTTACAAGGTTTAGGGTCTATCTTGGTGTTTATATGTTATTTAGATTTGTTTTGGGTTTAAAATAAAATGTTGTTTTGCAGAGTTCTCCATTAAAGACAATTTATAATTCCAAGAACAGTTTGTTGCACTGATCTGAAACAAAATGTAAATTTTAACAAAGATAAATAAAAATTATTTTACTGACCTATGATTTGTAAATTGGCTTTGTTTTGTTTTTTTTGTTTGATTCTGTGCATTTTGTATACTGCATTCATTGGTAAAAAAAAAAAGGACATTTTTATTTTGTATCGTAAAACCATAATATCTTAAACTCTATAGGGTAGAGGTGTGTGAATTTTGTATTTAGTAGTGTAAACCTAGCCTTAGAAATGAGCTACATTCATACAAACTATTAAAGTATATTGCATATTTCAAAGGATTACCCCTCAAAACTCTAGTTTTATACTTACCTTCATCCGACGCACCACGATGAGTTATTAGAACTTGCAGAACAAGGTCCTTCGCTGATTTTCTCTCCTCTTCCGTGTAATGACTGTCTGTCATGGCCAATAACTGAGAGCCTTACCAATCCTGCGCTTGTGAGCCCAATCTGCTCCTAAGCTCACTCGTAACCAGCTTGCAACAGAAGCAGAGGAGGAGGGACTTCCGGTGAACACTTTATTCATGACTACTGTAGATTTCAATTGATGCTGCTCCCATTTAGGTTTTGTTCCAATGGTGCTATTGTACTGTACATACTGTAAATGAAATTTTGTATGTATAATGAATTACCGGCGTTAGCTAGGAATATGTACAGTATTGTAGTATTTTAAAATAGTGCACTTAGCACTATTAATTTTCTCCCATATGAAATCCAAATAACGGTATATATATTTACTTACTTAGGTGTGCCTCAAGTATTCGTTCTTTTTTCTAAATCGTATATTTTAAAGGATAACTTTTTTACTCTTTAAAAATGGAAAGGTGGGATTGATTATTTCTACCTCACAATATCGTTTCATTAAGGAGTTACAGCTCTCAGAGTTATCATTTACCAGGTTAGTACTGGACTAATTATTTATTAAAGATAGTGCTGAAGCCAGGAGGAAGACTGGCAAAATCAGTTCTCCTTGGGCTGATGCTCCTCACAGAAACAATATTGGGAAGTAAGAATTAACCAGTCCTTTATCCCTGTACTTTTCATTTTAACTATTTTTAATTTTTTTTTTATATACACGATAGTTATCCTTTAAGCCTGCATGGCCCTGCTAACTCTTTCCTCTATATTGGGCTTCTTACACAGCACATTATGTGACTGTCACACACTTCCTGGTTAATCATAAGTTTAAATTTACAAGCCTAAAACATAAGAACCAGAGAAGCTAGGTTCTTAAAGGGCATGTCCACCCCCAAAACTATAATCCCCCCAACTACTGGCCCCACCATGTAGTGTAGTTTAATCCTTACCTCACATCCCAACTCCATCTGGTTCTCCTGTAGGTCCCCCCCAAAGTTCCAAAAACTGACCACCAGGAGGCTAGCAGGTCCATATAGGACACTGCCTGCTACCTGGCCTCCCGGAGATTCCTGCCATGCGTGCTGCAGCCCTTCTCCCCCCTCCCTCTCCCTCCCGTTCTGCTATCCCTCCCCCTAGCGTTAAACCCCTTCTGCTATCCCTTCCCCTATGTCCCCCAGCCCCAACCGCATACTTTTTATTTTTAAAAAGCTCCCCAATGTTTTACTTACCTCTCAGCTTTCCTACGCGGAAGTGAGCTGCCGGCAGCCGCGTCCGTGATTGGCTGCCGCTCAGCCAATCACAGACGCGGCTGCCGGTCCCGCCCCTCTGCTTGCATTTCCTCACAAGCAGAGGGCCGGGAGCGCAGCGAAGGAAAGAGGGGAGGTAAGTAGAGTTTGGGGGGCTTTCTAAAAAAAAATTTATGCGGTTGGGGCTGGGAGCCCAGGGGGGATCACATATTAAATTTTTTATTTTAGGGTGGACATAGCCTTTAAGCTTATTTGAAAGGTATTAGAGAGCTCTTTAAATAAATTGTATGGAGACCATTCTTACCCTTTGATCTGGATATTTATAAAATTGATCTTTTCTACAAGGTAGGCTGAACAAAGCAACCCTGTAAGCACATGAGAATGCATACCAGCATATCACAACGCGGGTAGCCAAATTAATTATTTTTTTTGCTAATCGCATGCGCTCCAATTCTGGACTATAACTGGAAACGCAAACTGGCAGTAACACACGTCTGATACAGTATGATCTTAGGCACTAGTTTTGTGTATCTGGGGTTCAAAAATACCCTCCAACAATTAACTTTTAAAATGTGCTGAAATTACTTGTAATTAGTTTTTTGCTCTCTTTAAATGAAATTTCAGAATAGTAAAGATTTTTGAACAGCTTCTAATTTTTCAAATGGAACACATCTCAACTCAACTTCAGCTATGTAACGTTGCCATTCTTTTGTACATACATGCAGATTTATAGTTGCAGTTCTTTTAGAAGAGTTTGTGAAGAAATTAAAGGAAAAAGATCATTTAAAGTTAGAAATCTTACTTAAATCCACTAGACAACTAAAAAAATTGTACAATAAATGGAGTCCAAATGCACACTTACCCCTCGGGTGCAGACTCCAAAAGACTTTCCAACTTCCAAGGTAATACAGGTAATCGCTAGAAATGAGATACGGAGTCGCACTCCAAAGTGAAAGGTGAGTTTTATTCAAAACCAAACATCAAACTTTTTGGGGGTACAAGCCCCCTTCATCAGGTGATTAACCAAAAAAACAATTCGGGAGATTAAAAGTTTTTATCATTGAAAATGGTGGTCATTTTGCCCCAACCAATCAGATGTTATTTAACATTTGAAAGCTAACTTCTGAATGGTTGGGACAAAATTAGCACCATCTTTTAACAATAAGAACTTTTATTGAATCTCTCTGAATATTCCCTTTTAGATTTTCTGAAACGAAGAAAAATTATTCAAAGTTTGAATCTTAATTAAACCTACTTGAGAAATAATAAAACTACTAAATATTAATCTCCTGCATGTCCTGAATCAAACAGTATGCCATATGCATGTGTATACCCAGAAACATGGCTACAAACTTGAATGAATAAAAACATGACAAATGCATAAGTGCCATTAATGAAAAAAATTGAAATGCACTGTATTTTGAACAGCTTCCACATTTTGAAAATATTTACACAGCTTAAAGGTTATCTCCACCACCCCCCGAACCCAAAATTTTCTATAGCGTAGTGTACGCTAGCCCACCCCCAACTGCCATGTTAAGTTTTTGTAAATATGCTCCAGAAATAGATTTACCAGTGTTCATTACTTCGGCCCTCTGCTTGCCAGAAGTCCCAGACCGGCAGTCGCGTTACTGGCTATGCAGAGAGCAGTGGCAACATGGTCGGGTAATTCTTTTTTTGTGGCTTCATTTACATAACTAACATGGTGGTTGGGGTGGGCTGGGCTACCCTACGTTATGGTAGGTGGAAGAGGCAGCCATGAAGCAATCCAGAGGGAGAAAAGGTGGTGGTGGTGGTGGTGGGGGGTAATGGCTCCCCTGAGCATGCCAGAGACCTCAACAAGGACAAGGAAGAAGCAGGGACTGGATAACACACAGACAGCTCCTACTCACTTTCAGGCACTGCAGGAGAACCATAACGAGCAGAGGAGTAATGTAAGGATTTTTTAATACTATACAGAGGGGCCAGTAGTGGGTTAAATTTTAGTTTTGGGGATGGACATGTACCTTCAGTGCTTTGCTTCCAATGTCCTCTCCTCCACTGTCAGTGACAGGCCGCAGTGCAGCCAATAGGAAGACATTACTCCTTGCAAAGCATGTCTTCCCATTGGCTGCATCACAATGTCACTTCAGGGGAAGAGAGGAGGGGCAGAGTGCTGAGGAGATATTTGGTAAGTATTGCAGGAGTTAGGGAAAGTACCCAGGAGGAGGTTATAGAGATATAGGTCCTCATCCTGGGTACTATGCAGCTATGGAGGAAGAGAAGCAAGGGGGAAGTGAATATAATTGTTCTTTAATCTATGTAGCAGTGTTATTCTTTTATGCATAAATGCAGAATTGCAAACACAAAGCATTTGTTAAAGGGTATGTCCATCAAAAAAGTAAGTTGGTTTCTATCTGATTTAGGAAGAAGAGGAGGTAATGCACTCTCTTACCTCCCGTCTGAGACAATTACCCGTGGACCCACTCCAGCGCCGAAATCTCAGACGCCTCTGACGCATCTCCAGTCCTTTGCACTGTGTGTGCTGTCAGTGGAGTCTTCCGAATAATACTGGGCACACCAGTCTTAACCAACAAGTCGTTTATTAAGTGAGTTTCGGTGCAGTAGTGGCACCTTCCTCAGACAAACAAAAATGTGTGAGGAAGGTGCCACTACTGCACCGAAACGTCACTTAATAAACGACTTGTTGGTTAAGACTGGTGTGCCCAGTATTATTCGGAAGTTTCTACTGGACTGTTGGCTACAGCACTGGATGCACCCAGCACTTTCTTATTGGTTAAATTTTTGGTAAAGGTGTGCAGGATCTTGTTTTTGTTTTTTTCCTGTCAGTGGAGTCGGCGCTGGAGCGGGTGTCTCCTCCTCTCCTGTAAGATTTACTGAAGAACGGGAGGTAAGAATTATTTTTTGAATTATTGCCTTCCCATTTCCCTAAATCAGTAATATAATTTTAGCAAATCATATAGTTTTTGAAAGCAAATACTCCAAAGAAGAAAGATATTGGGTAGATATGTCACCCAATCCCGGATATCCTCTTAGGAGAATGACCGGTGAAGATTTCTTTACTGTGTGTTTTGAGGCAAAATCCGCTAATATAATGCCTCAAGTGAGTCCCTTTTAGCTCTCTACAGTGGAAATCAAGTTACACTAACAGACCCAACGATTTACAGCTCCAGAAATCCAATTTTGTCTTCTTTTAGTGCTAATGTGCATTGGTAAATAAGGCTTAGTTTCCCTTGAATAATAGACCAAATCCCATGGACAAGAAAACGATACTTGGAGGCCACCTCTGGTGTTGTTGCCCCGAAAATTATAAAATAAAATTTATATACTTTATAGTGTGCATTCCTCATCTGTTGAATTGTATATAGTATAGTAGTTTATTTGAACAGTTTTTAAAGGGTAAGTGCACCGTTAAAACACTTTTTTTTGTTCTACTTCCCTCCCATAGCCTTTACTCCTTGTTGTTGCTGACTTCCTCCTCTGAAATGGCATTTTTAGCTCCACCCCGGCGAGATTGTGCAAATCTCCAACATCTTCTCGTGTCTGGAAAGTTAGCAGCCGTTTGTAGTGTGCACATGTATAACGTAATTGCGCCGCGACCAAGCATGTGGTGCAATGACGTCACAACGTGACATGCGCGCATTGACGTTGTCGCGTGCGCACAGTTACGTCACACTTGCGCACTACAAACAGCTGCAGACTTTCCAGACATGAGAAGATGTCTGGAACGGAGGATATGCACCTTTAATTTGTTCCTGGGATCCTCTTGATTTATATATTTTCACCTCTCGTGTCACTGAGTGTGCTTTTATTGAAAAAAAAAAGTGCATGTGTAGCTTAAAGAATTTTATGATATGCGTGATTCACTTTTTTTATTATTCCCAAAAGTGATTTCATGATCATCTTTGGGAATGATAAAAAAAATTAAAGTATGTATATGTATGTACAGTTTATTTATAAAGTGCCACTTGGGGACGCAGTGCTGTACAGTAACAAAATATAATAGTCATACAAGGGGGCAAATACATAAATAGTTCAGTACATAAATATATAAATTGTATAAATAAAAGTTCTAGAGCTTTCAACAAGAGGAAAGGTCCCTGCCCCATAGAGCTTACAATCTAGTTAGGTGGGTAACATACAGATATAAAGGAATGGGTATAAGTGCCGGAGTGAGATATATGCAGTGCAAATAAAACAGTCATATACTGTGCTGGTTAACAGATAGGTTGGATGTAAGCGTAGATGTAAACTTTATTGAATAGCCCTGCTTGTGTGCTATATTTCATTTGGATTTCTTAAATTGTCATTATAAAGCATTTGATTTTTAAGAAGTAGCCCACCTCATTTTTAATGTGTTTACTTCTGTTTGTTTGAGGGGTGTATGGCACCCAGTACTTGGCTATTGAAATCGGGCATCAAGGAGAGTAGTGTTTGAAACTATTAATGAAATGAAACCAAGTGTTTGTCTATCTCTACTTTTTAATAAACTGTGACAAGTGGATCAGCAACCCTAGAGGTACAGTATGTATTTACGATACCATTGAAGTCAATGGGGAGCGCATAGTTCAAAAAGTTTGGATGAATAACAGATAACTATGGTAACATACTGTTAATAGCTGTGGCACCTGGGAAATGGTCTGGGTAACATACACCTATAACCAAAACTCCTTTAAACACTTCTTTCTTCAAGATTGGGCAATTGTTGTGTTTCTACATTCGAGAGTTACCGAATGATAAATTTGAGGGTTATCGAACATTACATTCGAGGGTTACCTAATTCGATGGCTACATTTGAAGGCCATCGGAAATCGAACATTACATTCGAGGGTTGCAGAATTTGAAGGCTACATTTAAGGGTTACCAAAATCGACCTCTACATTCGAGGGTTACAGAAATCGAAGGCTACATTCGAGGGTTTTCCACCGGATATAATAATGTACTCCATGTACATGATTAGTAATGGTTAGCAACATGTTCTTTGTAAGCTCTCCTAAATATGGATCATCATTCTGTTTTAATCCTTGTTCTACTGCCTGTGTTAAAACTCTTTAAAACATTCAATAAAAATAAAAAGTATCTGTCCATTGCTTTTCCAAAACTAATGACTGCTATCATATTTCTACAAGACTTGTTTATAGGCATCTATAGTGTAAAATTAATGTTGCTTAAAAATCAAACTACCCTTCCCAGGAATGCAGCAAAGCTTCCGGGCTGGTTACTATTTGTCATGGTGAGTGGCAGCTGATAACTCTTTTCTTCTTTTGTGCATGTAGTTTAACTATCTCTCTCATCTCTAAGGTAGAGACTGTCAAGCATGGAAGAGGGGTGAGCTGTCAGCTGCAGCATGAGCAAAAACAGCTCTCCTCTATCGCTAGCAAACCCCCCCCCCCCCCAGGCTTTTCTTGAGAGGTTTAACTTTGATTAAAACAATTGATTTTATACTATATTTACCCTTAGAAGATGTGGGAAATCACTATATGATTTCACATAACATTTTCCATATGCCAGACAAGAGATATTTACAATTTTACATAATTCTTTGCAAGCATGTTTAATTTAATCTAATGAATGTTAATGCTCGTTAGTCTGTCAGTACTTGTTACACATTACTAAGTCATTTGTGTAACAATACATGAGTAAACCTTTAACTGGTTTCAATGTGAATTTGGCACACCTTTGTGTATAACACTAAGCTACTCAGATACTGGCAGGAGTTGTTTTATTTCTTTTTACTTCTTTGAATTATATATTTTACATTTACAATGTAGACATATTTCATTTTTTTGCAAACATTTGTAAACATAGACTTCATATCTCAATCATCATCACTGAAAATACAAAGCATGAAAACCACAAGCAATAACTTTATTTTCCTCAAACCACACAATTTCAAATTTCTCCCTTATGTATTTTAATGGGGCCCATACACGTGCAGATCCTGATTGGCATTGATCTGAAGACATGGGATATTTGGGTACGAAAAACTGAAAATATGGCAGCTTTAGAATAGGCTCCATGGTTAGACCTTCGAGTTTCCAAAGACTCAAAGGTGAGGGTAGTATTCCTAATGATACTTATGTAGTGACTTCTCTTTACCTCATAAAACGTGGCAAAACATTTTAAAGCAACACTAAACACCGTTATCTGTTTGTTATTTTTTTTGTTCCTGTTTCACGGATGACTGTTATATAAAACTGAATAAAAATTAAGGGTACCTTTTACTTAAAAAAAAAAAAAAAATGGTAATAACCTCATATATGGACCCAACTGACTTTTTTTGCAATCAATCGACAAAAAAATGAATATTAATTTTGAAATTGATTCAACCTTTATTGGTCATGTCAGAAAAATAGTACAAGAATCAGACAGGTTTTTGAGCCATCTCAATTGATTCCTGTTTGATCATCATTACAATTATTCTCACCTCATGTAAATATTTCATCTGACCAGCTAAGTACCCAGAAGTGAGGACTATACAGTTTGGTCCTCGCTCTGCATACTCATTCAAGTATTCAGATGTGGAGCTTTACACACTCACTGACCCAATTTTTGCAGTGATACTGTGCAAAACACTGGCATTAGTAGATGACAGCTTGCAGAGCACCATTATGTAAATCTAGCTTATTGAAACCATTGATGTGTTTCAATAAATAGGCCAGTCCCCCTAAAGCTTTTATTGCTTCCTTTTTCTACTCTCTTCCACTTCATATTGAGCCCTATATACACACTCCGCATGGAAGGAGCGCGGTGCTTGTTAATGACATCATCGTCCTTTCATTTACACGCCGGGACACGCGGCAGGAGGTTTAAACTCTGCAGACACAACACAACAATCTTCACCCGTCCCACCTCCATAAGCAAATTATCTAGCCCGTGTACTGTGATCTCTTCGTGTGAAGTATATGGTATAATCCTCTCATACTCACGACCTTTATGCTGAATATCATGAACACAATGGTCTCCGGTGTCCCGTGTAGCGAACTCCACTCCTCCCTTAGCCCTTCCACCCAGCCAAAGAACACCGACGTGCGTTTCGCGCCCTTTCCGGACGCTTCGTCAGGGTATCATACCCTAGATAATTTGCTTATGGAGGTGGGACGGGTGAAGATTGTTGTTTGTGTCAAGTTTGGACTGCAGTGAAAGCTCATATGGGAGCTAACTAAGACCTGATACCAGCACCGAGTTTTGGTGTTTGGGACAGGCGAAGCAGTTGCCGTATACCTAGTGCTAAAGGTGGCGTATAGACTGTATCTGCTAAAAAGCAACAGGAAATTTCTATTCGAGGTGTAAGTCCCGATACCCCTCCAGGCTGGATGTCCGTTGTATGAGAATTAAGCCTTATGGTGTTCATATAATCGTTAAGAGCATTTGAACTTTGTGTGACTTTTTGACTCTCTGCACTGAATGCATATAGTAGCGAGTGAGGAGCCTACAGATACCATCATGCTTTGTTGCCCTTCCGCCCAGCCTATTGTTTTGTCTTGTTTGCTTATTAACATTATATGTTGTATCATACAGGGTGGTTCCCTTGTGGAATGATGTGGTTCTAATATATATATGTATGACACGTTTCGGAGCCAATAAAGGGACATTGTATTTATCTTTGAACCTTGTCAGACGTTTATTATAGAAATGGTGATAGTGCCTATAGTACAGGGCCTGTGTTTTGTCTTCTGGATACTTACCGGGTTTCTTTTGCTCGGGTGTGAAAGAAGTCACTATTGAGCCTATGCTAAGTTTGCCCTGGAGGCACCTTTATACCAAAAGGAATCACCTATAACAGTATTTATTAGGGAGGAGCACTATACCGCAATTGCTTTATAGAGTGAGTCCGGACGCCGGTTTCTCTGCTCTTCTGCCTGCATTGAGCCGAACAGTACACTGAACCCGCTCATCTCGCTGTTGCAATCCACCTCTGCTGCTGTTGCTGTAAGTGGATTACCTCTAACACCAATTATTGTATTACTTGTTTGGAAAAGCTGAAAAATTATATGTGTTATTTTTCTACAGTGTCTAATAAAATGAGTTCTTCAAAGAGGTCAAGATCAACGTCTAGAGGGTGAGCAATAAAGAGAGAGGTTAAATTTAAAGGGAAAGTGGTGTATTAACACAAACTATTCAAATATCATCAACAGGTCTCCAGAAGCTTCCAGGAGTAAATCATCTAGTAGAGAGTGTGCCATATGCAACAGGAAGGCACTACAGGGGAAAAAATTATGCGAAGAATGCATAAATCCCAGATCATCAATTAATGAAGATCAAATACAAACTTCAATGGAAAAAATATTTGATACATCATTGGATCATATAATAGCCAAGGTACCCGAAATAACTATGACAAAGTTTGCGGATATGTTCCAGGAGTATGGAATTGAAAAGTGTCAAGCGCCTACAGAGAAGACAGTCAGTGATCTCTGAAGAAGAATTAGAAGAAGAAGAAATAATAGAACAAGTGACAGAAGATGATACAAAATACCGAACTTGGACTATTTAATCAGTAAGATGAAGACTACACTTCAAATTCCTGACACTTCAATTACCTCATATAAAGACTTGATGTTTTGTGAAGGGATAACGGAGAAGGCCATGTTTCATGTACATGAACACATACAGGAAATTATAAAGAAAGAATGGCAGAACCCAGAAAAGAAATTTAATATTTCTCAAAATTTTTCAAAAAATTACCCATTCGCTAAAGAAGATGTCAAGTATTGGGACGAACCGCCGAAAGTTGATACACCAATCACGAAGATGGCAAGGAAAGTCGCTCTAGCAACTGAAGATTGGGAATCACTTAAAGATTCGATAGAAAGGAAAGAGGAAGCCGCCCTTAAAAAGGCATATACAACATCAGGAGCATCCATAAGGCCAGCAATTGCCATAACCAGTTTAGCAAGAGCAAACAAAATATGGTTAAAAAAATTGGAGGAAGCTATCAACAACGGTACACACAGGGATGATCTAATCCAGATGTTACAAGATGTCAAAATTACAAATGAATATATTGCAGAATCGTCTATGGATTCTATAAAATTAAGTGCAAAGTCTATGGTACAAACAATAGTAGCAAGACGGGCATTATGGCTACGGCAATGGAAAGTGGACAACCAATCAAGACAAGGGCTAACAAATTTGCCATTCGAGGGTAACTTGCTGTTCGGTCCAGCATTGGACGAGGTAATAGAAAGAAATTCCGTTAAAAAAGCTTTACCGCTTCCTAGAAGACAAGTAAGAAATATTCCCTCCACGTCCGAGATGTCCTTTCGGCAGGCAAGACAGTATAGGCCTGGCAGACCATATCAACAAAAACAGACATGGAAACCAGAACAAACAAACACATCTTCCTTTCATGGGAACAGAAGTTTTAGAGGAAGAGGAAAACAATTATGGCGGGATTTCCCGTCACAAAGTGGGGGGAAGGCTCTCTCAATTTGTGGTGGAATGGTTGCAATCATAAACAGACAAATGGGTAAAACAAGTCATAACTCAAGGGTACAGTATAGAGTTTCCTCAGCTTCCACCAACAAAAATAATAAGAAACCAGGAGCCGAAAAATCACATGGCAAAACGAGTGTTACAAAAAATAATTCAAAATTTATTGTATCAGAATGTAATAGAAGAACTGGAAAGTCAACAATGTCAACATCAAGGAGTGTACGCACCATTTTTTCTAAGAAGGAAGACAGACGGAGAATTCCAAGCAATTTTGGATCTCAGGTTCGTGAACTCATTTTTAAACTTAAAACAATTCAAAATGGAGTCATTAAAGAGTATTTCCAGTCAGATCACCATAAACCAATGGATGGCGAAAATAGACCTAAAAAGTGCATATCACCACATCTTGATACACAAGAAACATCGGAAATACCCGAGATTTTACATTCTAGGAAAATATTTCCAATATCTATGTCTTCCGTTCAGACTAGCTTCCTCTCCTCGAACGTTTTCAAAAATCCTGATTGCACAACTAAGACTCAAGGGAATCCAAATCTATTCCTACTTGGACGATATTCTTATAAAAGCAGACAGCCGTTGAATATGTATACAGCATCTAAGGATGACCTTGAAGACCCTAAAGAAACATGGATGGCTAATCAATATAGAGAAATCTATTTTCAGTCCTACACAGCAAATCAAATTCCTTGGAGCAGAAATAAACACGAAAAGTCTAGAGTTCTCTCCCAATAGAAAGAAGGGATGATATAATGAAGGAAAATGGGACAGCTGATAAAATTCCCAGTGTCAACAGCTCTGATATGCCAAAGAATACTGGGGAAGTTGGTGTCCACAATAGAGCTGGTACAATGGGCTCAATATCATTTGAGACCTCTACAGCTACAATTTTTAGACCAATGGAGAACTCAGTTCAATTTATTCCAAAAGATCCATTTATCCCTGAAAACAGTGCAAAAGATGAGATGGTGGTTGGACACTAAACTACAAACCAGTGAGCTTAAAACAGCATTATTGGATCACGATTACAGTAGACACCAGCCCATCCGGATGGGGAACGATCTGCCAACATCAATCCATACAAGGCAAGTGGAGTCCATTCTGGAAGGTCCAGCACCAGAACATAAGGGAGATGAAAGCAGTAATGATGGCATTAACCTCATTCAAACATCTAGTATTCAAGAAGGCAGTTAAGATATACTCAGACAACATGTCGGTGGTATATTATATAAACAAAAAAGGAGGTACAAGGAGTCAAACACTTTGGTACCAAGTAGAAGAGATAATGACATGGGTGGAAGCCAATCTAAAGGAGATCATAGCAATTCATATCCCAGGACACAAGAACCTAGAAGCAGATCGACTGAGTGATAACTCTACAGTTTGGGACACCACAGATAGACCTAATGGCAACAAGGAACAGGAAAGTGAAAGAGTTCATATCATGGCTGCCAGATCACCTAGCGAGGGGAACGAATGCTTTCTCGATGGATTGGAACTTCCATCTAGCATATATATTTCCCCCAATATCTCTGATACCGAGAGTATTAAAGAAGTTACAGGAAGAAGGTGCTTCAGTAATAATGATAACTCCATGGTGGCCGAGGAGACCATGGTTCCCATGAATAGTCATTAGCAATAAGGAATCCGATAATATTGCCAAACATACCGGACCTGTTAGTGCAAGGGAATATAATCCATCCACAAGTAAAGAAACTCAACTTAGTGGCTTGGAAACTGAAAGGCAAAAGATGGAAAGTAGGGGATCATCATCGGAAGTGATACAAACACTCATGTCATCCCGTAAAACGTCAACATCTAATTCTTATTACAATACATGGGAAACATTTCAGAGCTGGTGCAAAGATAATAATCTCGAAGCCAGAGAAAATAAAGTGGAAGACATTTTAGAGTTTCTAGTCTGGTTTACATAAAAAATTAAGTATGTCCACACTAAAGAGACAAGTTTCGGCAATATCTGCAGTATCAGATAAAAATGGTTTCAAGACCCCTTAATAATAAGGTTCTTTAAAGCGGTTAAACAGATTAATCCACCGGTCAAAAGTAGAATACCACCTTGGGACTTACCTTTAGTGCTTAAAGCATTACAGGAAGCTCCCTTTGAACCAATAGAGGAAACAAATATAAGAAACTTAACACTAAAAACTATTTTTCTAATTGCGGTAACTTCAGCCAGGAGAGTTTTTGAACTTAGGGCGCTGAAAATGACATCAGAATACCTACAATTCTATGATGAAAAGGTAGTACTCAAACCACATGATAAATTCTTACCGAAAATAGTCTCTGAATTCCATCTTAACCAGGAGATCATCCTGCCAACTTTGTCAGAAAGTAACTCTGAAACTAAAAAAAGATTATCTCTTGGACGTGGGAAGAACTCTAAAAGCCTACTTAAGCAAAACTGATCAGTTTCGAAAAACTGACTCAATGTTTGTTCTCTTTCAAGGAAAGAAGAGAGGCCAACAACCGTCCACACATACATTGTCTACTTGGATTACAACTACTATAAGACAAGCATACAACATAGCAGCAGTACAACAACCGGATAGGGTAACAGCGCATTCAACCAGGGCAATGGCAACATCCTGAGCCTTTGCGGCAAGATGCTCTCCAATCGAGATTTGCAGAGCGGCTACTTGGACATCAAGGTCCACTTTTGTTAAACATTACAGTCTGGATGTTCAGAATCGTACAGACGCTAATTTTGGGCTTAAAGTATTAAGTTCAATAAACAAAAAATAAGAAAAATTTGCATCCCATCCCGACTACTGGTGGTTTCTTTTACTTTGGAAGTCCCACTACATCCACTGCCGTGGGAGGAACAGGGAAACTGGAAAATCAATTCATACTTACCGAAATTTTATTTTCCTGGTCCGGAACACGGCAGTGGAAGAGTTCCCTCCCTGAATATGTATAGAATTTTTGTTTTTCTCTTTTAGAACAGTCATCAAAGACATGGAAGGTAAGGGGAGGAGACTGTTTTTATTGGCTATGGGAAGGGGCCTGTCAGAGGCGTGATAGGAGGGATCAACCCACTACATCCACTGCCGTGTTCCGGACCAGGAAAAGAAAATCTCGGTAAGTATAATTTGATTTTCCAGTCTCTGTACCACCACCCACCACTTTCTTGCAGGCCTAAATTGAATTGCAATACTCTCCTGCACCCCAATACCACAAAACAGAAGCTTCCCAAACTTGTACATCCCCACACCATGCACCTGCCTGTACCGCACAAAACCTACTACACCCCTGTTGGATCCGTTGAGATGAGCCTTAAACTACTTTGTTAAAGAGAAATGCAAGGCCTAAAGATTGTTCAAAGGTTTATTAAGTAAGAAAGAAAATAAAGATAAAGGTAACAAAGAAATGTTAACGCTCCAAGATGTTATAGTGTCTAGCTAATAGGAAGTTACAAAGAGTAAAAAGAACTCCCTTCTGAGGCCTTTTGGGGGCTTCCTTATATACCAAATTGGACACATTCACTCTCATTCATAACCCAAACTCCACCTCTACTTAGGATAGTCACACCCTGAAGAAAGTCCCAGCCAATCAAGTCGATGTTATACTAGACTCCTCCTAGTACCATACTTTGTACCATCCTGTAGGGGTCAGTATACGTCCAGGAATGGATAGTTGATATCACCTGAGGGTGGCAGTATTATATTCCCAATAAATGTTGGACCACACTCGTTTGACTGCTTCCAGGGCGGAGAAAGCCATCCATGGTATTTTCATTCATATGGATAATCACTATTGTAAAGTCCATTTGTCGCTCCACAGGTGTGGTTCTCTTTTGTTGTAGTTGCTTTGAACATGTATGGTGCATCCTGTTTATACTCTGGACCTATTGTTGTAGCTCCTTTGAAGATTGCATGTTGATTACTTGGGGTATTTAACAATCACTGTTGTAAAATCCAGTTGTCCCCCACAGGTGTGATTCTCTAATTGTTGTAGCTGCTTTGAAGATTGCATGTTGATTAAATCTTGTCTTCTCTTGGTTTGGGATAGACCATATGTTTCACTTCAGGGCTTATGTTGCTAAGCCTCTTTATCTACCACAAGGCCATGTGAACAATATGAATATAACAACCCCCATACCAAACCTAGTATCTCCATTAGCAGTGTACTCAGTGACCCATTCTACCCTCCTGTATATCTCTACAGTGCAATTGACCTAGCCAGTACCACCCATGTCTCTGTGATAGTGATCTATGTACAAAATATCCAGATTTCCTTGCTCTCTGCAACCCCACAACCATCCTTCCTTAGAACTGAGACAACTCTGTCTAAGCCCCGCCCAGCATCAACTTCTTTAGCCCATCCTACCCAATGACGTCCAGTCCTGCTTCTACTTTAGTTTTCTCATAGGCGGAACTTCCTGTACTCAAGGTGTCACGTGATCGATGCCATGACAATCACATAAATAAACAGTGTTCTACGCATGTGTAAGCATCTTGTTTTTTATTTTATTTTAATGACAGGTCCCTTCCAAAGATATTTCATTACGCTATTCACATTGAGCAAACCTCGTTCTCTCGTGCAAACAGCTACCAGACACTAGCACGCACGCGCTGTCTTAACTTCCCCTCTGTCTGCTGAAGCGTCACTTGTTGCTAGCTGGAAGGAGGATTAACTCGGACACCCTGACAACCGCCTCCCCTGCTAGTTACCGGCTCTACGTACAGTATCGTAAAGTGCCGTTGTTCCGGCGTTTGGGACCTAAGGCCGGCACTTAAAGTGACGGTGAACAGAATGAGAAGGGTCGTGACTAGATCCCAGTGGGATAGCTGAGGTTCTCCCTGCAGAGTGCGGAATCTAGCTATTTCAATGTGAATATGCTAGTTCCTAGTGGGGTAGCGGAGGTCCTCCCTGCAGAGTGCGGAATCTAGCTATTTCAGTGGGAATATGCTAGTTCCTAGTGGGGTAGCAGAGGTCCTCCCTGCAGAGTGTGGAATCTAGCTATTTCAGTGGGAATATGCTAGTTCCTAGTGGGGTAGCGGAGGTCCTCCCTGCAGAGTGTGGAATCTAGCTATTTCAATGGGAATATGCTAGTTCCTAGTGGGGTAGCGGAGGTCCTCCCTGCAGAGTGTGGAATCTAGCCATTTCATTGGGAATATGCTAGTTCCTAGTGGGATAGCGGAGGGCAGCACTACCTAACATTCACTTTACATGGAGTGGCATAAAGGAGGTCCTCCCTGCAGAGTGCGGAATCTAGCCATTTCATTGGGAATATGCTAGTTCCTAGTGGGATAGCGGAGGGCAGCACTACCAAACATTCACTTTATATGGAGTGGCATAAAGGAGGTCCTCCCTGCAGAGTGCGGAATCTAGCTATTTCAATGTGAATATGCTAGTTCCTAGTGGGGTAGCGGAGGTCAGCACTACCTAACATATTCACTTTACATGGAGTGGCATAAAGTAATGCCTAAGAGTTCCGTGGAATCTAGCTATTTTAGTGGGAATATGCTAGTTCCTAGTGGGGTAGCAGAGGTCCTCCCTGCAGAGTGTGGAATCTAGCCATTTCATTGGGAATATGCTAGTTCCTAGTGGGATAGGCGGAATCTTTGAATCCATGTTTAATACTATCCATGATGTTTGAGATCTTTCAATGTAGGATAAAATCGACGCCTTGTTAGCTCTGGTGCTTCAACACCAGGAAAAAGCTCTTTGCTAACAAAATTATCAGTAATCCTTCAACACCAGGAAAAAGCTCTTTGCTAACAAAATTATCAGTAATCCTTTTTATCTCTCTTTTTTCTAATGCCACTCTGGTACAGTTCTGTTATCTTTTTTAGTACTTTTGGATCAATTTCTCTAAAATTGGCCAACTGTAAATACAAAAACAATTTGGATCAATTTCTCTAAAATTGGCCAACTGTAAATACAAAAACAATTAAATGTAAATGAAAAATTTTTAAAGAAAAAATTTGCATCTAAAGTTTTTTTACAAATCTATTTAAACATATTTAGGGAGATTCCCTGAGAAATGCAAAGGGCTGCTTCTACACAAGTATTTAGCATAAGCAATCAGCTGGCGTTAAATGTTTACAGAGAATCCACAGCACAGCCTCTGGTGAATAGGCTGCAGCAGCTAAACAAGTTGAATTTTTTGATAACCATGCAGCTGCCGCAGCCTACAGTTAAAATTCACGCTAACATGATCATGAATCCGTTTGCATGACTTTAAAGGAATAGTACATTTTAAAAGTGAACTATTCATTTAATGTATTGATTGGAGACCGTCAGGTTAAGGCTTTACCTCATGGTCTACAATAAATATCACAGGAGCCAGGTCCACATATTGCAGAAACTTAACTTTTCGGGATCCACTGCAGCAGAACTGAAAATCCATGAAGTTCTAATTAAGTGTAGCACGCATTATCGTTGATGAACGCGCTATAGTTGATTACAACCAGGAAGCGGTGCGGGACATTTCAGTTCTGCTTCAGTGGATCACAAGAGGTTAAGTTTCTGCAATGTGTGGACTGGCTCTGTTATATTGATGTAGACCCTTAACCTCTCCGGTCTTCAATCAATACATTAAGGAATTAGTTCACTTTTCAAGTGAACTATTACTTTAATACTTAAGGCAGCACAGCATCTTTGTGTTAATATATTTTTTAAGTGTTAAAAACCTTTTCAAAAGAGTAGTTTTTAACTAATATTAATTAAGACTTACACTTGTAACTGCACAACAGTGAATTACACAACAGTTATAGGATTCCAATTGTCATAGATAGAAAATTTATGGCTAATCTAAACATTACAGATGATGTTGGCAAACATTTCTTGGCCACAGGAATCAGTCTTAGTAAGAAATGCCCAAAAACTTTACTTACTTCCCTCTTTCCTCCGACCGCGCTGCCCAGGCCTCTGCTAGCAAAGGAAAATGCAAGCAGAGGGCGGGAACGGCAGTCGCGTCTTGTGATTAACTGAGGGCAGCCACCAATCACGATGCGGCTGCCGGGAGTTCAGTGAGGCGGAGGGAGGAAAGAGGGAAGTAAGTAATATTTTGGGCATTTCTGATAATACTAATAGAGCGGTTGGGGCGGGGGGACAGGGGGGAAGTTAGGTAAAAAGGGTTTTACACTGGGGGGGATAGCTAATCAGGGAGGGAGAGGGAGAAGGGCTGCAGTACGCATGCCAAACTTCTCGGGGTCCAGGTAGGAGGCAGAGTCCTATATGGACTCGCTATCTCCTGTGTGGGCAGTTTTTGGACTTGGGGGGGGGGGGGGGACACTACAGGAGAACCATATGGAGCTGGATGTAAGGTAAGGATTAAACTAACTACCACAATGGGGCCAAGTAGTGGGGGGGGGGGGGGGGTTGGGGGGGATTATAGTTTTGGGGGTGGACATGCCCTTTAAAACAAAACAAAAAAAAAATCTGGCCACATAGGAATTAGAGGAAGGGAGTTATACCAGTTGAACAAACTATCAGGAGTTATTCAATAAAAGTTCTTATCGTTTAAAATGGTGATAAATTTTGCCACAACCATCAGATGTTAGCTTTCAAATGGTTAATATAATCTGATTGGTTGGGCAAATTTAGCACCATTTTTAATGATAAGAACTTTTATTGAACCTCCTGTGTACATCTACCAGGGGTATATCATGGATCACAGACTTTTGTGTAGAACAATGGCACCTTTTAACATTCAGACAGATACCATTATATTATATCTGGCGTATCCCCAACACTGACCAGTTGGAACATGTCTGGGTGCAGAGGTATAAGCAAATACCTTGAGGTGTGGATTTGTGCTCTGTATTCTCTTATACTATATTATGCTGAGAAAATCAGCTTCACAATATTGGATCCCTGGAATTTAGGACAGGGGTCCAACATTGGAGAGGTAAATATACCACTCACAACTTTGGAATGTTTATGGAGAGGCCGCAACTCCTTTTGGGGTCCAGCTATCCTGTGCATTAGCATGCTGCCAAACGCATTCCATTGTAATTGTTTTTTTTTTTTAAAAAGAAATTGCATTTCAGTTTTTTCCTGTAATAAAGCACGTCCTGATTGGAGATGTCTGGGACATCCCACATGTCGAGAGAGCTCACATCATCCAGAGATAGAAGAGTCTGTGTTCCAGCGTTTGAGAGAAGGAAACTCTGAAGAGGTCAAAGCTGGAACAGGGATAGTAGATTGCTTTTATTGCAGGCCACCATTTTTCCCCATGACCACATGCTTTCTTGAATTGATGGTCACAAAGAAAGAGCACAATCACCGATGGAAAAGAATTGAAGGGTCTCTGTGTCGAAGTGCAGCCAAAAAATACATTGCAGTGATCTCGGGGTAAGAGTGGGGGATAGTGATGCAAGGAGAGGTAATCGACAGAAAAGACACATGAGTGTCCTCATAGCAAAGGAAGCCTGATCCTGCTTGTCACAACGATAAGATATGTGACTGTTGCAACAGAGACCCTGTGTTGGAAAGTGAGGGCTTGATAGTAACAAAATGATGTTCCTCATTCTCGAAAAGGGGAACAACCCTGGGTTGTCGTTGGTAGGTGCCTTGATGATTTTATTTATCTGTCCCAAACAGTAAGCCCGCATAGGAAGGATAAGATGTTAGCGAATATACGGACACTGGTTCGCTGCCCAGGACTTTTATCCATAGTGCACTTGGTGGTGCTTGCTGCTCATTGCAGAGGACCTTGCGGCCAGTCTTGCTAATCAAGACCTGCCCTTCCCTGAATAGAAGGAAAGCTTCGGAGGAATTGTTGGACTAAATTGAGATGGTCCTCTTTTTCCGCATTTTTCTAATACCTCTGTATAACTGGACCATGCAAACTATATCCGGATAATCTGGATTACCATGGCTTTATCCAGTTTGGAGATTGTGGGTCAACCAACGGTGGAGGCCTTCGCTCCATGTTGGCCTTTGGAAAAAGGAAGTATGCCAGAAAGCATCTTAAGGATTGTAGAATTTTTTTTTATGAGACCATGTTGTATTGAGGACCAGTTCTTGGGAACCGGACTTGCTCCAAAACGAGCGTCAGTTGAATGCCTTCATTTTAAGAATCGTAGCTGTCAGACATATTGTGTGCAGGAAATAGGACATGGTTGCAGAGGGTTTTACATTCATTAAATTAGAAAAATGCTGCCAAGATGATGACAGCTAGTGCACCAGAGCCAGTCTGGGGCGGGGGGGGGGGTGGGGGGGTAGCATCAGGGACCATAGTCAGTGGAGCTGTGCAGTAGAAAGGGTCCACATAAGTGGCCTGTGACCTGCAGGCAATCAGAATGGCATACATAGACATGTTTTTTGTAAGGCAGCCAGACCACTTAGAGCGTTGCCTATGAGGAGTGGAACAACTGGGCATCCCCAAGTAGGGCCTGTGATATATAAATGTACCTCCATGTCCCTGATGGTAAGAATCTCCTAAAAAGTTTTAATGTCAGTAGTGCATCTGCTGTTTTTGATATATCCACATGTTAGTGCAAGATTTACTGTATATTTGTGGAGAATCTCCCCTCTGTGGAGTGAATGGGTGGCTCTCTCACATTGGCCGCTTCTGAAAGTCCCTTAGGGGGGAGCGATGCAGCTCAATAAAATATAATTCCATGAGAGGAGAGAACGATATAGTATAGTATAGTTCCCCTGTTAGTCTATACAGAGCTCATTTACCATCCTGACTAAAGGCACTTAGAAAGCCACATAGGAATTAGAGGAAAGGAGTATACCAGTTGAACAAACTATAAGAGTTATTCAATAAAAGTTCTTATCGTTTAAAATGGTGATAATTTTGCCACAACCAATCAGATGTTAGCTTTCAAATGGTTAATATCATCTGATTGGTTGGGGCAAATTTAGCACCATTTTTAATGATAAGAACTTTTATTGAACCTCCCTGTGTACATCTACCAGGGGTACTCATGGATCACAGACTTTTGTGTAGAACAATGGCACCTTTTAACATTCAGACGAGATACCATTATATTTATATCTGGGTATCCCCAACACTGGACCAGTTGGAACATGTCTGGGTGCAGAGGTATAAGCAATACCTTGAGGTTGTGGGATTTGTTGCTCTGTATTCTCTTATACTATATTATGCTGAGAAAATCAGCTTCACAATATTGGATCCCTGGAATTTAGGACAGGGGTCCAACATTGGAGAGGTAAATATACCACTCACAACTTTGGAATGTTTATGGAGAGGCCGCACTCCTTTGGGGTCCAGCTATCCTGTGCACTTAGCATGCTGCAAACGGCATTCCATTGTAATTGGTTTTTTTTAAAAAAGAAATTGCATTTCAGTTTTTTTCCTGTAAAGCACGTCCTGATTGGAGATGTCTGGGACATCCCCACATGTCGAGAGAGCTCACATCATCCAGAGATAGAAGAGTCTTGTTCCAGCGTTTGAGAAGGAAACTCTGAAGAGGTCAAAGCTGGAACAGGGCATAGTAGATTGCTTTTATTGCAGGCCACCATTTTTCCCCATGACCCACATGCTTTCTTGAATTGATGGTCACAAAGAAAGAGCACAACCACCGATGGAAAAGAATTGAAGGGTCTCTGTGTCGAAGTGCAGCCAAAAATACATTTGCAGTGATCTCGGGTGTAAGAGTGGAGGATAGTGATGCAAAGGAGAGGTAAATCGACAGAAAGCACAATGAGTGTCCTCATAGCAAAGGAAGCCTGATCCTGCTTGTCACAACGTAGGATATGTGCTGTTGCAACAGAGACCCTGTGTTGGCAAAGTGAGGCTTGATAGTAACAAAATGATGTTCCTCATTCTCGAAAAGGGGGAACAACCCTGGGCTTGATGCTGGTAGTTGCCTCTGATGATTTTATTTAATTCTGTCCCAAACAGTAAGCCCGCATAGGAAGGATAAGATTGTTAGCGAATATACGGACACTGGTTCCGCTGCCCAGGACTTTATCCATAGTGCACTTGGTGGTGCTGCTGCATTTGCAGAGGACCTTGCGGCCAGTCTTTGCTAATCAAGACCTGCCCTTCCCTAGAAAGGTGAAAGCTTCGGAGAAATGTTGGACTAAATTGAGATGGTCCTCTTTTTCCGCATTTTCCTTAATACCTCTGTATAACTGGACCATGCAAACCTATCTCCTGGATAATCTCTGGATTACCATGGCTTTATCCAGTCTGGAGATTGTGGGTCAACCAACGGTGGAGGCCGTTCGCTCCATGTTGGCCTTTGGAAAAAGGAAGTATGCCAGAAACATAATGCAGAAAGCATCTTAAGGATTTGTAGAATTTTTTTTGATTGATGAGACCTTTCTGTTGAACTACTTGCTCCAACCACTCAGGCTGTTAAGAATGTAGTCTGTAGGACATATTGTGTTGCAGGACTGGACTGTGTTGAGGGTCCAGTTTTCTTGTTGTTTGTATCTGCGATCTTGATGACTTATCAAAAGAGTTTGAAGAAAGTCTCACTTTGAAGGGCCAATTATAAATCCCTATGGACCAGAACGTGAATCAATCAACAGAATGGTCACTAGTGAAAATGCTCCCTTCGGATTATAGACTCTTTCGTCCAATGTCAAAGGTGTGTGAGCTAGTGAATCTTGGACTGCAAGGTTTTGACACATTAATGTAAAAATGTGCCCTAGATGATGACAGCTAGTCGCCGTAGGCCACGTTCTGGGGGGGGGGGGGGGTAGCATCAGGGCACCATAGTCACGTGGAGCTGTTGCAGGTAAGACAGAGTCACACAAAGTGGCCTGTGACTGCAGACAATTCAGAATGCATACATGACATGTTTTTTTGTAAGGCAGCTCTTAGAGCACTCTGCACTATGAGGCAAGTTGACAACGTGGGCATCCCCAATAGGGCCTGTGATTACTAAAATGTACCTCCATGTCCCTGATGGTAGGTAATCTCCTAATCAAGTTTTTACTGCATAGTGCATCCTGCGCTGTTTTTGATATTCCAAAAATGTTAGTGCAAGATTCTCTGTATATTTGATGAGAATTCCCTTTGGTGGAGTGAATGGTTGGCTCCTCTCACATTGGCTGACTTCTGAAAGTCCCTTAGGGGGATGCAGCCAATAAATATAATTCCATGCAGGGGAGAGAAAGATTATAGTATAGTATAGTTCCCCTGTTAGTCTATACAGAGTCCATTCATCCTGACCTAAAGGCACTTAGAAAAAACTGGAGCATGGTGAGCTGTGAGAGGCTAAGTTTAGGAGAAGCAATTGCTGTAAGCAAATGTGCCAACTCCAGTAACATGCACATTACCCCAAGTCTGGCCTGGGTACTCCAAGACACCATTGGACAGGAGACAATTTGATCAATACTATTATATAACAAAAATAGTACCTCCCCATTTTTTAGTGGGAATTCTCTCCAAGACTCACTTCCTCCAAACCTATAAGAAAACATCAACAACAAATAATTACTTGATTACTGTAAGAGTCACCTCCATCATGACATTTCACACATAATGGTTTGTATTATTACCTTTTTTGGGGATCATTTCATTTCCTCGTTTACTGTTCAATACTGCATGCCCATTGGTTATGCCAGAGCCTAAACCAGAATTTTTTTTAATTGCGTAGCCGTATTACGATTGAATATCACATATAGAAATTTGCTCATTAGACTAACACATAATATTGGAATATTGTGCATAAATACAAAAACATGTTTGTTTTTTTTTAAAAAAGTCTTGTGTGGCTACCCATTTTATATACACATCATACACCACAGTGGGGCTTATGCACTATACAGGGAATAAATCTCAAATCCAGTATGCCACCAGGTAGTGCAACTCCCTTATTACACATATGCCCCCCTCCAAACCTATATATAATTCGGGGCAATTCTGGGCACACTGGTTTCAAAACTATTTTATATTTATCAGTGTTTCGACACAAGCACAGGTCATTATAATCCTGATGACAATGACCTGTGCGTCCATTGGAATGTTGATAAAATAGTTTTGATGTTTTGAAAACAGTGTGCCCGGAATATCTATATATAATGGAATGAACGAAGGCACTCTCCATTTAAGAAAAATAACGCAGTATATACGCGTTTCAGCTAAATAGCCGTCCTCAAATAATTATATCCTGAGGACGGCGTTAAGATAATGTGTACATACAGCGTTTTTTCAGCCAAGACCATGTGGTCACCCATGCACCACAGCCAAGGCAATGTGCTTTCCCTTGCCACCCTAAACGCCCCCAGCCCCGACCATGTGCTTTCCCGTTGCCCCCTAACCCCCCCCCCCAAGACCATGTGCTTTCCCTTGCCACCCCTAAACCCCCCCAGCCAAGCCATGTGCTTTTCCCTTGCCACCCCTAAAACCCCCCAGCCACGACCATGTGCTTTCCCTTTGCCACCTCTAAACCCCCCCAGCCACGACCATGTGGCTTTCTTGCCACCACTCACCCCCCCAGCCACGACCATGTGCTTCCCTTGCCACCTCTAAACCCCCCCCAGCCACGACCATGTGCTTTCCTTCCCTTGCCACCTCTGACCACCCCCCCAGCCACACCAGGTGCTTTCCCTTTCCACCTCTAAAACCCCCCCAGCACGACCATGTGCTTTCCCTTGCCACCTCTAAACCCCCCAGCCACGACCATGTGCTTTCCCCTTGCCACCTCTAAACCCCCCGCCGCCACGACATGTGCTTTCCTTGCCACCTCTAAACCCCCCCAGCAGACCATGTGCTTTCCCTTGCCCACCCCTAAACCCCCCCCAGCCACGACGACCATTGCTTTCCCTTGCCACCCTAAACCCCCCCAGCCATGACCATGTGCTTCCTTGCACCCCTAAACCCCCCCAGCCAAGACCATGTGCTTTCCCTTGCCACCCCTAACCCCCCAGCCACGACCATGTGCTTTCCATTGCCACCCCTAAAACCCCCCAGCCACGACCATGTGCTTTCCCTTGCCACCCCCTAAACCCCCCCCAGCCACGACCTTGTTCTTCCCTTGCCACCCTAAACCCACCCACACGACCATTGGGCTTTCCCTTGCCACCCCTAAACCCCCCCAGCTACGACCATTGCTTTCCCTTGCCACCTAAACCCTCCAGCCACGACCATGTGCAAAGTTAACATCACATTTGAATAAATTCTCTTTACACTGAGTTAACATCAATCTGCCTGGACACACATTTATGAACCCACCAAAAATGTGACATGTTTCGCTGTATACTACACATTACTCCAATTCAGGGAACATACCTCTTTATACACAGAAAAAAAAAGATATAAAACGGTAAACCATATGAATTACAGTCTATCCTCCTCCTGGTGCTTAGGTAGAATGGCTGTAAAAATGGCTGAACTCCGCCTCTTCATGTGACTGATCACATGTCTGAAATGCTCCGCCCCTCCTCTCAGCAACTGGGAACTAGATCTTTCACCGAGCAGCATCTGTTTTCCGGGGTACCGACTGGGCCCTCCAGTACCTTACACGGTCACGTCATTGGATTGCCAAGATCACCAACAGGAAATAGGTGGGAGCCACTTACTTTGGTTTCTCAGCCCATGTGTATATATGGGGATGGGTTTTTACACCTGCATTCATTGGCAAGCTTCTCTTCTTTCTAAATTGCATTTACTTTCCTTTTATGGTAGTGAACTTGTTACTTTGCAAAAGAAGTGGCTTGATGGGTTTAAAAACCAATAATTTAAAATATATAATCTAGGCACATTGTTGTGTATATTGTGTGCCATGTTGTGTTATTTGTGATTCTAAGGACTAGGCTCTACTTACTATGTTGACACATTTTAAATGACAGAAACCTGGCTATATGTTTGTCTATCCGATATGTTTCACCATTTTTGTACTCTGTCTTTATTACACTCTAATATACAGCCATGGGAGTATATTTAGCTCAATCTCATTGTACATGTCTTCTTTTGGTTTGTTTTACCAAACGATATGCCAATGCAGTTAATGTGAGTGTAAGTGATACAAATGCATGGCCAAAATCCATAGAAGTGTTAACACAAATTCAGCAAAAATACATTTCACTCATTTAAGCGGGACTTTGGGCAAGTGTATCTAAACTTTTAAATTGTAAATCAATTATTTCATTTAATTATAGGAACTAAAGTCCATACATTAGTCCTCTGACCAATCTGCGACATTTAATCATATTCCTGGAACTACCTTTCCCATTCTATCTCGCGACTGGCATACGCCTGGCCCCATTCATTTTGTGATTATCTGTATGTTGAGGAAAGGCGGGGTTCCAGGAATATTGATTAAATGTCGCAGTGCAGTCCGAGGGTAATTACTAATGTATAGGCACCTTTAGGCTGGATATACGCCCTACAGGATGTCCGACCGATATTCGTGCATTGGTGAAATTCTGTATGGTATTAGTGGCTGCAACTCGTCTTTGTCGCTTATTCATCTGGATCGTTGTCATAAAAACAGAGGAGCCATGTGGAAATTTTGTCCCATGACTGCTTGCGCTAGTGGCGAACATCGGCCTTAAGCTTGGAACACCACATTACGACACACACTAGTATCAACCGATTGGCCCTTTTTCACTAATGCTGCAAATCTGTAACAAACGGTTCCAGTGCCGACCAACGCACAACAACCAATCTCCCTATTTTATATAGTAGGAACAATTGTGATTGCCTGTAGCCTCATCTTCAAAGTTGACAGGCAGAATTTTAGGCTTGGGCTGAAAAATCTGCGTTAATTTCACTCGCGGCCGCATAGATGTCTGTAAATCACGGCTGATCGTGCAGTTCCCTATGGTGAGCTAGTAGCGAATGCTTCGGTCGGGACAAAAAGTCTTTACGTGTGTACCCAGCTAAGGACACACACAATTCTGTGATGGTAAATAGCTTTTACCTGACCAATCTTTCTAATTTAAAATGTTATTTTTTTTTGGTATCATTGATGTTAACATTTTTAAAATTAAGAATTCTGGCTGGTGTTTGTAAAAGTGTGAAGGCACAACACAATAATGAAATGTAAATTGCACTTTCCCACCACCCCTTCCCATTAGAAGTACCAAGGTGTGAGGACCTTAATCATTAGGTCCTCACCCCTAGGTACAAACATGTAAATTTTGGCATATGGGACAGATGTGCTCTGCAATATATTCTAATGGCCGGATGGTGAAGGGGGTGGACCAGACTGCACCAGCAAATACATGTTTAGTAAAGTATTACAGAGAGGGTAAGGTAATCCAGAGGTCTGATCCACACCCTAGCGGTTTTCTGGCTATAAAGCCGGAAAACGGTGGCCTAGAAGAAAATCTGTTTGTGTGCACCTAGCCTTAGTGAGACAGAAAAAGATTCAATCATTTTTAAAATCAGTCAGTAAAGCTGTAGACTTCAACAGGAATAGGACAAATGTAACACAGCACAGATTGTGCCACATGTTGAAAACAGCATCCATGGGTGCCCCTAAGTTGCCTTATTAGTATTTTATCTTGTCTGAATAAGAGATTTCTAATGATTAGTTTACCTATAAAAGAATGACTTAACAAACCTTTGATGGTTAATATAGTACAACCTCTACTAATAAAAATAAACCATATACGTGCAATTTAGATGATGTGTGAAATCCTTGGCAACATGCATGGTACTGAATACCGCCTCCACTGACTTTTTTTGCAGCCAGGACCATCCATGAAGCCGATTCAGTAACATCATCAGAATGTGGGTGGTTGTTTATAGCCCCCTTACTGTTGGATTCAATGTGTATGGATACCCTTAATCTTCATTCTTAATCCTTCTCTTCCTGTTACCAAGTTGTTTGCAGCTGGTAATGTCAACCACATATTTATTGTACTGGGGGCCAATGTTTTGACTGATCAGAAGTGTTATCTACAGTCTAGGACTTTGAGTAACTGATGCAGAGCATTCAGTGCATTATTTTCTTATAGGCATCTGCAGTGGGAAAATGTAAACTTCTTTCTTTCTATGTGTTCTTATAATTCCCCCACCCCCAGAGTCCTTTATTTTCTTCAGTTTTCTCCTCTGTCCCAAGATTAGAAGTAAAGAAGTGAAATTTCGATACACCACTCCTTCTTGAGCTGTCAATCAATCCCCCTAACATGTCAGTGTAATTGTAGGCTTACTACAGTTTTTACTGCAAAGTCTCCCAATGATTCCTTCCGCTCACTAAAATTCTTGGCAGTTACTGGGTTAAAAACAGAAATAACGGGAAGGAAACAAACCCTTTCACCAATTATTTAGTGCCTGTCAAAGGGAGATGGCTGCAGTGATAAGGCAGTACTCGGGTCTCTGCTAAATCACACCCTCTCCTACTCTTTTATATAGCAAGTATCTCCAAACAACAGAAACATTCGCTGTCTACAGGCTTAGCTTTTTTTTGTTTTACAAGATTGAAGTGTTAGGAAGATTAAGGCGCATGAGCGGCTTGTTTCATAGGTTGATTCACAGCCGGATTATATGAAGGGGGAATGGCCAGTAGGGGGAGCTCTGCAGTAAATCAGACTGTTTGTGCAAACACAGACAACAGATGAAGGTGGGAATAAGGAGCAAAACACTAACCTTTTTTTTTGTATTCTTGTGGAGCAATGTATACATTCACTATAGATTCCCTTTAACACAGCAGTTCTTACATTTAACCATTCATATGTAGGTTATTGGGAGCATTTGTGCATAAAAAGCTCCTTCATAATTCTGTGCATACTAATATTGTATCCAATTTTAAAAGTTTTCAAATAAGGCTTTCCTATTTTGAAGACCATAATTAGGTTTATACGTACTATACCAGGGATTCATATAACTCCTAGCATTTCCAGGTTCCCTCTGTAGTTAAAGGAATGCTGGGAGTTATAGTTTTCAAAAACATCTGGAGGCAACACTGAGAATCCCTGAACTATACCAAAAGTAAAACTGCATAAATTTCATGATTATAGGGATGGTAGGAACTGCTAACTTTCCTTCACTACTGATTTTATATTGAAGCAATCAGCGTTCTTAACTTGTATCAATTGTATAAACAACTTCCTCTCCCTGAAATTTATAATTCTATAAGAGGCAAGTGCAAGTATTTCTGCCTCTCATACTACTTGATTCTTGGATCAATTATGTAGGGTTAAAAAAAAAAAAGAATATGGTAGTTGGACTTGAGACTTGATGGACGTATGTCTTTATTCAACCTGAATATTATTATTACTTATGCTTTATTTTAAAAGTAATTAGTTAAGTTTAGTTATTTCCAGGTTGAGTTCAAAGAAAGAAAACTTAAATATTAATATTCAGTTAGATTAACTGGATAGAAGTTTAGTTCTTGAAACATTTGCTAGTTATTGACTGGCTTTCTCAATTCCTAAAGACTTGTACAAGAACCTGTTGCCAATAAATACCCTGGAAAGTGCCTCATCAGCATAAACAGCCAGGTGTTTGGGACCTCCTGAATGCAAGGTGTTGATTGCATGATGTTTTTATCCTGGGAAAGGGCATCAAAACAGGATTTTTTTAACATGGCAGACAATTGATGTCAAACTCCACACGCATGCATCCTGTGACTCTAACCAGTGTCCAATTGTTTTTCTGACTAAATAAACTAAAGAACTAGCAGATATAGCACAGTCTTCTATGGACTGTACAATCGGAACTGCCGAACAATCTGATGTGGCTGCGTTTTCTTTGACCAATGATGCTTCCAACCAGTCGTATCAGGCCAAAATATCTGGCCTGTGTGTACCGACTAACAATGTCGGGGGAGACTGTACACAGGTTGACTGCCAGCTTCCAATTAGCAAGTGCTTGTACGACGGTTTTAGGGCTAGAAACCCACAATATACATTTGTATTCACTTTTTATCCATATCTAAATTGAATTACATTTAATTTCTAATGGTACATTTCAGAAAACTCTTCCTACTAAGTGGATTGCATCCACAACTTTTGGTCGTCTGTGTCCATTCCTGTCCTTGCCTGCTTTGCACAAGTCATCACCACAAAAAAAAACCCACGCAGACGAGCATGGCAAAGTGGACACAACATAAGGGCAGTAAGCACAAACTCAGTCAAAACACACCAAAAATGCAAACATTGCAATTTTTTTTTTTGTACAGTGGACCTAACCCTTGCTGTAAAATCCAAATGTGTAGGCTAACTCCAAATCCAAACTAATGTTGCCCAGGCGCTGTTTATTAAAAATGGTTGCAAGGTGTTGCCTGTTTAGTCCATTACGTCCTGCTGTTCCTGTAGCTGTTATAATTAACAGGTGCTGAGTGTTCTTTCTTTGCATCATATGCTAATTAGCTATAATGATCTGTAATTTTACAATAACGAAGGTAAATCTGGGTTCAGCTGAGGAACTTGTTGTAGAAAAAATTATATTTGTGACAATTACCTTTCAAAACATATGTTTTCCAATACACATATGCCATAGCCAATAGCAAATTTTTTAAAAAAAAGGTATTTAACACTCAAAAAAACACTACATGTATGTTTATCAAGAAATTGTAGAGACCTTTCTCATTTTTTATCGAAAACACCAAGCAAAATAATTATGAATCACATGTCAGATTGCAACATTATTTGAAAGGATTTCAGCTTATTGGGGCACGCTGAATGCTGTTTTGATTGGTACTTTTAATGAAAATACTTAATATATAAAGTGTATGGACTAATTTTGTCTCCTAAATAATACTTTCCAGGGATTATTCGGCCATGAACTGAAAATTTCTTTTGGCTACCTAACATGTATAGGGAGGATATATCTGGAATGTGTATAGGCATATTATAGTTAATGACAGAGAGTTCCAATGTAATCTGTAATCTGATATAATCTTTAATTTGTATACCCAGTTTAAATTGCAGGTACAGTTGTAATAGTGTTTAAATAGTAAAGCTAGGGTACAAACAGTACATATTTTCTGAAAGATGACAGACAGGATCTGCAAGATCATGTCTGCATCTTCAAAGATCTGCATACACACAGTCCCGAGCGTTCTCCCTATGAATTTTTCGGCCTTTCCCGAACGAGCTTCAGCCGACCCATCGGTTCTGGAAACGAACGTACACACATCCAACGATAAAGCCCTGATACGTCGGATCGACGTATCGGGGCTTATCGTTACTGTGTGTACCCAGCTTTAGGGATTGCTGTACAGACTGTCCAGAGAAAAGCAGAATATTATTTGTAAGGCTTAATTTATTACTTTTTTTCATTTACCTTCCTTCTTTGTAACTTCACAAATTTCTGGCCTTAAAGGAGAATTATAACCTTCTCCTTCCATGTACTGTATAGCACCCAGGGTAAGGCCTAAACCTCTAGGTCCAAACCCCTGGGTTTTTATTAGATCAGCAGTACTTATTATACATTGAGATATAATAAAGGCCCAAATCCCTATACAAATTAAGCCCAAGGGACACATATCAGTGGTGAGGTACTGTGCCCCTAATATTACAAAAGGTATAGACATACTTCCAACTCATGGTGCATTTCAGTAACATGTAGGCAAGAGTTACTGTGTCTGTAACAAGCAGGAACTGTTGCTGGAAAGTTACTGTAATAAACTGTGTATTGAGTATGCAGAAAGGGAGGTAAAAGTGGGACGCTGCAGCTTCTGACATCCACTATCCTGAAAATGTACAAGTGGAGAGAGACAGATAAGTATTGCACATACATGTTCTGACTGTATTTGCCACAATAAGGGGCTAATAAGTCCAACTTTCAGTTTTCTAAAAAGTCTCCTAGTGGGGGATTTATCTTGCGTTCTCAGAACCTCTACCAAGACACTTATAGAAACACAACGTAGTGCAGAGCAGCAGAGAGGAGATGATGAAGTTAACTGATCTTAGCACTCCAAATATTACAAAATGACTCCAGAATCTTGCGTACTGCAATATGGGGTGGTGCTTCCTGCTACACTTTGAGCTGTGACATCACCAGCACCATTGCTCTGCACTCTTACTGCTGGCTTGAGCACGTCCAATTGTATCCTGCGGCTGAGACAGAGGGAAGATGCTTCACCACCCCCTAAATTCTTAAAAGGTCATGTATACCCTTTTTCACTTATTTGTACCCTTAGCCTTCTTTCAAAGTTTTAATTTCCCTTGTTCTTTTTCTTTTTTTCCCCTGTCATTTGGCAATAGATTTATTCGCATTTTTCAAACTTCTGCTTCCTCATATAGTAAAGAGTCTCACACACACCTCACTGGATTTTCATTGAGCTCTTAGTTCAGTGTGTCAGTATTACAGCTGCTTGGTTTGTGATATTAATAAAATGTGGATCTGCAGTTTAGCTCTCTGAAGGTTTCATTCACCTTCTATATTAAAGGTTTGATTTACCTTCAGTGGACTATAATATTGTAGACAGGGCCGATTTACACCTCAAGAGCCGGTAGGCCCAAGTGCTAGTGCCCTTACCACACTCCTAAACCTACACAACACCCATTTTTTTTTGGGGGAAGAAATAGACTAGAAAGGGGTTGGATTGCTGGGGAGAATACAGCCGCCCCTCCACCTCAGGCGCCCTAGGTGTGTGCCTAATTTAAATCCGGCCCTGATGGTGATTACCCCGGCATCCATTATTGGGCCACCAATAATATGGTTAGTTGTAATTTTTTTTATAATGTTTCAATTATTCAAATAATTGTATATTTCTGTTAATGTTACTATTATTAAGCCTTATGAGTGTACCATTATATTTACAGTATGAAAAGAGGAAGAAAGAACAGTGAAGCCTCTATTGGTATTCGTTTACTGGAGAAAAGTGTGGGAGAACGATCAAAACTATCTAGAAAACTGAAGAATACAGAAGATGAATCCTCACAGACAGACAAGTTTCATGATTGGGGAAATTTGCTTCCTGATATTATTCTACACATTTTCAGTATTGCCTCTATTGATCGTGCTTATGTCTTCACAAGGTGTGTCGAAACTGGAACCATGTATTTCATATGCCTGACCTATGGAGATGCTTTGAATTTGAACTAATCAACCAGCAACATCTTATTTGAAGGCTACCCATCCAGACTTACTAAAGCAAATTATTAAAAAGCACTCTAACCACTTGCAGTATGTGAGTTTTAAGGTAGGTTTAAATATCGAGGTGTTACTTTGTTATGGTCAAACTGGATTAAACAAAACTGCTACATTATTTTAAAAATATTTTTGCATAAACTTTTTATGGTTGATCTGTACCTGTAAATCTTGTCAGCAGTTTTTGGTTTTTAAAGATCATATTATGTCAATTTTGGCCACCCGGGTAGGTTAGCTGTTTATAATGGTCCACTTGCAGATATATTTATAGACCTATAATTCACAGGGCTAGACAAAAGTGCTGTTAATAAGGAAAAGTATCTTGCTAATTACAGGAACTAGGCACTACAATTCAATCTCGTTATATCCTTTGTTTAATCTATTAAGGATATAAAATTCTGAGTGCCATGCTCTTCCCTGTTTCTGCAATGCAGTATTCACTTAGTGTGATTGAACTGCATCAAGGAAGTAGGTAGTTAGTCCCAGCTTACCCAATATTACATCGGAAGACATGGGTTTACCTCCTTTTTACCCATACCGTAGGATATTACCATCTCCCTGTATGTGTTTATCAAGGGTATGTTAAGTTAAAATATACATACATTAAAACAATAATGCTGCTATCGGGAAGCCGGTGGCTCAGTGGTTAGCATTAATGCTTGCAGCTCTTAGCCTGAGTTTGATTCACCACACCTTGGACCACATCTGCAAGGAGTTTGTATGTCTCCCCTTGCTTGCGTGGGTTTCCTTCAGGCACTCCGGTTTCCCCCACAATCATAAAGACACACTTATAGGTTGTATGTGTCAAATAAATGTGGCTTAGATTGTAAGCTCTTCGGGACAGGCCTGATTTATACATGTATTGTAAAATGCTCGACGATCCACAAAAGCGCTATATAAATCCACAATAATAAATAATATTCAGCAAGACAATGAAACCCTCCCTGAGGATAAGGCATCTGCTATAAATTTGTATATACTTTCAAATATAAATTTCAAAAATGCGCTTTATGTTAAATTTTGTAGGTGAAAAAACATAATAGCATTTTTCTTTTACCTAAAAAAAAAAATGTTTGTTCAAGGTTGACAGTAGTAAGGAATCTGCAGAAGCGGCTTGTGATATCCTTTCACAACTTGTGAATTGCTCACGCAAACTTCTTGGACTTATTTTACTGCCAGGCCAAGCTTTATGGACTTTACCAAAGGTATGTTTGTTTGTTTCATTACCATTTGTATTTTTATTTTTTTTTAATCATTTGAACCATCTTTGTTTGAAATATGATGAAACCGTTCATATTTTTTCTTATTTCTCTTCAATAGTCACATTTTATATCTGCACTTACTGTGGTGTTCGTAAATTCGAATCCCTGTCATCACTTAAAATAGACGAACCACCCTGTTGATGACCCATCCTTAAAGTTTTGTGGCTAACAACAGTGACACTCTCAAGCTTTTAAGATGAGCAGTTGTCCTCATGTTTTCTCCGCAGGGTATATATATAATATATATATATGAGCCCTGTTTTCTTTGCTTTGGGAAATAAATTTTTTTAAAAACCAATATCTGGGGATAATTGAGCACTATTTACACCTTAAAACAAACCATGCCTGTATAAATGAATATTTAAATATAGACTTTAAAATAATGGCAGAAAAATTGACCCAAAAAATGGTTTTCTGAATGTGAAAACCCATCAATTTTAGAAAAGAAAAATTTATAAAAGTGAACTAAACCTAATTTTTTACCCTTAATGTGAAAGCTTTCTCACCCAGAACACCTTTAATTAATTGTAATATACATGCAAGAATTAGATTCTGTAACTAAGACGATTCCATTTTGTTGCCAGTTACAAACTCACAGCCCATGTAGTCTTGTGAGCCATCTCACCTATTGGCTACACTTCTGACCCCAGTATTCCACGGTCTCCTGATTTCAGACTAATATCTTCACATCAATATGGAAATCCATGATAAGTCTTTAAAAGCTATTGCTACCCTGCAATCTATTTTTTCAACCACCATGAAATTCAGACTTACCAGGAACAATACAAAATAATCAGCTGATTTAGTGCCCTTTTTCATATCTTGCTTTGCTCCCATTCTGTTGCAAGCAAAGAAAATTTCTAAATGTACCTATAATCTATGCGTTAGCTCTGGTTGGTTAGTGAACTAATTTTCTCTTTTAGAAACAGTTAGGTTACAGTTTGAAATACCCAGACTTATGACATTTTATTTCTTTCTGTTCTTGATGCTTGGTAGTAAATAAACTTCAAAGGTTACTTTTGGGGGGGTTTGACTAAAATGCAAAAGAGGTGTGGAGTTAAGTTGGATTTTGTTTACAAACACAATAGTATGCTGTAAATCCAGATTCTGTGTCTGGGAAAGGCAGGCTCTGTGGCATGTTTGGCTGTCAGCTTCTAGGAATAGACAGGTTGCAGCTTCCTTCTTTTGATATCCTGTGTACTAGACAGCATGTTTAAACTTCCACAACCAAAAAAAGTTAATTTCATAATCAATAAAGGTGGGACAAGAAGGGACTTTTTTGTTTGCTAATACTGAGCCGCTTGGTCAGCACAAATGTATCTGGTGACTTTCCCCTGTCTGTTTTTGTTCCAGAGTCGTACTTTTCTTTGTTTTTACTAACCAAACTTGTATCTTGTGTGAAATCAGACACTTATTGCCAGCCATTTTTAATGATTTCTTGAAATTAAAAGGCAAGTGAAAGTGTTGATTCAAAGGAACACTTTATTTCTCTGGTGACTGAACTAACAATAGTGGTGAGCTGTCAAAGAGCTTCTCTGCATTTGTCCCTGAAACTCCTTATCTCTTGCATTCGGGGGAAGCAGAAGAGCTGTGCTTTTTGACAGCTCTATGCTCAGAGAACAGCCTCCTACACTCCTTGGGAAATATAGACAAAAAGTGGTTCGAGTTAACTTTTTCAATCGGCAATTTCATTTTTATTCCTGTCTATGGTTTACATTTAACTTAAAAAATTGCTTGTTCATTCCGGAATTTTATGTGATGCTGATCAGTGTCATGGTTACGTGAGTTGGCACTGGAACTTATATTTGCTAGTGTGAACTGCAATTGCATTGTCTTCTGAGAAGAAACATATGTCCATTGGAACACCTTTCGTCATTGTATGTGTGTGAGTGAAAATCCAGGCAAACGCAGTTCCATACAATTCAGAAGAGCACGCTGGGATGATCTAATCAAACAACTCTCCCAAAGTAAACTTGGGTTATGTACTTTTTTCCTATATGATAGAGGAGTTTGACCCATGTTTTTCGTTAGAAACACCAGTAACACATCTTTATTTGGAGATCAGTAACCAAGAAGAATTCTTGGCCGTGTTTGGAATGACATGTCCCACGTTGAGTAAAATTGTTTGTGTGTGCCAACCCGGACTTCGACTCGGATGAAGAGAGTTGAATTATTATAGCTGAGCATTGTAAGGTTCTTACCACCATTGGACTGGGGAGTGTGAACGTTCTTGCCTCAGCTTTTGTTGAGGTTTTAAGATGTGTGGTGGCCGTCTCTCTCAGCTCTCCGATAATGGAGGAAGTATTAAATTCCTGATCCAGAAATATAAGTTGGAGCAAGCAAATTCACTGGGAAGTTGTCCAACATCTGGGCAGAGTCGTGGTTTCCAGAATATGATGCCTGACAATGGTCGACTGAAAACTCTTTTGGTACATTAAAGGAGCACCTTGGCAACTCAAGTTCATCAAATGTTATTATTCAAATGGTCTGAAAGTACTAATTATGTTTGTAGGAGCTTAATTTATTAAATGTGACTACTAGCAACTAAGTAGGAACCACCAAATTTCATTTTTTAATAAGCTTATTGTATGTTAAAGTTGGGTTTGCCCATAACTTTAGTAAACCAATTGTATCTTTCTCATTGCCATGTTAATTTAGATCAGACAAACACACAGTGCTTTGTGTGCAAAATGGGTCTTCCTGGAATAGTTAAAAAAATGCTCTGTAGGCTACGTAAAAAATGGATTGTTCACCTGAAAAATTTAAAGATATCTATAAAAATGAACAGTTTAAAAATGAAAAGTACCTGGTCAGGAAGGTCGGTTGATTATTCCTCCTCACAATATCATTTTGTTACAGGAGCGCAGCAACAGTTTCATTGCCAGGTATGTCTGGACTATTCCTGTATTAAAGATGTGCTGAAGCCAGGAGGAAGACTGTCAGCTCTGTTTTTCGTTGGGCTGGTGCTCCTCACGAAACATATATGGGAGTTAAGATTACCAATCCACATCCCTGTCCACATGTACTTTTCAGTTAACTGTTCTTTATACACACAAATAGTTTTTTCTTTTTAGTTTTACTATCTGTTATTTACTTAAAGGACAATTATACTCACCTTCCCCGCCGTCCTCTTCTGTGTCATATCGCTTTTACCCGGGTGAGAACCTGAACCGGCTGTTCACACACCCCTGGGTTCAACGTCATGTCCAACCAGAGTCTTAGAGCATGCGCTCTGGTAGGCTCCGACCCCTTCTCCCCGTCAGCGACGAGGCCATTGGAAGGCACGCTCTGCTACAAAGCGTGCCTTCCTTTGGCCTCGTACGCCGACGGGGGGATGGGGGTGAGCCTACCATTAGCTCATCGTTTGCTGTTAAGACTCTGGGTAAGTTATGCGCCCCATCGGTGTGAGAATAGCGTTCAGTCCTCACCCTATTTAAAAGTATGAACCAGAAGGATGAGCGGAGGGGAAGGTGAGTGTAGAATTGTCCTTTAATTTAAATATCTTGAATCCGTTACCATTTATTTCTGACTGATTTTAGTTGCAAATAACCGAATAATCGGGTGTGTATATTACATTTGTAAATGTTGATTTGTTGCGTTTATATGTTAGATTAATTGTAGTACCGGAGTGTCATATTTCTGCAAACAAGAGTAGATTATTTAACCTGAATACTCTTGATTGTAGTGCATTTAAACGCCGTTTATCATATTTGGTGTCGAACGTCTTGATTATCACTACCAGACTGGGAGGTGCGTAGAGTGTGTGCAGACGGTTTTGATGGCATGCGTCTTTTGTAAGCATTAACCGCTAACCGGTGTGTAAAGTTTGTTTGTTTGATTGTGTATGTTTAGTGGTGGTTATCCAACGAGGGGCCGTGTTGTCTCCTTGTATGTGTTGGTGGCTGGGTGTGGTGACAAGGGCTAATCTGTGTGCTGGTAAAGATTGCCCTACAGGGGCATTTTCCCGTGCCTGATCTGTCCGTGCTTTTCTGGGACCCGTTTTAAGCCAAACCGCACCACTAATCTAGCCGGATGGTGAGAAGAAAACAACCGGAAGAACGATCGGGTTCTTTGAGGGGGGGGCATCAGGCCGAGTATGACATGCAACAAAGGTTGTGTGTATCACAGGTCCCACTGTAAGGTAGGGGGGAAGCGAGGACGCAATGCGAACCTAAGACATTTTACGTGACATGGGTGCGGGGGGGTTGAACATCAAGCAGTAGCGTTTTAGAGTGCTAAGAATGAGTGTTAGCGCGATAGGTGATGTAGTCCTGAACGGCTTTGAGTTCGGCTACATTCTGCAACATGTCGTTGTGACTCGACGGAACTGCAAATTGTCTTAGCAGAATATAGCGGTTTACAAGTACAGGTAAATCGGCGAGGAGGGTGTGGAGGGGGGTGGGGAAACCATAGAAGAAGAATATTGCGAGAGAAAAACATCGAAGTGGAGAACGGGGGGTGCGGAAATCGGAGGGGATGTTACGGGGCTACAGCAGGCGGGATTAAACAAAGTGGGGACTGGGTACAACAAGAATTAAGGTAAAATAAGTGTACAAGCAGAATGAGGACCAGAAGGCAAAACGTGGGGGGGGGGCCATATGGAGTGGGAGTTGGGAACTTTAGAGGTGGGGGGAACCGACATCCCACCCAAAACTGCTAAGCCCCGGGCGTGAATAAAAAGGAACAAGGAGAAGGTAGGGAAAAAATGCGAAATTTTAAAGGGTGAGCGGGATACACCTAAGGCGGGGCACATCAGAAGAGCTGGCCGCGGGGACCCAGAGGACTAGAGGGGGAGCACCGGAAGAAATAGTGTGGGGGGACGCCGCCCCCAACCGACGCACGACGTGCCGGGGGGAGTGAATAACCGCCGAGCAGCAGGTCACCGAGGGGGAGCAGGACACGCGAACGGACCGCGGACACGCGGGGGCCCCCAATAACACTCGGGAGCTGGGCGGGGGCCGAAGACAGGAGGGCGGCGGTGTACCCCCGCAGTCGGCCGGTGGGAAGCTGCGCGGCAAAGAGATCAGTGGCGAGGCGGGGAGGGACGCAGATAAGTGGGGACCGAACGAGGGGGGGAGGCGGAAAAAAGAGAATGGGTACACATATTTGGGGGGGAGGGCAAAAAGATTCCAGGGCCGACGAGAAGACACAGAAAGGCGTCGGTAACAAACACATCACACCCCAGGCAGGGATCCCTATAGGCGAAACTCCACGAAAATTACCAAGATATACGCGAGAGAAACAAAGAGGACCTTTAAAAGCAGCCTGAAAGGCGCCCCCAAGTTCATACTCAGGCGGGCGGATCGGGAGCGGGCGAACAAGACACATATTCAAGAAAAGGGCGTAGGGTAAAATGGGTGCTGTGTGGCCCAACCAAGCAGAGGTAAGCTTCATAGTTAAATATCGGAGGGGTTGGGACAACAGTGTGAACCATTATGGTGAACCCGGATCAGTCCTGACGACCGAGAATAGAGGAAACACGATCCTTAAGGGGCAGCGGCACAGAAAAAAAGTGGCGGCACGTCTGATGATGGACTTTCTTGGGGCTGGAATCAATTGGACTGTCTGTTGAACGATCTAGCGCTGCCTATGGGCAGAAGTTATATAGGACTCAGGGTATGACTTGAAGTCATATTTGTTCCTAGGGTATCAGGTAAAAAGGAAGACCTTGGTTTGAAGATGTAGAGGGTACGGTATAGTACCCTGAAAGGGGCCCACGGGACACATGAAGCTCCTTCCTCCCTCCCGACCAATCCCATGACATTTAAGCAAAAATCCATAACAGAACTCCTTTGTTGCACTGACATCCGATCCAATGATGTATTGATTTTATTGAGAGAATAAATGCACCGGCTTCACATTATAGGGGCGTATATTCCCCTGTAAGGGGCTAACATTATCCCTTAGTAATATGTATACCTTCATGCAGTGGGGGCTGCCCAATAGAAAACGGGAATACTAACGCACGAATGCTTTCCGGGATTCAGGGATTGGGAGGGGGCGGTCTTCAAAACGTCCATTTGGTAAGCACAAACACAAAAAGCATTACTAAGCGGAGAAATACAAGGGTCTAGATTAATGCCGTATTTTATATATAGATGGAAAACCGGGAGGGTAGAGGGGAAACAAAGAGTTATGTCTGCCACCCTAAACAGAGGGAGAGAATAAAACAAAATGAAAGGATTTTGGGGTAAGACTGGTGGGGGCTATGTTTGGGGCACAAGGCTGAGAGGTGTAAAATACTGGTGGCCTGAATCTAGTAAACTGTATGATCTGGAATATTTTACATGAAAGTTGAATTAATCAGGGATAATGGGTAGCCTCTCAGTTACATTTATAGGACAATGTTGGTGTTTATATGGCTCGGAACTCGGGGGCAGATGAACAGAGCAGAGTTACAGAGCATATATGTTCATTTGACCTGCTGGCCAATCTAGTAAATTCCTGGGCTCTCCCCTGGAAACCAGTGGATGTCATGTGTTGTGGTGCTGTTTTTTCTCATATGAATAACGGACAGTCTGCATGAAACCCTTACACACTTATTTTTGGGGGGAGGAAAACAAGTAAGTCATTATATAAGCAATTACAAAAAAATTAAAAGTGCTTCTTTCATACAATGCTGATGTGTTGGTGCAATGTCGATCGCTCCAAAACTCGTGTACATTTGAATGGCCTGGGCTTCACAATTGGGCGTGCTGCGATGGTTATATAGCCATTTTAAAAACTCACTGCCTGCCAGCAGTTTTGGAAAGTAAATTGCAGGGGGAAAAAAAATGCAAAAAGTAGTATGAAAGGGCTCATTCCTTTAATTTTTTCACATTTATCAGACCCACAGTTACCCCTGTGCGAGTGGTCAGCGCTTAACTATTTCTACTGGTATAACAAGCTCTGCATTATACATGTGTAAACTAGTATTTAGTGGATCTCAGTTTTTAATTACTACAACAAGTTTATAATAGTGATACCTCTAAAACTGAACAACACCCGTACAATAATCATACATGCCTACACAATATAATATATAATAATATATATATAAAAATATATATATATAGTATAACAGATATACCGAGTTATAATTGCCGAGGGCTAAAAGCTATACAAGCGGGTTACATATTTCTTGCCCAAAAAATTAGCCTAGACAATTGAGACTGGGTTTATACTTGAGTCAAGACTTACCTACTCGTGGCAGCCGCAAATGCTCCGCGAATCCTCTTCTGGCTGACTCGTCGCTATTCGGCGCTGGCCGGTGCTGGTGGTAGTGTGTCTCCAGCAGAGGATGCGGAGCACGCGACCTCCAGAGCAGAGAAGAGGATCAGAGCAGGGGAACCGGGAGCAGGTAGGATAAGGCACTATGTGGAGTCCTCACAGAGGGGGGGGGGCCACTCATTCCTGCAGTGGCATTTCCGTCCATGGCTGGAGTTGTTTGGATCAAACTCATGTAAGTGCAAGAATGAGCCTTTCGTGGCCTTTTAAACTGCAGAGACGAGAATTCCATACATGGTAATATCCAAATACGTTGGCTATTACTGATATTGGCTGCTAGCTGGTCTATTTAAATGGGCAACTAAGCCTAAATAATTCAGAATTTTGTATTTTTTGTGAGGTCTGTTCGTTGCCCGTTACTGGACAGCAGAATTGCCCCCATAACGTATTTCCCATGACATATAGCCATACCGCATTTGGCTCATTGCCTTTATGCGTACTATAACGCCGTATGGAATTCAGCTGGTCATTTAAAAAAGGGCAAACAAAAATGCCTCAAAACAATCCAGAAATCAAAGGACATTAGAGGTGTCTATTATTCCTGCACTCTAGTGTAATACTCAGGCGGAGTAATAGAAATACACTTTTTTAACTACACAAAATTTTGAAAGGAAATAAAGTAGGTGCCATCGGTTTATACGTATAGGGCTTCCGTTTTAGTGGATACTGATAACATATACAAGGTGATGAAATAATACAAGGGGCGAGAGCATTTATTACCGGTCGAGTGGGAAAATGAGGTAAAAAATAATTCCGGCCCCAATCCAATCATACAAGTAATGGCCTCCATAAATCATAAACATCATAATACAGGTTAATAGCTATTAACATAAAAAATTAAAAAATACTCCAGCTCACCACATAAAGACTCCTCTCCCAAATCAGCCTATCCACCCAAGGTGTGGATTCAATAAGAACGTGGCGACTTAAGGTGGCCCATAGACAATATATCACCGAGGTTAACACAACATAAAAAAAACAAAGGCGGCGGGGATAAGATTGGGGGGTGTAAGTGCACTAAGGCGGGTAAAAAAAAAAAAAACCTTTGGTTAGCACGTTTTGCGCATGTAAATGCGGCGCGACAAATACATCGTGAGACAACATATGCCAAAACAAAAAAAAGCATGCATACGGCTGGAAAACTAACGTGTGCAGTGCGTGTGCGTTGACTGTCACTCACGTGCTGTAGGTGTGAGCACATCGCCTTTAATGATTTGCAATATATTATGGTACGAGTTTGGGTCATTTTATCGTAAGCGAGGTCTGTTCCTGTATACCAGCTTCAGCAAAAGGGTATTGGTGGGGACGGTTACGAGGGACAGTCAGAGGATAAGCTGCATACGGAAGCATGCAGTTGTGGTGCTTATGTGTGCCCCGACGCCTACTCCAGCGGAATCGGGTTGCCAAAAAGAAGGAAAAATTGGGGACGCCCACCACATAAAACCGAATGGGGGAAAATTAACACGAGTTCCTTCACACCATTCGATCCTCCTGGTATATGCAATCTTTCTCTCCAATGTTAATCCCCATAAACATATGACAGGTAGGGCGTGGTGCCAGGAATGAGAAGAACTTCCAGGATGTTGCTTGCAATAACTTGCTTTATTTACATATGGTCCTTGATCTAGTCCGAACATGTTATATGAATAAAGAAAGTATGCAAGACATCCTTATGGGGAAATCTTCTATGACTAGGAACAAGCGGGTGCCGAATTTCAAAATTATATTATGGTATAAACCGAGGGGAAAGATCTTTCAGGGATATTTTTTAAAAAAATATATACGGTACATGTCTCTAGAGCACACTCATGCTTGTACATTAAAAGTAAACTAATTTTGGTATTTGAGTGATAAACTTTTTAACAAGCATCAAAAGGTATTTTTGTTATCGCTATAAAAACAATTCGTCTCCCATAGAACTCACAGAAAGCCCTAGAAAAAACACTGTGACATGATGAAGAGTATATTCCTTAGATCCCTATAATGCTCCGACTCAGTTAATAGTGTCGTGAATTCTGCGGTAAATTCACAACTCTCCTTGGAGCTCCTTCATGTATAAATGTCCAGTAGACCTGCTTCCCATGAATATTGAAAAGGGACATAGTGTCGTGACCTGTATCATTTGTTACAGGAGGCCAGGAGTAGCAATACATCAGGGGGTTCCGTCTTTGATGTTCAATTACACCTATTTTGGTGATGGGGGGGGGGGCCACTGTCATCCGCCATATATGAGTTTTTAATAGTGTATTTGTTTTTATTTTACTGTTATAAGGTCTAAACTGAAGGTTTGGTGACAGATCTCAACAAAGAGAGACAAGCTCTGTCACTCTAACTTTAATGTAGTTCGCACCCTTCCTCATATCACAAATGTACTTTTTGTTTTTCTTTAAAACACTCAGATTAATTAAGTGCAAGCACATACATACACTTGCATACAGGAGGTAGTATTTAATTCTCTTATGTGGAACTGTTTGTTCCCAGGCAGCTATATAATACCTGCTTATTACAGTCCGTTTTTGTGTATTATAGAATCTTCTTTCATTTCTGTCATTTCCGTGTAATTTTAATGTTTAGCATACCAATCAGTTCTGTATTGTATGCCAGTTAATCATGTTTTTGATTGTTGTTGCTTGATTTCTATGAAATCGACTGTTAGACCGTAATTTAGACATTTCTTGGCCATTTCATGAATTCTTATATCTGAGATTAAAAGAATATTTTTAGTTTAGGAAACACAGTGGAATCGGTTAACGGTTAAATAAAACCATTTTTGCATCGTTGGTGCTTAGACTAACACTTCTAATAAGTAGCATTAGCTGGATGATTACATTGGCCAATTGACTTGTAGACTGTGAGGTTGGCTGTGACGTTCTGTGCAATATTCCACCGAAAACCTAATCATTTGGGTGTTGCTGGCTATCATTGTTTCCACGCGACGCACAATACAGAAAAAGCGGAGTGGGTGACATGAGAAAAGTAAAGCACAGGGCGATAGAAACTATTGTTCGAGGGAAAATCATTGAGCTCAATTCACGGTATATAAGCCTCAAGGAACTTCAGTTAATGAGTGGAGGGGCAAGAAATTGGGTGGGATTACCAGGGTGGGCGGTGGGTAAAACAAGAAAGGAGCAGAAAAGAAAGAGAGGGGGGGGAGAGAGGGAGCAGAAAGCCCTAATGGGGTAGGGAGCGGAAGGGGAGGGTGGAACATTGAAAAAGGAACGGAAAAAAAGAAGGGTAGGGAAGGGTCTGTCTCGTCCTACATCGTGATGAAAAGAGGAGAAGCAGAGATAACAAGCCATAAATAAAACCATCCTCCAAGCACTTGGATAGCGGGATTATCAGCCAGAGATTGCACAGTCAATTGTCCCCACACTATTGTGGTTTTTAAATGGAAGCATTGTTGTTTAGTTGTACCCATAGTGGACTAGAATGGTTTAGTGTACCATAGAAGTGTTTTTTCGGTCAACACATGCCTGGAGGGGACACACAAATTAAACATAGGTGGGGGTTTACTTTTTATTGGGTTTACGTGACCTTCGGGGAGACGCCGCTGGAAACCCAAAATTTTACAATATAATGGTTAGTTTTTTCTAAAGGCACGGCATTGCAAAATGATCATGAAAACTAAGAAAAAAAACACGATTTACCTCGAAGTGGTCATCCACTATTATGTTTGCATCGACAACGCAATCATAGGACAGTTCAACCAACCGCCTTTGTCAAGTGTGAATAAAGGGTTGGGTGGCATTTATGACGTGTTAGGGGTGGGCAAAATTGTGCTCCTGTAGAGGGACATGGCCAAAAACAACAACATGCAACCCATCGCAGCACGAATCGAAGGCGAGATTTCATGTGCGATTGGGGGAGGGAGAAAAGGGGGGAAGGAAGGGGGGGAAGAAAAGAAGGAAAGAAAAATGGAGAAACAAAAGGGGAGTGAGGGGGGGGCATCATTGTTTTGCGATAAGCGTTTTTTTTGTCATTACATATAGAAACGCATGCAAGTGCGATTTTAAAAAAATGCGAACGCAAACGTGGTGTTTTTGGTCGTTGAAGTTCCTACCAGTGCCACTGATCGAGAAAAAACGGGAAACGCAATAAATCGCAAAACGAGTGAGGCCTAAAGCCCATTACAGAGTTTTTGAGTGCCTCTAAAGGTCAAAATGTTGTTACATTAAGATCTTAAATAATCCACGATATAGACGATAACTTTAGGGAGGAACTCTACCTAGAGCATGCAACGCACTCGGGCTCCGGAACCATCAATGTACCTATTCACCTCTGCCGAACCCGTGTCTTAAAGTTGGGCTGAATCAACTGGTAAATGGGTTATGTACTATAGGATGGGAAAAAGAAGTGGTGGGGGAGTGGATCCATAACTTGACCGGATAGATGTTTTTTTAGTTACTCCTATCTCCCAGTCGTATTGGACATTTCAAGATTTTTCCCCTTCTAACAGGTCCGAATCATACTAGACTGTGAAAGAAAAATTCCAAAAACTGCTCTCGCCCGGCGCCCCCCCCCCCGATGCCGAAGGGTGTGGTTTAAGTGGGGATTGCTTTGGTCTGGAAGTGGGGGGTGGTGGCTTGTCCGAAGTTTGTGGATCCTTGAAACATGTACAATGGGTCCCAATAATTGACTGGTAAAATGATGCCGCACATAATTTTTATCTGCAGGGCTGACCACCATTGATTTTGGGGACAACTGATTTGCCAGAGACGGGAATGGAGTAGGAGTGTACCTGCATTCTGTTGTTACAAAAACTAGAAGGGGAGGTCCATGGCTTTCCCTGCTATTTAAAGTGAATAAATAATTACCTGTCAATGCGGCCATAAATGGAGCGATCCCTGATCGTATGTTTTGCGGATTGTGGCAATAAAAAAAAAATTTATCTCCCAATGATAGCAAATACACAAATGACATTCCGAGGGACAGTGGACAGTTCACCACTCATTGAAAAATTGTACAATAGTACAGGTGCTAATTACAACCTCCACCTCCCTTATCCCAAAACTTCAAATAGTTTGCTGAGCAACATATGGTTAGGTCTTTTATGCAAGCCAGTCCAGAATTACTCTTACGTGCTTTTAATTGTAATTCTTTCCGTCCCCAGCTTCCCTACCCTCTAGTAAGCTCTCTAAGCTTTTTTTTTTATATGCTCCGATAAGGCAGCTAGGGTGATATCATTCAGGATCCGGGTGTTGGCTGTAATTTCATTGTATCCGTATAATCACGTGATGGACGACGTCTTAACTGGAAGAACCAGAAATGCATAAAAACGAGGTAACACGTCCAAAAGCATTTATGGCCATATTTATAAAGCAGTGGTATCGCTTGTTGCGATAACCGCAACTTTACCAATTGGTCTTGGGAGATTAAACGATCGCTTTCATCTTAAATTTATGTACCGATAACGAATAGTATATTTACAATCCCCCATAGAATTACCATTGCGGTAGTTTACTACTGCACGGTATTCATATACGCAAAGCATGTCATTAATTAACTGAACGTTGGTGGGGGATCGTAAATTACCGCCCCCGGTATGCTTTATAAATATGGCCCTAAGTACGACTTGCAAATCTCTCAGTCATCTCTCACATCTTCTAACTATTCTGTTTTTTGATTTTGGGGTGATTATCAATATACAATTTTAATTTTAAGGGGTAACTCTTCCCTTTAACCCTTCTTCCCCTTATCAACAGAGGGGCGTATTTTAAAATCTACATTACCACAAACCTTGCTATACCACGATTATTGTAAAAGTTAAATTGCGGGCGTAAATGTGCATCATGCTTCAATACTATGCGGTATTAAAGAACTGCAATGAGTATTCGAATGGGTAATTGGAAATGGCTACGATCGTGACTCCTAAATTTACAACCGATCAATATCAATAGATTTACGACCCTGATATCCGAAATTTACAAAGTAGTTAATCGGGCAGCTCATCATCCTCTGATAAGTACTATGGAGGTTGAGGAGGTGTTTCAGTAGGAATGTAAAACTTTTTTTACTAACTTCAACACACAGTATATTTTTGGGTTAAGAATTACACATAAGGCAAGTGATACATCCTTACAATTTGAAAGCTGATTTAGGAATAAGCAGTGATAAGGCAAATTGTTTTAGAAGGAACCACACGTAAGTTGTAGTGATGCACTTTTTTTTTATACAGGCAGAATTAAAATGGGATCTTTAAAGCTACTTTTGGTAAATAAAAAAAAAGTGGTTGTAAAAAGGGTTCTGTCAAATGTAATTAAGTTTATCTGTATATCTAATCTAAAAATCCAATCTGTGTTGACCCAGCCCACAGTAAACTTTTCTTCTTTTTGGCTGTTGTAGAGTTAAACATGCTACAATCTCTACTAATCAAGGGGTCACGACCATCAAAGTGAAACTATTAGGGGTACTGCAACAAAAGAAGCCATTAGAGTTTTAAACATTTTATACCTGAGAGAAATTCCTACTTGTTGGGCAGATTATTTTAATTGAAAAGTAGTAAATTATCGATGTTTTCTGAACAATGTTGTGAACTCCCCTTTAAGGCACAGGATTGTCCTTACTAGAGAGACACCAATGACATAATTCAACCTGACATTTTATAAATGTAAACATTAACAACAACGGGTTGCATTTGTAAAACCTATGGCCTCGGATACGAAAAACTGGAGCATGGCTGAGCTGTGAGAGGCTAAGTTTAGGAGAAGCAATTTGCTGTAAGCACAATGTCCACCTCCAGTAACATGCACATTACCCAAGTCTGGCCTGGGTACTCCAATGACCCAATTGGACAAGGAGACATTTCAATAGCTATTATAATAACAAAAATATTACCTTCCCATTTTTTGGGGGAGATTCTCTCAGACTCACTTCCTCCAAACCTATAAGAAACATCATGACCGCGGGGTTCTAAAATGCCAGGTCCCCCCCTTCCGCGTAATGGCGCAACAGCGGTCGCGCTGCTTATGCCGCAAACATCCCTCAGGCTGAGATCTCCCTTGGGGGCTGACTTCTAAATCTCCGGGCTTTTCCTTGGAGGCGGGACTTCTGCCCACTTCCAGTTTCCACTCTTTCTTCTCGGCGTGCTCTGCAACCTTTAGCTTGCACCGGGAAGCCCTTCTACTCCTGCCAATGGGTCACTCTGGACACACATCCCCAGTGCTGCTCTACTTAAAATAAGAGGTCAGTGGCACATTCCCATGGCCTGGAGCCACTGCAATGATTTGTATTTTTTTACCGATTCATGTATAAGGCAACGATGATTAAAATTCCTGTACGATCAGCCATTGTGTGTGCCCAGACGTGATTCCTGTGGCCAAGAAATTTTGCCAACATCATCTGTAATGATTAGATTAGCCATAATTTCCTATCTATGACAATTGGAATCATACTGTTGTGTAATTCACTGTTGTGCAGTTATACAAGTGTATGTCTTAATTATATTAGTTAAAAACTACTCTTTTGAAAGGTTTTTAACACTTAAAAAATATATTAACACAAAGATGCTGTGCTCCTTAAGTATTAAAGTAATAGTTCACTGAAAAGTGAACTATTCCTTTAATGTATTGATTGAAGACCGGAGAGGTTAAGTCTAACATCAATATAACAGGAGCCAGGTCCACACATTGCAGAAACTTAACCTCTTGTGATCCACTGAAGCAAACTGAAATGTCCCGCCGCTTCCTGGTTGTAATCACCTATAGCGCTTTACACGATAATGCGTGCTACACTTAATTAGAACTTCATGGATTTTCAGTTCTGCTGCAGTGGATCCCGAAAAGTTAAGTTTCTGCAATATGTGGACCTGGCTCCTGTGATATTTATTGTAGACCATTGAGGTAAGCCTTAACCTGACGGTCTCCAATCAATACTTAATGATAGTTCACTTTTAAAAAGTACTATTCCTTTAAAGTCATGCAAACGGATTCAGGATCATGTTAGCGTGATTTAACTGTAGGCTGCGGCAGCTGCATGGTTTCAAAAAATTCAACTTGTTAGCTGCTGCAGCCTATTCACCAGAGGCTGTGCTGTGGATTCTCTGTAAACATTTAACGCCAGCTGATTGCTTATGCTAAATACTTGTGTAGAATCAATTTCCCAAAGCAGCCCTTTGCATTTCTCAGGAATCTCCCTAAATATGTTTAAATAGATTTGTAAAAAAACTTTAGATGCAAATTTTTTCTTTAAAAATTTTTTCATTTACATTTAATGTTTTTGTATTTACAGTTGCCCAATTTTAGAGAATTGATCCAAAAGTACTAAAAAAGATAACAAACTGTACCAGAGTGGCATTAGAAAAAAGAGAGATAAAAAGGATTACTGATAATTTTGTTAGCAAAGAGCTTTTTCCTGGTGTTGAAGCACACAGCTAACAAGGCGTCGATTTATCCTACATTGAAAGATCTCAAACATCATGGTAGTATTAAACATGGATTCAAAGATTCCGCTCTTGATCAGCAAATGTATTGCAACCTCGTATCTCAATGGAAAAGGATTTTCCAAATAGCAGTATCTTTTGCCGTCATTATTCCTCAACAGGTGACAAAGATAAGTTATTTTCTGTTTTCTACCAACAGAATGGCAGAAGAACCTGCAGAAGCTTATACGGAAATGATATTACACTACTTGATGCGAATATAAGAACAACAAGATATGCTCTTCCATTATACTTCATATGTGTTCGAGCAAATGTGTGCTCTTATTGTAGTGCATTTGTTGATTCAGCACGAAAGAACCGAATTTATTCAAGAGGCTTTATGCTTATTGAAAGATTGGAATCCTAAAGCTTCATGGTTGACTTTTGTATGGAGGAGATCAATTCCATCAAAAAGGTTTTGAAGGTAGAATATTTTCTAAGAAATGGTGATTAATATTCAATGTCAACATGCTAAAATACTGATATACATGTGATTGTCGTTTTATTTGAACAACCCCTTTATTCATATATTTTTCTAACCACTTTTAATCATTTAAAAAAGTATATTCGTAATCTGAACTTTATCGTTTTTTTTTTTTTTGTTTGTTTTTTAAGATTCAGATATAAAACCTGATTTCCATCGAGAAAAGCGTGGACAGATGTGGCTCAACAAAAAAGACACGGACTATGGAAAACAAAAAACCTGTATTGCAATTGTTACGAATGTTGCTCTGGCAACAACACTGATTATGAGAGCTCTCATAATTTAGAAACTTATGTATAAACTGGTTTTCAAACAATTGATTCCAGACTCACGGTTATTCATAATTCGTTTTTTACTTTGAAAGGCCAACTGTTCTTCAAACAATTAGGGTTAATGTAAGCCTGCAGTATTTTTTTTTTTTTTTTTTTATGAGCCGATAATCCCATCTCTGACTGGAGTCTGAGAAATTACATTTGGTGAATGTTCGAACTTCCTGCTCTAGTAGGTTGTTGCATCACCGACCTCTGCCCCGCCCTGGGGGGAAGCATGCTCAGTTAGACTTAAAGGATAACTGTATTGCCTCAATACGTTTTTTTTATCAAAAAAAAGCTTTAAAAGAGTAAAGGTATGCGCCTCCCTATACATTTTCCCCCTGATTTCGAGCCCCCTCTCTTGTCTTCAATTAGCCTTCAATAAGCCTTGCTGTGAAGGGGGTATAACAATTCTGTCTGTCTCTAATTGTCACTCAGAGCTAGCATGCGAGAGAACACTCGTGCATCCACCCTTGATTAGCTATATAGCTGTATTCAAGCAACCAAACAGTTCGTTGTTTGGCCGAGAAGAGAGAGTTTGTAACGAACATTCCTACCCCCAATGACAAGTGATATGTTAATGATGACCCTGGGCCGTCTATGAGTGGGCTGTTAGCATTCATCTTTGCTGTGTGAATCTAAGGAAGGGCAGCACAGCTGTAAATGAAGTAAGTGATTTCAGCTGCTGGAATGTGGACATGTAATGGGGTGATGTTGTTTTGGGTATTCTTTTCCTTTAATGCTGGGGAAATTGGAAAGTGCTTGGGGAAACAATTTACTTTTGACCAATTATTGCTGGCAAGACATGGCACTTCACATGGCTGAAAACTGGAATTGTTCAAGCAGGAAGTAATATTGCTGAACCTTTCCAGCAATATCTTCTCACATTTTATCTAGAGAGTGATTTTTTGGTTTATTTGAAGGTGTGATGAAGGTTTTTTGTTTTTTTTTACATAATTCTTACTAGTTTGGAAGAATTGGAGGTCACAGTAACCTTTAAAGGATAAGTGCACTGTAAAATAAAGTTAGGTTTCTTTTGCAAGCTGCAGTTTTAAAAATACGGTTGCCATATTTTTTTTTTTTTTTCCCCCATACCATCCATAGCCTCACCGCATGTGCCTTGGAAGTTACTGACATCTTGTTACTGGTTTGATGGATGTTAAGCTCTGCCCCTCTGAGATTTCCTCTGCTTGAGCCTCAAATGGTAATAGCTGAGTTACATGCACGGAACTCTTAGGCATTACTTTATGCCACTCCATGTAAAGTGAATATGTTAGGTAGTGCTGACCTCCGCTACCCCACTAGGAACTAGCATATTCACATTGAAATGGCTAGATTCCGCACTCTGGAGGGAGGACCTCCTTTATGCCACTCCATGTAAAGTGAATATGTAAGGTAGTGCTGCCCTCCGCTATCCCACTAACTAGCATTTCCCAATGAAATGGCTAGATTCCACACTCTGCAGGGAGGACCTCCGCTATCCACTAGGAACTAGCATATTCCCATTGAATGGCTAGATTCCGCACTCTGCAGGGAGGACCTCCCGCTACCCCACTAGGAACTAGCATATTCCCATTAAAATGGCTTAGATTCCGCACTCTGCAGGAGAACACCTCCTTTATGCCACTCCATATAAAGTCAATATGTTAGGTAGTGCGACCTCCGCTATCCCACTAGGAACTAGCATATTCACATTGAAATGCTAGATTCCGCACTCTGCAGGAGGACCTCCTTTATGCCACTCCATATAAAGTGAATGTTTGGTAGTGCTGCCCTCCGCTATCCCACTAGAACAGCATATTCCCAATGAAATGGCGAATTCCGCACTCTGCAGGAGGACCTCCTTTATGCCACTCCATGTAAAGTGAATGTTAGGTAGTGCTGCCCTCCGCTATCCCACTAGGAACTAGCTATTCCAAATGAAATGGCTAGATTCCACACTCTGCAGGAGGACCTCTCCGCTACCCCACTAGGAACTACCATTCCCATTGAAAATAGCTAGATTCCACACTCTGCAGGGAGGACCTCCGCTACCCACTAGGAACTAGCATATTCCCATTGAAATAGCTAGATTCCACACTCTGCAGGAGGACCTCGCCTACCCCCCACTAGGAACTAGCATATTCCCACTAAATAGCTAGATTCCACACTCTGCAGAGGACCTCTGCTACCCCACTAGGAAACTAGCATATTCCCACTGAAATAGCTAGATTCCGCACTCTGCAGGGAGGACCTCCTCTACCCCACTAGGAACTAGCTATTCACATTGAAATAGCTAGATTCCGCACTCTGCAGGGAAACCTCAGTTATCCCACTGGGATCTAGTCACGACCCTTCATTCTGTTTCACCGTCACTTTAAGTGCCGGCCTTAGGTCCCAAAGCCCGGAACAACGGCACTTTACGATACTGTACTTAGAGCCGTGACTAGCAGGGAGGCGGTTTGTCAGGGTGTCCGAGTTAACCTCCTTCCAGCTAGCAACAAGTGACGCTTCAGCAGACAGAGGGGAAGTTAAGACAGCGCGTGCGTGCTAGTGTCTGGTACTGTTTGCACGAGAGAACGAGGTTTGCTCAATGTGAATAGCGTAATGAAATATCTTTGGAAGGGACCTGTCATTAAAATAAAATAAAACAAGATGCTTAACATGCGTAGACACTGTTTATTTATGTGATTGTCATGGCATCGATCACGTGACCCTTGAGTACAGGAAGTCCCGCCTATGAGAAAACTAAAGTAGAAGCAGGACTGGACGTCATTGGGTAGATGGGACTAAAGAAGTTGATGCTGGGCGGGGCTTAGACAGAGTTGTCTCAGTTCTAAGGAGGATGGTTGTGGGGTTGCGAGAGCAAGGAAATCTGGATATTTTGTACATAGACACTATCACGAGACATGGGTGGTACTGGCTGGTCAATTGCACTGTAGAGATAACAGGAGGGTAGAATGGGTCACTGAGTACACTGCTAATGGAGAACTAGGTTGGGTGGGGGTTGTTATATTCATATTGTTAACATGGCCTTGTGGTAGATAAAGAGGCTTAGCAACATAAGCCCTGAAGTGAAACATATGGTCTATCCCAAACCAAGAGAAGACAAGATTTAATCAACATGCAATCTTCAAAGCAGCTACAACAATTAGAGAATCACACCTTTGGGGGACAACTGGATTTTACAACAGTGATTGTTAAATATCCCCAAGTAATCAACATGCAATCTTCAAAGGGCTACAACAATAGGTCCAGAGTATAACAGGATGCACCATACATGTTCAAAGCAACTACAACAAAACAAAGAGAACCACCCTGTGGAGCGACAATGGACTTTACAATAGTGATTATCCATATGAATGAAAATACCATGGATGGCTTTCTCCGCCCTGGAAGCAGTCACACGAGTGTGGTCCAACATTTATTGGGAATATAATACTGCCACCCCGGATGATATCAACTATCCATTCCTGGACGTATACTGACCCCTACAGGATGGTACAAAGTATGTACTAGGAGGAGTCTAGTATAACATCGACTTGATTGTCTGGGACTTCTTTCAGGTGTGAACTATCCTAAGTAGAGGTGGAGTTTGGTTTGAATGAGTGAATGTGTCCAATTTGGTATATAAGGAGCCCCCAAAGGCCTCAGAAGGGGTTCTTTTTACTCTTTGTACTTCCTATTAGCTAGACACTATAACATCTTGGAGCGTTAACATTTCTTTTTACCTTTTCTTTATTTTCTTTCTTACTTATAACCTTTGAACAATCTTTAGGCCTGCATTTCTCTTTAACAAAGTAGTTAAGGCTCATCTCAACGGATCACACAGGGGTGTATAGGTTTTGCGTACAGGCAGTGCATGTGTGGGGATGTACAAGTTTGGGAAGCTTCTGTTTTGTGGTATGGGGTGCAGGAGAGTATTGCAATTCAATTTAGCCTGCAAGAAAGTGGTGGTGGTGGTACAGAGACTGGAAAATCAATTATACTTACCGAATTTTCTTTTCTGGTCCGAACACGCAGTGGATGTAGTGGGTTGATCCCTCCTATCACGCCTCTGACAGGCCCCTTCCCATAGCCAATAAAAACAGTCTCCTCCCCTTACCTTCCATGTCTTTGATGATGTTCTAAAAGAGAAAACAAAAATTCTATACATATTCAGGGAGGGAACTCTTCCACTGCCGTGTTCCGGACCAGGAAAATAAAATTTCGGTAAGATGAATTGATTTTCCAGTTTCCCTGTTCCTCCCACGGCATTGGATGTAGTTGGACTCCAAAGTAAAGAAACACACCGTAGTTCGGATGGGATGCAAATTTTTCTTATTTTTTGTTTATTGAACTTAATACTTTAAGCCCAAAATTAGCGTCTGTACGATTCTGAACATCCAACTGTAATGTTTAACAAAAGTGGACCTTGAGGTCCAAGTAGCCGCTCTGCAAATCTCGATGGAGAGCATCTTGCCGCAAAGGCTCAGGATTTGCCATTGCCCTGGTTGAATGCGCTGTTACCCTATCCTGTTGTTGTCTGCTGCTATGTTGTTGCTTGTCTTATAGTAGTTGTAATCCAAGTAGACAATGTATGTGTGGACGGTTGTTGGCCTCTCTTCTTTCTTGAAAGAGAACAAACATTGAGTCAGTTTTTTCGAAACTGATCATTTTTGCTTAAGTAGGCTTTAGAGTTTCCCACGTCCAAGAGATAATCTTTTTTTAGTTTCAGAGTTACTTTCTGACAAAGTTGGCAGGATGATCTCCTGGTTAGATGGAATTCAGAGACTATTTTCGTAAGAATTTATCATGTGGTTTGAGTACTACCTTTCATCATAGAATTGTAGGTATCTGATGTCATTTTTCAGCCCTAAGTTCAAACTCTCCTGGCTGAAGTTACCACCAATTAGAAAATAGTTTTTAGTGTTAAGTTTCTTATATTTGTTTCCTCTATTGGTTCAAAGGAGCTTCCTGTAATGCTTTAAGCACTAAAGTAAGTCCCAAGGTGGTTTCTACTTTTGACCGGTGGATTAATCTGTTTAACACCGCTTTAAAGAACCTTATTATTAAGGGGTCTTGAAACCATTTTTATCTGATACTGCAGATATTGCCGAAACTTGTCTCTTTAGTGTGGACATACTTAATTTTTTATGTAAACCAGACTAGAAACTCTAAAATGTCTTCCACTTTATTTTCCTGGCTTCGAGATTATAATCTTTGCACCCGCTCTGAATGTTTTCCCATGTATTGTAATAAAATTGAATGTTGACGTTTTACGGATGACATGAGTGTTTGTATCACTTCCGAGATGATCCCCTACTTTCCATCTTTGCCTTTCAGTTTCCAGCCACCACTAAGTTGAGTTTCTTTACTTGTGATGGATTATATTCCCTTGCACTAACAGGTCCGGTATGTTGTGGCAATATTATCGTATCCTTATTGCTATGACTATTCATGGAACCATGGCTCCTCGCCACCATGGAGTTATCATTATTACTGAAGCACCTTCTTCCTGTAACTCTCTTTAACTCTGTATCAGAGATATTGGGGGAAATATATATGCTAGATGGAAGTTCCAACTCATCGAGAAAGCATCGTTCCCCTCGCTAGGTGATCTGGCAGCCATGATATGAACTCTTTCACTTTCCTGTTCCTTGTTGCCATTAGGTCTATCTGTGTGTCCCAAACGGTAGAGTTATCACTCGTCGATCTGCTTCTAGTTCTTGTGTCCTGGGATATGAATTGCTATGATCTCCTTTAGATTGGCTTCCACCCATGTCATTATCTCTTCTACTTGTACCAAAGTGTTTGACTCCTTGTACCTCTTTTTTGTTTATAATATACCACCGACATGTTGTCTGAGTATATCTTAACTGCCTTCTTGAATACTAGATGTTTGAATGAGGTTAATGCCATCATTACTACTGCTTTCATCTCCCTTATGTCTGGTGCTGGACCTTCCAGAATGGACTCCACTTGCCTTGTATGGATTGAGTTTGGCAGATCGTTCCCATCCGGATGGGCTGGTGTCTACTGTAATCGTGATCCAATAATGCTGTTTTTAAGCTCACTGGTTTGTAGTTTAGTGTCCAACCACCATCTCATCTTTTGCACTGTTTTCAGGGATAAATGGATCTTTTGGAATAATTGAACTGAGTTCTCCATTGGTCTAAAAATTGTAGCTGTAGAGGTCTCAAATGAATTTGAGCCCTTGTACCAGCTCTATTGTGGACACCACTTCCCATATTTCTTTGGCATATCAGAGCTTTTTGACACTGGGAATTTTATCAGCTGTCCCATTTTCTTCATTATATCATCCCTTCTTTCTATTGGGAGAGAACTCTAGACTTTTCGTGTTTATCTGCTCCAAGGAATTTGATTTGCTGTGTAGGACTGAAAATAGATTTCTCTATATTGATTAGCCATCCATGTTTCTTTAGGGTCTCAAGGTCATCCTTAATGCTGTATACAATTCAACACGGCTGTCTGCTTTTATAAGAATATCGTCCAAGTAGGAATAGATTTGGATTCCCTTGAGTCTTAGTTGTGCAATCAGATTTTTGAAAACGTTCGAGGAGAGGAAGCTAGTCTGAACGGAAGACATAGATATTGGAAATATTTTCCTAGAATGTAAAATCTCGGGTATTTCCGATGTTTCTTGTGTATCAAGATGTGGTGATATGCACTTTTTAGGTCTATTTTCGCCATCCATTGGTTTATGGTGATCTGACTGGAAATACCTCTTATGACTCCTTTTGAATTGTTTTAAGTTTAAAATGAGTTCACAACTGTAGATCCAAAATTGCTTGGAATTCTCCGTCTGTCTTCCTCTTAGAAAAAATGGTGCGTACACTCCTTGATGTTGACATTGTTGACTTTCCAGTTCTTCTATTACATTCTGATACATAATTTGAATTATTTTTTGTAACACTCGTTTTGCCATGTGATTTTTCGGCTCCTGGTTTCTTATTATTTTTGTTGGTGGAAGCTGAGGAAACTCTATACTGTACCCTGAGTTATGACTTGTTTTACCCATTTGTCTTTTTATGATTGCAACCATTCCACCACAAATTGAGAGAGCCTTCCCCCCACTTTGTGACGGGAAATCCCGCCATAATTGTTTTCCTCTCCTCTAAAACTTCTGTTCCCATGAAAGGAGATGTTTTTTTTGTTCTGGTTTCCATGTCTGTTTTTGTTGATATGGTCTGCCAGGCCTATACTGTCTTGCCTGCCGAAAGGACATCTCGGACGTGGAGGGAATATTCTTACTTGTCTTCTAGAACGGTAAAGCTTTTTTAACGGAATTCTTTCTATTACCTCGTCCAATGCTGGACCGAACGCAAGTTACCCTCGAATGGCAAATTTGTTAGCCCTTGTCTTGATTGGTGTCCACTTTCCATTGCCGTAGCCATAATGCCCGTCTTGCTACTATGTTTGTACCATAGACTTTGCACTTAATTTTATAGATCCATAGACGATTCTGCATATATTCATTTAATTTTGACATCTTGTACCATCTGGATTAGATCATCCCTGTGTGTACCGTTGTTGATAGCTTCCTCCAATTTTTTTAACCATATTTGTTTGCTCTTGCTAAACTGGTTATGGCAATTGCTGGCCTATGGATGCTCCTGATGTTGTAATGCCGTTTTAAGGCGGCTTCCTCTTTCCTTCTATCGAATCTTTAATGATTCCCAATCTTCAGTTTCTAGAGCGACTTTCCTTGCCATCTTCGTGATTGGTGTATCAACTTTCGGCGGTTCGTCCCCAATACTTGACATCTTCTTTAGCGAATGGGTAATTTTTTGAAAAATTTTGAGAATTTAAATTTCTTTTCTGGGTTCTGCCATTCTTCTTTATAATTTCCTGTATGTGTTCATGTACATAAACATGGCCTTCTCCGTTATCCCTTCACAAACACTCAAGTCTTATATGAGGTAATTGAAGTGTCAGGAATTGAAGTGTTAGTCTTCATCTTACTGATTAAATAGTCCAAGTTCGGTATTTTGTATCATCTTCTGTCACTGTTCTATTATTTCTCTTCTCTTCAATTCTCTTCAGAGATCACTGACTGTCTTCTCTGTAGGCGCTGGACACTTTTCAATTCCATACTCCTGGAAACATATCCGAAACTTTGTCATAGTTATTTCGGGTACCTTGGCTATTATATGATCCATGATGTATCAAATATTTTTTCCATTGAAGTTTGTTATTGATCTTCATTAATTGATGATCTGGGATTTATGCATCTTCGCATAATTTTTTCCCTGTAGTGCCTTCCTGTTGCATATGGCACACTCTCTACTAGATGATTTACTCCTGGAAGCTTCTGGAGACCTGTTGATGATATTGAAAGTTTGGTGTTAATACACCACTTTCCCTTTAAATTTAACCTCTCTCTTTATTGCTCACCCTCTAGACGTTTGATCTTGACCTCTTGAAGAACTCATTTTATTAGACACTGTAGAAAAATAAACACATATAATTTTTTCACTTTCCAAACAAGTAATACAATAATTGGTGTTAGAGGTAATCCACTTACAGCAACAGCAGCAGAGGTGGATTGCAACAGCGAGATGAGCGGGTTCAGTGTACTTTCGGCTCAATCAGGCAAAGAGCAGAAACCGGCGTTCCGGACTCACTCTATAAAGCAATTGCGGTATAAGTGCTCCTCCTAATAAATACTGTTATAGGTGATTCCTTTTGGTATAAAGGTGCCTCCAGCAAACTTAGCATAGGCTCAATAGTGACTTTCTTTCACACCGAGCAAAAGAAACCCGGTAAGTATCCAAAGACAAAACACAGGCCCTGTACTATAGGCACTATCACCATTTCTATAATAAACGTCTGACAAGGTTCAAAGATAAATACAATGTCCCTTTATGGCTCCGAAACGGTCATACATATATATATTAGAACCACATTCATTCCACAGGAACCACCCTGTATGATACAACATATAATGTTAATAAGCAAACAAGACAAAACATAGGCTGGGCGGAAGGGCAACAAAGCATGATGGTTCTGTAGGCTCCTCACTCGCTACTATAGCATTCGTGCAGAGAGTCAAAAGTCCCCAAAGTTCAAATGCTCTACGATTATATGAACACATAAGGCTAATTCTCATACAACGCACATCCAGCCTGGAGGGGTATCGGGACTTACCACCTCGAATAGAAATTTCCTGTTTCTTTTTAGCAGATACAGTCTATACGCCACCTTTAGCACTAGGTATACGGCAACTGCTTCGCCTGTCCCAAACACCAAAACTCGGTGCTGGTATCAGGTCTTAGTTAGCTCCCATATGAGCTTTCACTGCAGTCCAAACTTGACACAAACAACAATCTTCACCCGTCCCACCTCCATAAGCAAATTATCTAGGGTATGATACCCTGACGAAGCGTCCGGAAGGGCGCGAAACGCACGTCGGTGTCTGTTTGGCTGGGGTAAGGGCTAAGGGAGGAGTGGAGTTCGCTACACGGGACACCGGAGACCTTGTGTTCATGATATTCAGCATAGGTCGTAGTATGAGAGGATTATACATATACTTCACACGACAAGATCACAGTACACAGGCTAGATAATTGGCTTTAGGAGGTGGGACGGGTGAAGATTGTTGTGTGTGTCTGCAGAGTTTAAACCTCCTGCCGCGTGTCCCGGCGTTGTAAATGAAGGACATGATGTCATTAACAAGCACCGCGCTCCTTCCATCGGATGTGTGTATATAGGCTCAATATGAAGTGGAAGAGAGTAGAAAAAGGAAGCAATAAGCTTTAGGGGGACTGGCCTATTATTGAAACACATCAATGGTTTCAATAAGCTAGATTTACATAATGGTGCTCTGCAAGCTGTCATCTACTAATGCCAGTGTTTTGCACAGTATCACTCACTGCAAAAATTGGGTCAGTGAGTGGTGTAAAGCTCCACATCTGAATACTTGAATGAGTATGCAAGAGCGAGACCAAACTGTATAGTCCTCACTTCTGGGTACTAGCTGGTCAGATGAAATATTACATGAGGTGAGAATAATTGTAATGATGATCAAACAGGAATCAATTGAGATGGCTCAAACCTGTCTGATTCTTGTACTATTTTTTCTGACATGACCAATAAAGGTTGAATCAATTTCAAAATTAATTTCATTTTTGTCGATTGATTGCAAAAAAGTCAGTTGGGTCCATATATGAGGTTATTACCATTTTTTTTTTTTTTAAGTAAAAGGTACCCTTAATTTTTATTCAGTTTATATAACAGTCATCCGTGAAACAGGAACAAAAAAAATAACAAACAAGTAACGTTTTTAGTGTTGCTTTAAAATGTTTTGCACGTTTTATGAGGTAAAGAGAAGTCACTACATAAGTATCATTAGGAATACTACCCTCACCTTTGAAGTCTTGGAAACTCGAAGTCTAACCATGGAGCCATTCTAAAGCTGCCATATTTTCATTTTTTCGTACCCAAATATCCCATGTCTTCAGATCAATGCCAATCAGATCTGCACGTTTATGGGCCCCAAAATACATAAGGAGAAATTTGAAATTGTGTGGTTGAGGAAAATAAAGTTATGGCTTGTGTTTTCATGCTTTGTATTTTCAGTGATGAGGATTGAGATATGAAGTCTATGTTTACAAATGTTTGCAAAAAATGAAATATGTCTACATTGTAAATGTAAAATATATAATTCAAATATAAAAAGAAATAAACACTCCTGCCGATTATCTGAGTAGCTTAGTGTATACACAAAGGTGTGCCAAATTCACATTGAAACCATTAAGGTTTCTCATGTATTGTTACACAAATGACTTAGTAATGTGTCACAGTACTGCACAGACTAACGAGCATTAACACATTAGATTAATTAAACATGCTTGCAAAGAATTATGTAAAATTGTAAATATCTCTTGTCTGGCATATGGAAAATGTTATGTAAAATCATATAGTGATTTCCCACATCTTCTAAGGGTAAATATAGTATAAAATCATAGTAAAATCAATTGTTTTAATCAAAGTTAACCTCTCAAGAAAAGCCTGGGGGGGGGGGGGTGGGGGGGTTTGCTAGCATAGAGGAGAGCTGTTTTTGCTCATGCTGCAGCTGACAGCTCACCCTCTTCTGCTTGACAGTCTCTACCTTAGAGATGAGAGAGATGTTAAACTACATGCACAAAAAAGAAAGAGTTATCAGCTGCCACTCACCATGACAATAGTAACCAGCCCGAAGCTTTGCTGCATTCCTGGGAAGGTAGTTGGATTTTAAAGCAACATAATTTTTCACTATAGATGCCTATAAACAAGTCTTGTAGAAATATGATAGCAGTCATTAGTTTTGGAAAAGCAAATGGACATACTTTTTTATTTTTATTGAATGTTTTAAAGAGTTTTAACCACAGGCAGTAGAACAAGGATTAAAACAGAATGATGATCCATATTTAGGAGAGCTTACAAAGAACATGTTGCTAACCATTACTAATCATGTACATGGAGTACATTTTATATCCGGGGAAAACCCTCGAATGTAGCCTCTTTTTCTTAACCCTCGAATGTAGAGGTCATTTTGGTAACCTTAATGTAGCCTTCAAATTCTGCAACCCTCGAATGTAATGTTCGATTTCCGATGGCCTTCAAATGTAGCCATCGAATTAGGTAACCCTCGAATGTAATGTTCGATAACCCTCAAATTTATCATTCGGTAACTCTCATGTAGAAACACAACAATTGCCCAATCTTGAAGAAAGAATGTGTTTAAAGGAGTTTTGGTTATAGTGTATGTTACCCGACCATTTCCCCAGGTGCCACAGCTATTAACAGTATGTTACCATAGTTATCTGTTATTCATCCAAACTTTTGAACTATGCGCTCCCCATTGACTTCAATGGTATCGTAAATACATACTGTCCCTCTAGGGTTTGCTGATCCACTTGTCACAGTTTATTAAAAAGTAGAGATAGACAAACACTTGGTTTCATTTCATTAATAGTTTCAAACACTACTCTCCTGATGCCCGCCGATTTCAATAGCCAAGTACTGGTGCCATACACCCCTCAAACAAACGAAGTACACACATTAAAAATGAGGTGGGCTACTTCTTAAAAATCAAATGCTTTATAATGACAATTTAAGAAATCCAAATGAAATATATCACACAAGCAGGGCTATTCATAAAGTTTACATCTACGCTTACATCCAACCTATCGTTAACCAGACAGTATAGGACTGTTTTATATTGCACTGCAATATCACTCCGGCACTTATACCCATTCCTTTATATCTGTATGTTACCCCCCTAACTAGATTGTAGCTCTATGGGGGCAGGGACCTTTCCTCTTGTTGAAGCTCTAGAACTTTTATTTATACAATTTATATATTTATGTACTGAACTATTTATGTATTTGCCCCCTTTGATGACTATTATATTTTGTTACTGTACAGCACTGCGTCCCCAAGTGGCACTTTATAAATAAACTGTACATACATATACATACTTTAATTTTTTTTATCATTCCCAAAGATGATCATGAAATCACTTTTGGGATAAAAAAAAAGTGAATCACGCATATCATAAAATTCTTTAAAGCTACATCATGATGGCCAGCCCTTCCGTACCTTTACAGGGAAGGTTACCTCCTACCCAATTCCCACGTAAGGAGCCGGTGGACTATGCTCCGCACCACCGGCTCCATTGCAGTCCAGCAGGGGAGAAGTCAGTCACTCCTGAAGCAGACACTTAAAACTGAAGGAGGCTTCCGGTGCTGGTGAGTTAATATAGGAGGGGAGGAGCACTGGAGCCTCAAGTTTTTTTTTTTTTTTTTTTAAGTGTCCGCTCCTGAAGTGAGGGTACTTAACCCCTGTGTTCCTGGGTCCCCCTGAAGGCTGTAGGAGAAAATTGGATGTAACAATAGTGCATATGTTCATTTGTATATGTCAGCCTTTACTTTGCTCCAAGGAATAGAAAGTTACCTCTCCACCAGTTGCATGGTTATGTTCTGAAATATCTGGAAAAACAACTACATAATGCATTGATTTCTCTTTGGTGGAATCTAGTCCCAAATTGTCACGAATTTTTTTAGACATGGTTTTTCTTTTCCACTCAGTGTTTGTTTTTACCTAGAACGAAGCAGAATAATATTTTTCAAAACAATGGTGAAGGAATGTTAATTATTTATGTGGTTCAGGAATAAGGACTCATCAGTACTAACAATCTGTGGAAGCCCTGGGTACTACCAATGTTTGGAAGGAGAGGAAAGAACAGAAGGAGAATATAAACTAAAATTAAACAAATAAATAAAAGGTAAACCGCATTTAATAAGGTTATAGAATTAACCGACCAACTTGCTTAAAAAGAGCAAAATGTACATGGCGTTTTCACAAACATTTGTGATGCCACGAAAATGCATCAATAATCCATTATTGGATTCACAGAGAAATGGTAATTGCATGTGTTGGACCTGTTGAAGTGGGCATCTAGCTACCTTGTAAAAAAGAAGAGCAATGCATAAAAGGTTTTTAAGTGAACAGAATGTCAGCACTCCAAAGTGTTAGTATATAGCTTTGCATTCATCTTAAGATATTAAATGCTGATAGATGTATGCTGTATGGAGATGCTTTTGGATGCCCTTGTGGTGCACTTTTTTATACACTCACTCATTCATAACCCAAATGCAAACTCTATTTAGGGATAGTCACACCAGAAGAAAGTCCCAGCCAATAAAGTTGATGTTCTATAATAACCTATGTTATAAGTCCAGAATGCCTAACTGATTGTCCCCTGCAGTATGTTGCAGTAGTGTCTTGCCACTAGGGCATCTCCAAAAAGTTAATCTAAACCTGTTCAACTACTTTCTTGGCCGAAAAAGCTACTAACAACATCCTTTTACATGGACATCCAGGGTCATATAGTCCAGTTGATTACCATCCTTAGATGTTTATCCTCTGATAATGGAGCCAAAATAATAGAGGACCAGATTGTCCATGCTTGGTGTATCTTGCTCAAACAAATAGGAACTGGCCTTGAAATTAAAATTCCCACAGCCAAGTATGACTGTTCCTAGTCTAAAGGCTCATGCACTTGCAATCAGTGTGTATGCATGGCTGTTTCGGACAATAATCGTGCTGTGCATGGGCACTTTGTCGCCATATAATGTCCACTTGAAGATCACCCTGGGCAGTTGGGCAACGATACACGAATATCAGACCTAACGGCCGTGCATACACATTGTGCATTGTGGGTTGGCACCAGCAATTACATGTGTGTTTGAGCCTGTATTCTTGAGTGGATGACAACCCTTTCAATTCACAAGATAGTATGAACAATATGAAATTTAACAGCATGCTCTGCAGAAATGGATTGTAAAGCAGCATATACAATGTGGCCACCCACATTGTAACACAAATATGTGATTCTCATACACTAATGGATCACAAACCATCATCGTAAAAGCACGTGGAAAAAAAAAGTGTGACATAGCTTTAATTTATATTTAGAAGTCAGAAAAACTGGTTAAGTTGGAATTAAGACAATTTTTATAATTACGAAAAATGCCTTTCTTTAAAACCATAGGGGGAACCTGGCACATTGGGGTTACCCGAAGGAGCGGACATTCTCCAGTCCCGTTCCTTGTCCATAAGCAACCGGGCCTACTCCAGTTTGTCCTAATGAGGGAGCGAAGGATTAACAATTCTATATAAAACAAACTTCAACTGTAGCATTGACAGACTCTAAAACAGATCCTTGCTGAGGGGGGATTTCAGGGTAGAAACAGGGCATCTGCCCCTAATACAAAGGGGTCCCTGTTATTGGAGCAGATGGTTGGTAACTTGCAGATAAGTCTGGATACAATAATATGTATGTCTTGCAGGCCCCAGTGATGTACCAGTAGTTCAAAGACGTCTAAGTATAGGGCCCATTCGCCCAGGTCCCGAACGTGGCAGGTGAAAAAATTTGACTGATCGTTAAGGACTGCTCTCCCAGGATATAGACTGCTGAGAGGGATGGAATGTAAACCTCCACAAAATGAAAAAAATCTGTTGAGTCTCTTCCATGGCCATGTTGCTGTGTATGCCCCCTTGATGGTTTAGGTATGGTACAGCTGTGACATTGTCAGATTCTTTTCAACATACTTGTCTGTTAGGGAGTCTAAAAGAGCAGGGCATCACGAATGGCTCCTAGCTCAAGAATGTTGATGGAAAGAGTACTGTATCTAGCCTACCATTGATAGAGCTCCCCAGCCTGAAATGCAGGCATCTGACTAGTCCATGATGGGAGACGAAGCCCCTTGCCACGCAGCAGTTCCTGTGGTCGTGTCCACTAGTGCAGCGATTGCCTGATGTAAAGAGGGAGTGGGCAAAGGATGGTCCAGAAAGCGATGGGATTCGTCCCAATGTCTCAAGATGCATCTCTATCAATGCCTTAGGTACAACATACCATAAGGGATTGCTTCTGACAAGGACACCAACTTGCCAATGAGTCTTATGGCTTGCCTGATGGTGATCTGAATCTTGGACATGGCATGACATACCATAGTCTGTAGGGCAATTTTTTTTTTTGATGCCTGTAAGGGAAATGTTGTGATTCTTATTGTTGAATGTCATGCCCATAAAGGAAATCTTCTGAAATGGTAGGGAAGAGGATTTTGGAAAGTTGAGTATTCTTCTCAAATGGGATAGGATGTTGATGCACTTGGCTATCTGTGTTTGCGCCTGCACGAGGGTGTTCTGGAGGCATATGAATGCGGCCTGGCATGCCATGATCTTGGTAAACACCGAGGCTAGTATGGAGGTGAGGACAGTAAATTTAAATTGTGCTTGGACCACGGAGAACCTGAGGAATTTGTAATGACCTGGCCAGATGGGAATGTGGATATATGCACCAGTGATATCCAGTGATGCTAGGATTTTTTTTTCACAAGTTAAAATGACAGAAAATATTAACTCCATTTTGAATGGAATCTGAATCCGTGGAATGGGGGAAAATCCCTTCCGCCACCAGGAGGGAGAGAATTGCCTGGTCTAGTGCTTTTAAGTCTACGTGACACATTTGGAGCCTGGATGGAAGGAAACGAGGTGGTATTCTTGTGGAAAATTATATACTGTAGCAGTGTACTAGCACACGTAATGTCCAGGCATCTGCGTCTCCATTGGTAACGGAAAAAGCACAGGCATCCTCCAACCTGAGCTACTGTTTTGATTGAGTCACAGATACCCTAAAGGTTACTGTACCAGAGGCCCATGAGCCTCTAGGTCTTGAAGGCAGTCAGGGAGGCATGGTCTCAGATGGGGGGGTCCTGACGGTCTGCATGCCTGAAAGGTAAAGGACAGAGATCTACAAAATATAGGTGACCACCTGGGCCTATTCTGAGGTAGCATTGTACTCTCCCCCCCGTTGACTGGGCAATAATTTTGTCAAGTTCTGGGCCAAACAGAAGGTGTCCTGTAAAGTCGATCGGAGTGTAAGTCGATCTGAGTGTAAGTCGATTCTGTATTGTTTTGAGGCTTTAGTTCCCCTTTAAATGGACAGCAGAATTCACATACAATAATCCAGTATGGCTTTTACAGTATGGGAATATTTCTGTCAACTACATAGACAAAAATTTGGAGATCTCCATACCGCCATATCTTCCTTCTTGTCTTTTGAGCAAAGGATGTCACACACAGCAATTATACTAAACCCACAGACAATTGCAAATGCCTAGGAGGGAAAAAAAAAACTACAATGTAGAAAGTATAAAAAATGTGGACCGGATTTTTTTTTATCTAGTTCTCCCCTCCTGTGGGTCCCCCATACAATAATGGCAGAGATATTGATTTGCATAGCCTATTTCAGAGAACATGAGAGTAAATCTAATTGCACAGCATAATCTGGCTGTAGTATAAGCTACTACCTATATGGGCCCTTGGGTTAACCCCAACTAAATAGACAATTGTGGTGATAACTGTACTCAGCACTAATATAATCACGAAGAACCACAGAGACTGTGACCCACCAGTTTTGGATACACTTGGATCCACTGTTCTGGCACCTGATGTCAGTATTCCGGCACCAAGTAGTGACTTCAGCCACCAGCACAGTGGAAGTGGAGGAGAGTGGAAGCGTGGGGCTGCCGTATTACAGGTTAGTGACCTGAATATAAGCAGAGATTTGTAGGCTTTTTTTAACTTATATTCAAGTATCTACAGTAAGCTAATAAGGGCCTTCTTAGAGGCGGTGTCAGCCTCCCCAAGCTTTAAGCCAAAGTACCCTTTTCGCAGCAGTAACTGTTGCCGAGGTACACGCTGTTAACATGACCACTGTTATCGCAGCATCCACAATATACTTATGTCAGTGAGCAGATGGATCTTTGATGGTCTTGTTGGCATTCAAAGCTAAGCTCTAGAAGCCTAACCTAAGGCTTTTGACACCCATACTGAGACGAAAACCAGCCTTAATGCTGCTCCCATCAAAGTAAAATAGTTCTTCAGTAAGACCTCTGTGCAGCAATCCGAAATGGTCCATAAAGGTCGCTGCCTCCAATTGGATCTTCGTAGTAGCCCTTGATAGCATGGCAACTGGAGGATCAACTATGGGAGGACAAGTCCAACGATCAATATATGATGTAGGGTACAGAAAGTAATTTTGGAACTGCTGATCAAGTAACACCCAGCTAAGGGGGATTATGAGAGCTGCGGCCTAGTACCCACAGGTTAATTTTATAAATTATGCTGCTGCAGCAAGTTATATTTGTGAATTTGCTTTCTATTGTTTCAATGTCGTGAAACTTTTTGTTTCCTTTAAAAAGTGTTATAATAGTAACTAAAAGCTAGTAATTTATAGAGCACAGTACAAAACCATAATAGTAACTAAAAGCTAGTAATTTATAGAGCACAGTACAAAACCATACATACCACATCTCAAAGGTTCACTACACTCAGACAACAGACATCTTTTTCACTACACTCAGACAACAGACATCTTTCTGGCTCCTCTCACTGTCATTGTAAATTACAATTTTCCATCTTACATAGTACAATAAATGTTAATAAATGCGGGGAGCTAGAAAAATCACTTAAAATCTGAAAACAAATAATGTTTTACTTTTAATGGATTAATGGAGTGTGAATGCTGTTAATCAAAAAAAATTAAGGGACCCAAATAAGTAAAGCTGCAAAATTTCTCCTTTCAAGCAATGTCCACTTTCCTTTTGGGGGTGGACATGCCCTTTAAAACAAAAAAAAAAATCTGGCCACATAGGAATTAGAGGAAAGGGGTATACCAGTTGAACAAACTATCAGGGTTATTCAATAAAAGTTCTTATCGTTTAAAATGGTGATAATTTTGCCACAACCAATCAGATGTTAGCTTTCAAATGGTTAATATCTGATTGGTTGGGGCAAATTTAGCACCATTTTTAATGATAAGAACTTTTATTGAACCTCCCTGTGTACATCTACCAGGGGTACTCATGGATCACAGACTTGTGTAGAACAATGGCACCTTTTAACATTCAGACGAGATACCATTATATTTATATCTGGGTATCCCCAACACTGGACCAGTTGGAACATGTCTGGGTGCAGAGGTATAAGCAATACCTTGAGGTTGTGAGATTTGTTGCTCTGTATTCTCTTATACTATATTATGCTGAGAAAATCAGCTTCACAATATTGGATCCCTGGAATTTAGGACAGGGGTCCAACATTGGAGAGGTAAATATACCACTCACAACTTTGGAATGTTTATGGAGAGGCCGCACTCCTTTGGGGTCCAGCTATCCTGTGCACTTAGCATGCTGCAAACTGCATTCCATTGTAATTGGTTTTTTTTAAAAAGAAATTGCATTTCAGTTTTTTTCCTGTAAAGCACGTCCTGATTGGAGATGTCTGGGACATCCCCACATGTCGAGAGAGCTCACATCATCCAGAGATAGAAGAGTCTTGTTCCAGCGTTTGAGAAGGAAACTCTGAAGAGGTCAAAGCTGGAACAGGGCATAGTAGATTGCTTTTATTGCAGGCCACCATTTTTCCCCATGACCCACATGCTTTCTTGAATTGATGGTCACAAAGAAAGAGCACAATCACCGATGGAAAAGAATTGAAGGGTCTCTGTGTCGAAGTGCAGCCAAAAATACATTTGCAGTGATCTCGGGTGTAAGAGTGGAGGATAGTGATGCAAAGGAGAGGTAATCAACAGAAAGCACAATGAGTGTCCTCATAGCAAAGGAAGCCTGATCCTGCTTGTCACAACATAAGATATGTGCTGTTGCAACAGAGACCCTGTGTTGGCAAAGTTTGGCTTGATAGTAACAAAATGATGTTCCTCATTCTCAAAAAGGGGAACAACCCTGGGCTTGATGCTGGTAGTTGCCTCTGATGATTTTATTTAATTCTGTCCCAAACAGTAAGCCCGCATAGGAAGGATAAGATTGTTAGCGAATATACGGACACTGGTTCCGCTGCCCAGGACTTTATCCATAGTGCACTTGGTGGTGCTGCTGCATTTGCAGAGGACCTTGCGGCCAGTCTTTGCTAATCAAGACCTGCCCTTCCCTAGAAAGGTGAAAGCTTCGGAGAATTGTTGGACTAAATTGAGATGGTCCTCTTTTTCCGCATTTTCCTTAATACCTCTGTATAACTGGACCATGCAAACCTATCTCCTGGATAATCTCTGGATTACCATGGCTTTATCCAGTCTGGAGATTGTGGGTCAACCAATGGTGGAGAGCGTTCGCTCCATGTTGGCCTTTGGAAAAAGGAAGTATGCCAGAAAGCATCTTAAGGATTGTAGAATTTTTTTTTATGAGACCATTTTATGAGACCATTTCTGTTGAACTACTTGCTCCAACCGCTCAGGTGTTAAGAATGTAGCTGTAGGACATATTGTGTGCAGGAACATGGACTTGTGAGGGTACAGTTTCATTAAATTAGAAAATGCTGCCATAGATGATGACAGCTAATGCCCTAGGCCAGTTCTGGGGGGGGGGGGGGGTAGCATCTGGGACCATAGTCAGTGGAGCTGTTGCAGTAGAACAGGGTCCACATAAGTGGCCTGTGACCTGCAGGCAATTCAGAATGGCATACATAGCATGTTTTTTTGTAAGGCAGCCTTAGAGCGCTCTGCCTATGAGGAAGTGGACAACTGGGCATCCCCAAGTAGGGCCTGTGATACTAAAATGTACCTCCATGTCCCTGATGGTAAGAATCTCCTAACATGTTTTTAATGTCAGTAGTGCATCCTGCTGTTTTTGATATATCCACCAAATGTTAGTGCAAGATTTACTGTATATTTGTGAGAATCTCCCCTCTTGTGGAGTGAATGGTGGTCCTCTCACATTGGCCGCTTCTGAAAGTCCCTTAGGGGGGATGCAGCTCAATAAAATATAATTCCATGCAGGGAGAGAAAGATATAGTATAGTATAGTTCCCCTGTTAGTCTATACAGAGTCCATTACATCCTGACCTAAAGGCACTTAGAAAAACTGGAGCATGGCTGAGCTGTGAGAGGCTAAGTTTAGGAGAATCATGATGGCCAGCCCTTCCGTACCTTTACAGGGAAGGTTACCTCCTGCCCAATTCCCACGTAGGGAGCCGGTGGACTATGCTCCGCACCACCGGCTCCATTGCAGTCCAACAGGGGAGAAGTCAGTCACTCCTGAAGCAGACACTTAAAACTGAAGGAGGCTTCCGGTGCTGGTGAGTTAATATAGGAGGGGAGGAGCACTGGAGCCTCAAGTTTTTTTTAAAGTGTCCGCTCCTGAAGTGAGGGTACTTAACCCCTGTGTTCCTGGGTCCCCCTGAAGGCTGTAGGAGAAAATTGGATGTAACAATAGTGCATATGTTCATTTGTATATATGTCAGCCTTTACTTTGCTCCAAGGAATATTATTATAAGAAAGTTACCTCTCCACTAGTTGCATGGTTATGTTCTGAAATATCTGGAAAAACAACTACATAACAATGCATTGATTTCTCTTTGGTGGAATCTAGTCCCAAATTGTCACAAATTTTTTTAGACATGGTTTTTCTTTTCCACTCAGTGTTTGTTTTTACCTAGAACGAAGCAGAATAATATTTGTTTTCAAAACAATGGTGATGCCACGAAAATGCATCAATAATCCAATATTGGATTCACAGAGAAATGGTAATTGCATGTGTTGGACCTGTTGAAGTGGGCATCTAGCTACCTTGTAAAAAAGAAGAGCAATGCATAAAAGGTTTTTAAAGTTTAAGTGAACAGAATGTCAGCACTCCAAAGTGTTAGTATATAGCTTTGCATTCATCTTAAGATATTAAATGCTGATAGATGTAGGCTGTATGGAGATTCTTTTGGATGCCCTTGTGGTGCACTTTTTTATACACTCACTCATTTATAACCCAAATGCAAACTCTATTTAGGGATAGTCACACCAGAAGAAAGTCCCATCCAATAAAGTTGATGTTCTATAATAAACTATGTTATAAGTCCAGAATGCCTAACAGTGTCCCCTGCAGTATGTTGCAGTAGTGTCTTGCCACTAGGGCATCTCCAAAAAGTTAATCTAAACCTGTTCAACTACTTTCTTGGCCGAAAAATGAAGAAACCAAGCCTAAATAGAGGTGGGGGGTTTGACACAAACTTTCTGCCATGTACAATGCTGTTTTGACACCTTACTCTGGGCGTTCCTATAACACCTCTTAGCCACTATCCAATCACACCCTTAACACCTGGCTGTGATATGCTAATTGGGATTTTCCAGGGTACATAATTGCCACAGATTCTTGTACAAGTCATTCTGAATTGAGAAAGCCAGTTGGATAATTTGCAAAACGTCTTCAAGAACTAAACTTGATCTAACCGAATATAAAATATGCATTGTGTTTACAATGTTGGCTACTAAAGGCATACTTATTAATGAAAATGAGATTTAAAAAATGGTCTATTAAAGAGTATGTACACCCTTCTAAAAAAAATTTTACCGAACATTTTTAGGGGGAGATTCTCTCAGACTCACTTCCTCCAAACCTATAAGAAACAACAACAAATAATTCTGATTATTTAAGAGCACCTCCATCATGACATTTCACACATAAATGGTTTGTATTACCACCTTTTTTGGGGATCATTTCCATTTCCTCGTTTATGTTCACAGTATCTTCATGGCTCATTTTTATGCCAGAGCCTAAACAGAAATTTTTTTAATTGCGTCAGCCTTATTACGAATTGATATTACATATAGAAATTTTGCCATTAGACTAACACATAATATTGGCATAAATAAAAAACATTGTTTTTTTGTTTACAAAAGTCTTGTGTGGCTACCCATTATTATATACACATACATACACACACAGTGGGACTTATGCACTTATCCAGGAATAATCTTCACAATCCAGATGCCACCAGGTAGTGTAACTCCACATTACACCATATGCTCCAAACATATAGATAATTCCCGGGCAATTCCTGGGCACACTGGTTTCAAAACTATTTTATTTTATTAGTGTTTCGACAACGCACAGGTCATTGTCATCCTGATGACAATGACCTGTGCGTCATTGGAATGTTGATAAAATAGTTTTGATGTTTTGAAAACAGTGTGCCCGGGAATTATCTATATATAAAATGGAATGAACGAAGGCACTCTCCAATTTAAGAAAAATAACGCAGTATATACGCGTTTCAGCTAAATAGCCGTCCTCAGAATATATTATGTCCTGAGGACGGCTGTTAAGATGAAATGTGTACATACAGCGTTTTTTTCAGTCAAGACCATGTGGTCACCCATGCACCCCCAGCCACGACCATGTGCTTTCCCTTGCCACCCCTAAACGCCCCCAGCCACGACCATGTGCTTTCCCTTGCCACCCCTAAACCCCCCCAGCCACGACCATGTGCTTTCCCTTGCCACCCCTAAACCCCCCCAGCCACGACCATGTGCAAAGTTAACATACATTTGAAATAAATTTCTCTTTTACACTGAGTTAACATCAATCTGCCTTGGACACACATTTATGAACCCACCAAAAATGTGACATGTTTCGCTGTATATTACACATTACTCAATTCAGGGAACATACCTGCTTTATACACAGAAAAAAAAAACAGATAAACCGGTTAACCAGATGAATCACAGCTATCTCCTCCTGGTGCTTAGGTAGAATGGCTGTAAAATGGCTGAACTCCGCCCCTTCATGTGACTGATCACATGTCTGAAATGCTCCGCCCCTCCTCTCAGCAACTGGGAACTAGCTTTCACCGAATGAGAAGTGACACCGCCTTTTAAACAGCACTTTATTTCCATGTCTCTTTAAACGGGGTTTTATCTTCACTGAACCAAGGGCCGCTCTTGGGGACGATGGGTCCGTCTAGGTGGATAGTTATCGTTTTACTGCTCCATTGCACCCAGGTAACATTATTCTAACAGACTCTCTGTAATCCATTACCGACAGGAACACTGCCAGGAAATGATGTTTGTCTTATCACTGGGGATGGGAATATTGTCTGTGCTGTGGGAGTGTAAGAAACAAACACTGTGAAAAGGCCTTATATGTTCTCACTGACCGGTATTGGTCACTGGGATCCTTATCAGCCATGAGGCTGGAAGTTACAGATCTAGTTCACTGTAGCCTTGTGTACATACACATAATCGTGGCTGAGGTCAGCTTTTCTGACCCTTTGTAGTTACTCAACAAGTACACAGCAGTGATAGATTAGGGCTCTGTACTTGCAAATACAATTTATTCAATAAAATTCTTATCGTTAAAAATAATGATAATTTTGCCCCAACCAATCGGATATTGGCGTTCAAATGTTAAATAAGATCTGATTGGTTGGGGCAAATTAGCACCATTTTTAACACTTAAGAACTTTTATTGAATCTACCTGGAAATTTGTGTCCAAAAAAAATCGACCAAAAGCCAAATACAGGATGATTCCCTATCACCTCAGGTATTCTAACCAACCCAAAAGCTAGGTACACAAGATCCTGTCTGCCATCTTTCAAAGATCTGCATACACACAGTCCCGAGCGTTCTCCCTATAGGGAGAACGCTCGGGACTGTGTGTTTCCATTGGGCGCGCTAGACTCCTATAGGGAGTCTAGCGCGGCCGATGGAAATTTTCGGCCTTTCCCGAACGAGCGTACGGCCGACCCGATCGTTCGGCTGCCGCGCGCTCGTTCGGGAAACGAACGTACACACAGTAACGATAAAGCCCCGATATCGTCGGATCCGACGGTATCGGGGCTTTATCGTTACTGTGTGTACCCAGCTAAAGACTAAAGGATGGCCATCCACATGCAATTATGATAACAGGATGTGGTAACCGCAGACACATTATGGAGATCCTGTTAATATTTTGGTGTTTCTTACCAGGTTGAATATGGGATGGTTTTTATCGGCTCCTACACCAAACAATGTCAGGCAAAGCTTTATTCAAATCAGACAAAACGTTTTTTCAAGCATGTCTGTAAATTCAGTTTTTCTTCTATGGACCTCACAATTGCTTAATTGTTTAATTGGGTTGAAATATTAACCTCTGTGTACCAAGTTTTAATCTAGGTACACACATAAAAAAAGAGATCTTTAAAAGATGACACACAGAATCTGGAAGATTCTCGGAAATAAAGGGATGATCTCTGTGGATCTTTATTGTTAGTTGGTGTACCCACCTTTTAGGGTTGCTGCTTATGCTAAGCTAAAAGATGGCATACTGGGGCAGCTCTCTTGCTGCCCCCTGCCTCCCCCTCTGCCCACCCCCCCTTTAAAATTAGTGCACATCAATCTTAGAGGTAGTAAGGTATGTTGTGGAAAGGAATTTAAAAAAGAGCAGGCAAGCTGTCTGGAATGTTGTGGGCTGTAAGAAGAAGATTCCACCCCAAGGAAATATAGATTTTGTTTAAAGAATCTTAAAAAAATAAGGTTTAGTGTCCCTTTTAATTACTTGAACCCTTTCTGCATGCAGAACGCAAACAAAATTGAATGGTTTATTTATGCTCCAACAAAGCAATATTTATCAAAAATAGGTGGTAAGAATTATAGGTGTCTTCACCAGTCCTGTGCCTTTCAGCATTTCACTAAACCTTTTGAATGTGCTCCTACTTTGATTTCTTTACATTTAATTCTTTTGTTAATTAAAGGCGTTCTACCCATGATGAGGACAATTGCTGGCTGGCCTAAAGTGTATGTATACTGGAAAAATGACTTTGCGTCATCTTAATCTATAAATAAATACATGTAAGTAGCACTGCAGGTGTATACGAACCTTTAGTCCTGCTGCTCTGCTTCAGGCCAGGACTTGGCAAACTGGAAGACAAGCTCTGCAAGTGTGTTTCCACTGCCCAGGTTGAACCTAAAAGCAGAATGAACCTAAAATAAGTGCAAGGGGTGCGTTATCCCTTTTACTGTAATATTATTTTATACTAAAAATTCTTTATAAAGATACATTTGGGGGAAAAATAAAAGTATTTAATTTTACTTATGAAATAATTCTATGTTGAGTAATAATGCCTGAAATGGGAACAAAAAACCTGCATTAAAGGGCAAATGCCCATACATCCCCCTTCACATAAAAATATAGGTTAAAGATGTTACTCCTATCCGCTGTGGCAAGTTGTCAAATTATCTGCTCCTGCAGTTGCTGATAGCTCAACGCTGCTTCCCCTGCCGTCTTGTATGGCAGGGGAAGCAGAGGACAAGTGACCTGTCAAGTTTCTACTCAAGGGTCTTGTTGACAGTTTACTGTAGTTCTTGTGGGGCAAAACAGTAAATAGGAATAACGTTGCTACTAAATGTATTTTTGCCTGCTTAAAGGGTATCTCCACTCATAATTTCAAGGTTTAGGCATCCAGTTCTATTGAAGAACGGGAGGTAAAGGAGCTGTGCCTTACCTTCCGTTCTTCAATAGAACATACAGGAGACTGGTGAGAAGTTAAGAAACTTGCTCGCTCGCTCCCCCGGCGCATAGTCCCGACGGACCTTGTCTTCTATGCGCATGCACAATCTATGCGCATAGAAGACAAGGTCCATCGGGACCTGTCAGACTAAGAGCCGGGGGAGCGAGCGAGTGGGTAAGTTTCCTAACTGCTCACCAGTTTCCTGTATGTTCTATTGAAGAACGGAAGGTAAGGCACAGCTCCTTTACCTCCCGTTCTTCAATAGAACTGGATGCCTAAACCTTGAAATTATGAGTGGAGATACCTTTTTCACATTTAAAGGGTATGTTTGGGCGCCATAGTTGCAATGTAAAGCTTGCCTTGATAGCACCTCCAAGTAGAAGATGGCCCATATGGAGTTGTGTATTCAGTATTTCATTCATCTTTAACTAGTTACCGGTATTAAAAATGACATGTAAATACTAGCACATAATTAGTAATATATCATTCAGGACTAATAGTGTACAGATTGATATTTTGACCCAAATGATTGTGTGCATATATTGAGGGCAATTGTATGTCACTTTATTACAAGAATGGGTGATCCTTTGTTGGGGATTCTTTGTCTAGTTCTGCCCTTTCATAGCTGCTCCAGTTCTACTCTCCTGTTCTGTTCCTGACCTCAGACTACTGTTTGATGAAGCTTTTTTGTATAGCTTACTGGCCACGATTCAATTGAAGAAAAAACTATATAAGAAACAGAACTGCACACATACAATATACAGGTTAAAAAAGTCAGTTAATTAAAGGAGAACTAAACCAAAATTTTTATACTCAATAATCTGAAATTATTCTCCCCAAGAACACCAATAAACTGTAAATTGCCACTTCAATAATTGTCATTAACATAAATGTAATCCCCTGAAGAACTGGATAAGATAACTGTGTGTCCACGGTCTGGCCACACCTCCTGGCTCGCATTGGTACCCTGCCTTATATGGACTGTAACAGGATTGGCTAGAGACTACTTGTGGGTGTGACCAGCTATAACAAGTTAATGCAGTAGCTAAGGACTGGGTTTGTAATAGAACAATGGTCATACTGGAATGTTGGGAAATAATATATGGGAAATAATATATGCAAAGCCCATGTTATCAATGTAAATTTCCCCAACACCCACATCAAAATGAAAGGTTACACCTGGATTACTGCTTTTAAGTCAATTTGCTCTGCCTTCTTTAACTAGTCTGCTTATTACTAAATAATTTACTACAATAACTGGTATAGCCAGTTTAGCTATAATCATATTACAATTTTAGCAGATAGTTGTAAGGATGTAGATGACTGCATTTTTGGAGTAACTGAACAAAGATTAGAAGCTCAAGGTGTTCTGGGGAGAAAAGCATTCACATTAAGATTTAAATAATTGAAGTTCTCTTTTTTAAAGGGCATGTCCACCCCCAAGCTAAAATTTAACCCACCAATGGCCTTACTGAAGTTAAAAGAAAAAACCTTACCTTACATCTCTGCTCCTTATGGTCCTCCTGCAGTGCTTGTCAAGAGTCCAGGAAACTGAAGAGTAGGAGCTTTCTTCCTGTGTGTAGTTTTATGCCTCCTGTATTGCCTCTGGGAGGTAGTGTGACATGCGCAGGGGATCCTTCCCTGGCTGGACATTAACCTACCATAAAAACATTTTTCTGTAGTGTAGTGCTAGGTACACACCATACCTCGGATCGGATGTGTTTTGCAGCTGGACATGACTGATGTTTCGTTTGGGTGAATTGGACGAAAGAATGAAAATCACAACCGATCGCGTGGTCCTCTATGCACCGCACGATCGGTCGCTGCTAACTGTCGGACGCGGGTACTTTTGCCACAACACTGTCCTTCCCCCTGGCCAACCGGTCGAAAGTGCCGAATAGTCGGTCAGGAGGAAGGATTGTATGGTGTGTACCCAACTTAGGGCACCCCTGGCCAACCCCACTGCTATTGTGTCACTGGCCATTTTCAGCTTTATCTGGGGAATGTTCAGAATATTCTGGATTTCCGCTAATCCAGCCATTCTAACAGAAGAATTTTGAAAGAAATAGAACAGCTGCCTTAAGATACTGTTCAGTTTTGTTAAATAAGGTACAGCAGCTGCTGCTTGGGCACTTGCAAGGGCCAATCGATGGTTAACACAGTGGCAGTTGACCAAGAGTCCGGATGTTTTATCTTTGAGCAGTTTTGCAACACCTTTCTGCTTCCCAATCATAACAGCAGCTCCATCTGACCCTAGTCCAACCAGATTAGCAGTTTTCAAGCCTAGAGTGTCCATAGTCTCACTCAGTGTGTTAGTTATAGTGTCCGCTTTGCCATCAATCATATTGCAGGTTGATACAAAACTAATTCTCACCTCTTTAGTGACCTGACAAACATATTTAATATAAATAACTGTTTTACAACTGAGATGTCAGTGGTTTCATCACACAGAATACTGAAAAAATTGTCAGTGACATGTATATTTTTTAGTATGTTAGACTTTATTTCTGATGCTAAGACATCCAGCAGCTCTTGCATTATCCTTTCAGAAGTGTAATGTGCATTTTTGCCAACATTGAGATGTTGTAAAAAGGAACAACCCATTTCTTTACAGTGTTCCAACAGCTTTTCAAACAATGTTGTGTGTGGCAACTCATTTTTTGCCAACCAATACATGATTCTTAAAGCTCCCACAAATGCATCTCTCTGTAAATTATTTAACACAGATGCAGATCTTTCGATTTGACCAATTCCAGTTTGCTCTAATACACGCTTTCCAAAAAGATCAGCAGAGGACTCGGTGTGCGTTTTACTTTTTTCATGGTCCAACAAGCTTTCTTTTCGAATTCTTGTGCAAGGCACATTTACCCAAGGTAGCTCCCTCCTTGGGGGATGTTTGTTTGAATATTTCATGCACAATGAGCACCACATACCATTTTCTTTGATCACTAGCCAATTAAAATCTTTAAACCATTGTTTGTTTATGCCGGATAAGCGGTGCTTAGATTTATCAATTGGCAGAGTGTGTGCTGAGGAGATGTCTTCTGATGGACCAGCTTCTACAATATCTTTGTCTGAAATCACCACATCAGGAGTTGACGCTGCACCCTCATTAGTTTGTGGCGTCTCTTTTCTGAAATAACTGAGCAGTGTTGTTTTTTGAACACATTTTTACTCATGTTGGTAGAAAGAAAAAATTCTGCCTCTTACGCGCTGTTCAGAAGCTGCATCCAGGTAAATTTCTACCCTCAAGATCCTCTCAGTGGTTCTCAAACTTTTTATTGCCAACAAGGCATGCCTGGCAGTTTTTGCTGAATGAAGCGCACCTGTGTTTTAAAGGGGAAGTAAAGGCCAAAATTTTTTTACAGTGTGTATTGTCTGCTTTCATCTAAATCTTAAAGAAACTACAGATGATGTGCAAGTGCTGCAAGCAGACCTAAATAGATTATCAAAATGGGCAGTAGAATGGCAGATGAGATTCAATGTTGATAAATGTAAGGTGATGCATTTGGGGTTTAATAATCCCTGTGCCCCCTACACCATAAATAACTCTGTGTTAAGTTCATCTGTAATGGAAAAAGATTTGGGGGTTCTGGTAGATAACAGACTTAGCCATAGCAAACAATGCCAGGTAGCAACGGCTAGAGCTAGCAAGATATTGTCTTGTATAAATAAGGTTTTTGGTTTTTTTGCCTTCCTCTGGATCAACAATTAGACCGGAAATGTGGATATTGCTGAGTAGGTTGGAGTAGATAGACATGTTTCTTTATTCAACCTCAAATACTATATACTTAAATAATAAATAGTGGGTAGAGTTAAGGGGTTATGGTTCAAACATGGACAAATATATTTATTCAACATTAAATACCTGAATACCTCTATTGCAGTTTAGAATAATCATAAAGGAAAACACAGCTTAGCATTATATCTGTTTTATTATAAATGTTTATGAATGGCTTTTAACCCTCACATTACAGCTGTGTTATTAGCCTGTAAAATAAAATAATAAAATAATGAAATCAGTGTTATTGATGGTTTTTTTTCTTTAGTTTATTAACCCTTACAAAGCTTGTTATATGCTAAATATATTTCTATTTATGTGACAGGTGTGTAAGGGTTAATAAAGTAGAATGTCTTTGCCAGCCTCCTCATTAGAGATATTGTGGACTCATAGTACTTGTGCCCTATACCCTCAGAGCAGTAGTACTCTCACCCAAAAAATATAGTACCCACTTGTGCAGGGGCACCTCCTGTAACCTGCTTGTGCCCTCTGATGCATGCAATAAGAGATGTAACTGCATCCATTTATTTTATTGTATTTATTTTATAGTAGTGTAATTGTAGTAGTTGTAAGTTCTTACTTAACTAACTTTGACTGTTCTGCAAAGGCAGGTTTTCCTGGCAGTTTGACGTCTCTGCTCGTGCGCGCACGTCTCCGCTCGTGCGCCTGCGCACACTTCACTGCACGGATACATTCTCCCCTCGGCAAAAAGGACTCCAGCAATGAACATCGGAAGGGGAACATGGACTGTGCAGTAAAGTTACACAGTCAGCTGAGTTGATTGCGCAACGTTCCGATAGCCGGGCGGGCAGGTAAATTAGCCGGGCGGAGCAATATGCTGGGGAGAACACTGAAATTCAATGTTGATAAATGTAAGGTGATGCATTTTGGACTTAAAAATCCTTGTGCTACTTATACTATAAATGGCTCTGTGTTAAGTGAATCCCTGTTGGAAAGGGATCTTGGAGTTTTGGTGGATAACAAACTTAAAGGTAGCAAGCAGTGCCAGGCGGCAACAGCTAGAGCCAGCATGGTATTGTCTTGTATAAAGAGAGGTATGGATTCAAGGGAGGAAAATGTAATTCTCCCTCTTTACAAAGCATTGGTAAGGCCTCATTTGGAATATGCAGTGCAATTTTGGAATCCTGTATACAAAAAGGACATCTTTAAAATGGAAAGGGTTCAGAGAAGGGCAACTAAATTAATAAGGGGATTGGGGGAGCTTGAATATGAAGAGAGACTGGAAAAGTTACAATTATGTACGCTGGAGAAAAGGCGCTTGCGTGGGGATATGATTACTGTGTATAAATACATTAACGGGCCATACAATAAACTATCTGGGGCATTGTTCACCAATAGAACATGTCAGAGGACACGTGGACATCCCTTAAGAAAAAAGGTTTAGGCTTCAAGCTCGGAAAGGGTTTTTCACTGTGAGAACGGTAAAGCTATGGAACTGTCTTCCAGTGGACGTTGTAATGGCAGGTTCATTGGTCAGTTTAAAAAAAAAAAGCTGGATGAGTTTCTGCAAACAAGGAATGTTGCAAGTTACTGGTATTGATACATAAAGTAGAGTTGATCCAGGGAAATTTCCGATTGCCACTTGGAGTCAGGAAGGAATTTTTTCCCCCTTCATAAATTTGGTGGGGGGTTTTTGCCTTCCTCTGGATCAACAGTTAGGCAGGAAATGAGGATATTGCTAAATGGGTTGGACTGGATGGACGTATGTCTTTATTCAACCTCAAATACTATACTATACTATGTATGTCACATTTTTATTGTGACATAAACGTGCACCACCACCTTGATCTTTCTGCAGATTTCAGCTTGAAACCTTGTGGAGAGATTGGGTTGGCAGAAAACTTTGTCGATCAGATAAACGGAAAAGGGTTTTGACATTTAGAGTGATCTGATCGAAATCGCTCCAAATGAAGAGGCCATGTATGCTAAGCATAGCAGTGAACTGTCGCAAAGTAACTTGTTCTACAGCTGACAACACCACTGCTTTTCCCCTGTCTGCACTCCCCTCCTTCTATAACTGGGGGAGTGCACATGCATGTATTTTATAGGAGCTGCATTATTCACCTCATTTGTGGATAGATGCAACTGTCCTACTATGACTTTACGTTTTGATGTTTGTTGAATAGGAGATTTAAAAATGTTGTCTTTTATTTTTGTTTTAGATACATGCAAAACAAGGACTCCTACATGTAATTGCAGAACAGAATCCTCCATCAGAAAATGATTATTGTATTACCTACAATTCTACCTGGACTCCACTGCCAACATCCTTTTCTAATGCTGTGAGTTTGCTAGTGGTTGCCAGATAAACTGTATTTTCTATTGGCCTCTTATTAAACCTATTATTTCAAATTGTGGTTTACAGGTTGCATTTCGGTAAATCACAGGAATGTCAAAGACAATCGGGGCGATTTACCCAGCTATGGCCCAGGGTAAATCTCCCAAACGCGATTTAATATTGTGTTTGCAACTGTGGGTAAATCCTGAAAAGGGATTTGATCACACCGAAATTTTAACGCCAGCCAGGATCTGGTGTTAAAATACAGCACTAAAAGTAGTGCAAACGCGATATCACGAGCGCCGGCTGTGCGGGTGTCTTTTCAGATTCCCGCACAGCCGGCACAAGGAAGGAGTTAAAGTCACACTAACTGCTAGCGAAGTCGTTAGCGTGACTTTAACTCTAAAAAGAACGCTGCAGCTCTAGGTAAACGAGGCTGAATGTGTATATAATCTATTATTTACTTAGTCTTAAAGGGAACTATGGTCTCTAGACAAGTGCTTTCTATCTAGCAGCCCTGTCCTTTGAAACACGGCTAAGATGATGTCTCTATCTTCTTTGGATCCTAAGTTATAGGCCTAGAAAGTTACATTTCCTGGTCTGTCCGAGCCTATGTGACAGTCACCTGCAAGCTTGAAAAATAATTTAGAAGTTTGGGGGCGGAGCTTATGGTGCAACTAATGATGCTTTGCTCCAACCGTATACATGGAGGCAGACCTCCATACAAGGCCACTTGTATGGAGACCACAGCTCCCCTTTAATATTTGTATAAAAAAACTTTGCAAAAGAAATGTTTAACTGTTTTTTTTTTTTTTTACAAACATATCCCTTATAACTATTATTTGCAAACAATTACCAAATGCTACATGTATATTCTACCTGCTTTGTTTGAGAAGTTTTAGTTGAAGTCTGGTATCAAAAGGAGAACCGTGAATTGCCCATTGTTAGGTGAATCTAATCATACCCCACTTGCCTGGATATTTTTTGTGCAAAGGTTGAATGTTACTTCAGCTCAGACCTAGTTTTTTGTGGTAACATTAGGCTAATTGTTTGAATCTATTTATTTAAGAAAGTTTTTTTGCAGACCCTCCCCTTTTGTAATCTCTCACCACTTTAGGCAAACTAGGTGAATGATACAAATGTTAACCCAGTTCTCTATCACCAACACTATGCTTATTGTAAGTAAACTCGCGTGTTCTTTTACAGATCAGATGATTCAGAGATCATAAATTTGTAAATTCTTAGTTTATATTATGCATTCTTGGTTATTCCCCATATTTATCATCCATTTTGAAAAATTTGTTGAATTTAATACAATGGTTATTCCCTGCTGTTGACAATAGTGAGCTGACATTTTGGGTTCTGTAATGGTCCTTCTTCCCAGAATGCACTCTACCCTGGAATGTTCCTAACAGTAATTTCTACTGATTGGCTGTTGGGTCAAACATGCTCAGATCTCTACTGAGCATCTGAATCAACCCAGGTGCTGGGTCAAGGGCAAGACCATAACGGTCTCTATTAGGGGTCCCTCAAACAGGAAGTCAGTATTTCAGAAGCATTTATTTAAACACAGACAAAATGCTGAATGGGCAATTTAAGGTCACTAGGATGGAAAAACTGCTCTTTTTTTCTTAAACATGTATGTATTTTCACTGAACCCCTTTAAGAAGTATACACCTGCAGCAAAGCTTATTAAAGAAACTACACCTTCATAATAACATATTTTAGAAAGAATGGCCTCTATGATATGTTGATATCCTAATTTGTTCTGACTTCATTACTGTATGCCTGCTATGCTTCTGGATGCCTTGTGGAAACTGAGCAATTTAGTGACCTGGTAGCATGCTATATATATATATATATATATATATATATATATATATATATTTGGAAATGTTCAATTGTCTTCACCTCAAGTTCTTGAGCCTAGCTGCAGTTGTGTTGTATGTAAATATTTTAGTGAAGTATTTTTTTCTTTTTTCTTAATCAGAATGCATCTCATTGTAAACAGGCAACCTTCCAAGTGCTTCCATAAAAAATGTAGCCACATTGTAGTCTCAAACATAATGATATAAATAAAGACGGTTCTCAAGACTTGAGAACGGCCGAACATACGGCCGAAACGCGTTGACCGTTTGTCATATATTAAAGGATGAATTTGGACACAAGACCCAGGAGTGCTCTACTTATAGTGTTACTTTTATAACTATTAGAGAGGAGCACCCGGGCAGTTGATGTTTGATAAGCACGAGTGACGCTCCACCTGGTTACTATTATATATATATATATATATATATATATATATATATATATACTTATGTGTGTGTGCTTTAGTCAGGCACTCCCTTCACCAGTTGTGTTTGCCTCGGTGCTACGGGGGGACATTTCATAAATAATTGGTAGATCCAGTGCACACAAGAGGTCTTTTCTTTTTTAGAATACTTTTATTCACACACACAATTCTCAGTGCATACAGCCAATTATATATATAATTACCATTTTATATTATATATATATTATTGTGTGTATTTATATGTATGTGTGTGTTTATAATATATAATGTATGTGTGTGTGTATTTTGTGTGTGTGTGTTGTCTGTATGTGTGTGTATGTCGTGTGTGTCTCTTCATCTTCTCTCTTATCTCTCTTCTCTATCTCTCTCTCTCTATCTCTCTCCTCTTCTCTCTCTCTCTCTCTTCCTCTCTCCACCGGACATCGTCCCGCCCCCGTTTCCCTTTTTGCTTCCCATTTATTGTCCACCTCTTCCTGCGACCGTTTCGCGGCTATCCCCCCTCCCTTTCTCCCGCCGGCCCCCCCCCTTTTTTGCCTCTTTTTTTTTTTTTTTTTTTTTTTTTTTGTTTTTTTTTTTTTGTCCTGCTTGAGAAAGGGGATGTTGTATATCCTCGAAACGTCGCATTATATATGTGGACAATAAATTGAAGCAAAATTGAAACTGTGTGCGGTACTATTTCCTTTGCATGTACATTTTGGGGTGGAGAGCAATTCCCCGTCAGTACCAGCACCAGCAACTATATATATAGAACACAATCACAAAGCAGCAGCACCGGGATATCAATACATTGTGCGCGAATCTCCCAAAGGTCACCCGCCCGACCATAAATGGAAAACAAGGAAATTGGAGCCGCACACTGTTTGTAAGCAGTATCAAAAAAGGTTTATAAATCTTTCAAAAGGACATGACTGCCCACATATTAAATACGACGTTTCGGGAGACACAGCTCCCTTTATCAAGAGTTGGGCAGTAAGTGAATACAATTTACAAAGCACAATTTATACAAAAACACACCAGAAGTGATGTCATCTTAGTACAACCCCAGCATCAAATATGCTAATGATGGAGAGGCACAAAGGGCAAGAGCACCCACACAGGCACAAAAAGATATAAAACGGAGACGGAGCTTAAGGGCACTATGGCCGAGGAAGAGTTTTGTACATATCAGACTGCACATAAAGAGAAATTGCAAGTACACCGTAAAGAAGGGGAGGCTCTTAAAAGACGTAAGTTTGATAGAGATGCACAAGATTATAAATTGGGAAATGTGTATAAATGGAACTTTGATATGAGACGAGAGACACCTGGACAAACTGGAAGGTCCATGACGAGACGATCTTATTCTGCTCCCGATTTGAATGTAGGGGCGAAGGGCCCAACAGGACAGGGAAATAATGCTTTTTTACAGGGAGATCCATTGGATGTACCAGGAAACGGGGGGCAGACATCATCGAAAGGCCAGACAGAGGAAGAGCCGGGAACAAGCGGAGAGGCAACGCACGCAAGAACAAATAGTTTTTAATTTGTCCTCATACCAACTAACTGAAATAGAGACTGGGGTCCTTACAAAGGGACTCAACTATTGTCCTACTTCTAATTATGATCCGTTCAAATTGGACATTAATCTCTATAGGTTTTTTCGTACACTAAGGTTAAAAGTTCATTTTTCAGATAAACATGTTGCTAATGGTACTATTGGGAGCCAATGTGGTTTAACTTTGAAAGATTTTGGTTTCAGAAAAAAGAGTAAGTTTGTTCCACCTACGACTTATTCTCCTGTTGAAACCTACATTAAACTGGTAGAGGCTGATATTCAGACCCTTACCGACAGTGAGGAATTTTTTCATATTAAGAAACATAATTTAACTAAAATTGAAATGGAAGCTTTGAAACGGCTGGAATCTAATAGAGACATTATTATACGGTCTTCTGATAAAGGAGGGGCGGTGGTTGTATTAGAATGTACAAAACTCTTCCTCGGCCATAGTGCCCTTAAGCTCCGTCTCCGTTTGTCTGATCTCTCTTCGGACCACCTCCAGCTCAGTTTTAATACAATCTACCGTCAGCACCATCAAGTCCATAGAACATTTATTAAGAATCTGCAAAAATCGTACTTTATAATTCTCATTGTTAGGAAAAAGCGTAGGTCTGAGGTTGACCCGAAGGCCCCTCGGTATACGTTTCTCTTTATGGTACTCACTGAGCGTGATCGCGTGTAGTTCCAGATCCACGGAGCGTTTCAAAAGGGCTTCCCAACTGCGTTGTAGCTGGGCCGTTAATGGAGCTTAAGGGCACTATGGCCGAGGAAGAGTTTTGTACATATCAGACTGCACATAAAGAGAAATTGCAAGTACACCGCAAAGAAGGGGAGGCTCTTAAAAGACGTAAGTTTGATAGAGATGCACAAGATTACAAATTGGGAAATGTGTATAAATGGAACTTCGATATGAGACGAGAGACACCTGGACAAACTGGAAGGTCCATGACGAGACGATCTTACTCTGCTCCCGATTTGAATGTAGGGGCTAAAGGCCCAACAGGACAAGGAAATAATGCTTTTTTACAGGGAGATCCATTGGATGTACCAGGAAACGGGGGGGCAGACATCATCGAAAGGCCAGACAGAGGAAGAGCCGGGAACAAGCGGAGAGGCAACGCACGCAAGAACAAATAGTTTTTAACTTGTCCTCATACCAACTAACTGAAATAAAGACTGGGGTCCTTACAAAGGGACTCAATTATTGTCCTACCTCTAATTATGATCCGTTTAAATTGGACATTGATCTCTACAGGTTTTTTCGTACACTAAAGGTTAAAAGTACGTTTTTCAGATAAACATGTTTCTAGTGGTACTATTGGTAGTCAATGTGGTTTAACTTTGAAAGATTTTGGTTTCAGAAAAAAGAGTAAGTTTGTTCCACCTACGACTTATTCTCCTGTTGAAACCTATATTAAACTGGTAGAGGCTGACATTCAGACCCTTACCGACAGTGAGGAATTTTTTCATATTAAGAAACATAATTTAACTAAAATTGAAATGGAAGCGTTGAAACGGTTGGAATCTAATAGAGACATTATTATACGGTCTTCTGATAAAGGAGGAGCGGTGGTTGTATTAGATCGGAGTTATTATGAGAATGAGATACTTACTCAATTGTCAGATACGAACGTATATACTAAATTGGAGGGTGATCCTACCTCAAAGTTTAAGATATCCCTTAAAACATTATTGCAGACTTTTGTTGAGGGTGGTATTATTACTGGGGAATTATGTGATTATCTATTGGTTATGTATCCTCGCATTCCTAAGTTGTATACTTTACCCAAAATACACAAAGATGAGTGTCATTCCCCCGGGCGTCCTATCGTCTCGGGGATTGACTCCATGTTTGTGCCACTTGCTACTATGCTTGATAAAATATTGGGCCCCTTAGTGTGTAATACCAAATCATACTTGAGGGACACTACGGATTTTTTGTCTAAATTGAATGATCTTCATGTTAATGAATGGGGAGACATACAGCTGGCCACTATGGATGTGGCCAGCTTGTATACGTCTATCCCACACATTGATGGATTGGCGGCTGCTAAAAAACTTCTTATTGAATATGGGCATGTACGGTCAGAGGAGGTTCATTTCTTCATGCAAATTTTGGAGTTTATACTCACTTAAAATTATTTTGAATTCAAAAATGAATTTTACCTCCAGGTGCGTGGGACTGCGATGCATTTATGGCAGGCTTGGAGGATGAGCACGTCTATCATGATGATCTCTATCGTGACCACTGTGTGGCATGGTGGAGATACATTGATGACGTGTTCATCCTCTGGCGGGGTGACATGTCTACCCTATTGCAGTTCCACGCTAGACTTAATAAAATACATCCATCTATCAAATTTGATCTTAGCAGTGACCCCAATACTATCCATTTTTTAGATGTGTGTTTGACAAAGAAAGATAATGCACTCCTCACTGACATATTTATCAAACCGACAGACCGTAATCAGGTTCTGCACTTCACCAGTCAACACCCAGCACATATCAAAAGATCTATCCCCTATAGTCAGCTGTGCAGGGTTGATAGGCTGGTGAGTGATCCTCTACAAAAGAGAGTGCAATTAAAAAATATGTGTCAGAAATTTGCTAATAGAGGATATCCCAACAATGTTCTATCTGATGTTACTGATAAACTCAAAGAAAAAGGAAGATTACACCAGAAAGGTGCGGATAAAAAGGATAGAACAAATTCTACACAAAGAATTCCTTTTGTCCTAGACTATAACCAACAAAGTGGTGATATCAAAAATGTGATTATTAGGCATTGGAAAGTTTTGAGAAACTCATATCCCAATGTGGGGGAATTCAATTCGATCCCTATGTTCTCCTATAGGAGAGGGGCTACTATTGGTTCCAGGCTTAACCGTTGTGGTGGAGTTGGAATTAATGATACCAATTCTAAAGAGGGTCAAATGTGGCTTAGAAATACTAAGAAGGGTATGGTTCCTTGTTACAATTGTGTGCATTGCCGTTCAGTCATCAAGGCGACTAACTTTATACACCCCCGTACTGGTGATGTATATCCTTTGAGAGGTCTTTATACCTGTAACTCCCGTTTTGCTATTTATGCACTTATATGTCCGTGTGGACTCCTATATATATATAGGAGAAACCACACAAAAAGTTAAAGCTAGAATTTCACAACATAAGTCGTCCATTAATTTGCGACAAACAGCCTTGCCAGTACCACGCCATTTTATTGATGCAGGCCACTCTGCTGAGGACCTAAGATACTTGGTCCTGGAGGTCAGCCCTGAGAAAGGTTATGGTAATAGGGAGGATAGACTTAAGAAAAAGGAAGTTTGGTGGGTTAAGAAATTAAAATCCTTGGCCCCTTTGGGGTTAAACAGGGATTATGATTTATTTTTATTCATTTGAAATGATGATTGCGGTGGCTACTTCTTCATGTGTGGTCTTATTATGTTATTATATACTTGATTGATTAATGTATATCTTTTTGTGCCTGTGTGGGTGCTCTTGCCCTTTGTGCCTCTCAATCCTTAGCATATTTGATGCTGGGGTTGTACTAAGATGACATCACTTCTGGTGTGTTTTTGTATAAATTGTGCTTTGTAAATTGTATTCACTTACTGCCCAACTCTTGATAAAGGGAGCTGTGTCTCCCGAAACTTCGTATTTAATATGTGGGCAGTCATGTCCTTTTGAAAGATTTATAAACCTTTTTTGATACTGCTTACAAACAGTGTGCGGCTCCAATTTCCAAGGCCGGGGTGCTGCGAATCATCCAAATATAAGTATAAATTCCAGGCACTCCACGGACTTAAACATCCAAACTTTAATAGATAAAGAACAGTAGGTCTATAGCCTACGCGTTTCAGCCCGATACTACAGGGCCGTCCTCAGGGTTACAGACCATCATGGCGAAACCATATAAATAGCAAACATATGGATAACAACACACCTACCGAACCCGCCCCCCACGTGGTGTTCTCAGTGCCAATAGCGGATGAGAGAAACCATCCACCCTCTAAGTGACGTGATAAGATACCAACCCCTTCCCTCACCATAACAGGGAGCTTAAAAGGATACACCTAAAAAACCAACTGGCTAAAAAGATAAAAACTAGTGTCTACTAGAAAGATCATGCAGTGAATAATTATTGGATTTACATGTGCAGTGAATACTAATAGGACATACGTACCCGCTGAGTACGTATTCTATTGCTATCTTTAGATTAGGGGACTTATCCATAGAATATACTATAGTGTAGTGACAGGTTAGTGTTGCCATCACCTGCCCCCCAATATGGACGGTGACTATTTTTAGAGTTCCATGGGGTCCTGGGAATAAATTTAGACCGCGAGTTAGAGTATGATGCAGCTCTTACTTTTTCCTACTATTACCCCAGATAGGATTGGGATCCGCTTATTATTAATTATTTATATGCCCTTTAGGCACCTATAGCCTTATTAGTATATTAGTGTTCATCTTCAACCAGGCTGTTGGTTTTTGCCCCTTCTTTTAGTAGCATGTAGAGCTTGTTGATAGGGCTACGACGTTGATTACTACGATCTATTTATATGATATTTTGAACCCTGCCTTTTATTACCATTCAGTATTATAGTGATGTTCATTTATTAAGAGTATATACTCTTATTTTTAGCAGTGATCCTGTTTTTAAATATTAGTTTAAAGTGGGCACTAGCACTTTACACTTTGGCACTTTAACTATTCTCCCGCGGGAGTATCTGTGCACTTTTTGTCCCCACATTGTGGGGTAGGTTGGGACACTCAGCGGGTACTTATGTCCTATTAGTATTCACTGCACATGTAAATCCAATAATTATTCACTGCATGATCTTTCTAGTAGACACTAGTTTTTATCTTTTTAGCCAGTTGGTTTTTTAGGTGTATCCTTTTAATTTCCCTCTTATGGTGAGGGGAGGGGTTGGTATCGTATCACGTCACTTAGAGGGTGGATGGTTTCTCTCATCCGCTATTGGCACTGAGAACACCACGTGGGCGGCGGGTTCGGGGGGTGTGTTGTTATTCATATGTTTGTTATTTATATGGTTTCGCCATGATGATCTGTAACCCTGAGGATCTACTCCAGAGGACTTCATAAAACTTGAAAACTTTTATTACTCCATGGTAAAACACCTGCTACGTGTTTCGGCCATCTTGTGACCGTCATCAGGCATGTCATTACACATCACATCACTTCCTTAAAAACATTCCAGTTCCTGGTGCCCTCCCCCGCCCCTCCCATCACCACTCCCCCCGTCACTCTACCCATTGACAAATAGCATATATATATATATATATATATATATATAAATTAGTTGGAAAGTCCTTTGCACTCCCCCATTGTATTTCAGCCGCCCCGGTGCTGCCGAAGGATATCTATAAACAAAGAAGGGTGCCGGCACACACGTGGGATCTTTTCAAACAGTGCAAACTATTTATTCAGCACAGAGCGTTACAGAATCAACTCGTTTCAGCCATCTTAGGTCAGGCCATCTTAGGTCATCCTGATGACGGCCGTGACCTAAGATGGCTGAAACCTTATTCTGTAACGCTCTGTGTTGAATAAATAGTTTGCCACTGTTTGAAAGATCCCACGTGTGCACCGGCACCCTTCTTGTGTGTGTGTGTGTGTATATATATATATATATATATATATATATATATATATATATATATATATATAATATATATATATATTATATATTAGTATATATATATATATATATATATATATATATTATATCATGTGTGTGTTTATATCGTTTCTCTGGTATGTCTCATCTTATATGTCTCTCTCATAGATCTCTCTATAGCGCTCTATATCCTCTCTACTATAATATATATACCCACTTACTCAATATCCCTTCCAGAAGGTGATATATTTCCCAATCTTTCCTTAAAGAGTATCTTCAGTGGTTATTGAAGAACGGGAAATAAAGGAGCTGTAAGGTCCTGACGGACATAGTGACATATGCGATGCTCATCGAGTACTATGAATGAAGTTGCTTAAAGGGCATCTATAGTGAAAAAAACACATTTCCCATTTGCAAAGTTAAATTCATGTACTCTATGCTGCATTAATCCTATCTCTGTCAGTGACTCTGTTTAACCATGGTGTTAGATCTCTGTGCAGCACCTCCCCCTTCCCCCTCCCCTCTGTTACCGCTTCCATGTCTCAACTCCGGCTAACCGACAAGCTTATCATGTGCAGTAGGAGTTAAAAGTTCAACATCCTGAAAAACACACCCACGCACAGTGGCCAATAGAAAGCAAGCTGTCCTGGAGACACGGAAGAAGGAGATCAGTACAGTTTACGATCTCTCACTTTGTGACCCATCATCAATCAGTGAAAGCTATTAAGAAGGGGGGTCAAGTGCAGCCTTATATCTACCATCAAAGCTACCTCTCCCCCCCTGCTAATGCTTTTATCTCTATGTTTAATACAGAGCAGGGAGGCGGGATCACGTCACAGGGATTTGATTGACAGTCCAAGTAGGAGTAGAGGAATGCAATCACGTATTCTTCTAACTTGTGTATCTCAGGACAGAGAGGGAATCTGAAAAAAGTGAAGATACTCTGGGGGTTGTGGGGAGTTATAGAACACATGGAAAGAAAAAAAAGTTAATTTTCCCACTATAGATGCCCTTTAACTTCATTCCCTGCTCCCGAACGCTTTATTGAAGAACAGGAGGTAAGACACAGCTCCTTTACTTCCCGTTCTTCAATAAAAGTAAATAGAAAAAACTGGTTTTAACCACTGGAGATACCCTTTAATTTAATAATAATAAAAAATGTTATTTAATTATTTTTGGGTTCTAACAGCAATATGAAAAGTATGTTTAATGACAAAAAATTGGTTTGAGCCCACTAAATATTTGATATAAAATATATTACATGTGTTTGACCATAAAATGATTTTCTTTTTCTCCCCCTGTTATTTAGACATATTATGAGTTAAAAGATCTGAGCTCCTTGTCATTATGCAGCGCTTCTGAAATTTCCCACACAGATGTAACGGATAAGGCAATTGTAGTTCTGATGGAGAATTGTTCAATACTTGCCAAAGCTGCCATTGCTCAGAGAAGTGGGGCTAAATTACTGCTTGTTGCTAGTAAAATAGGACTGGTAAGAACATCAAAAAGTGATTTCATTTATATTCCCAACCGTTTTTACACTTTACTACAAGGAGGCTGAGAGGAAAACTAATTTCAAAGATAGTACCATATATACTCGAGTATAAGCCGAGGTTCTTATTTTTACCCAAAAAAGTGAGTAAAACTAATTAAGTTGAGTATAAGCCATGGGTAGAAATTATGACCCCCTACTGCCCCCATGACCACGTCCGGTATAGCTTTATTGTAGGGGAAAAAAGGTGTGTGTATAACTTTAAGATTTTTTTTTTTTATATATATTCATTTCACTTTATTTTTTTTTAATCATTCCCAAAGATAATCATCAGATCATCTTAGGGAATGATAACAAACTTGCAATACGGGCATAAATGAAGTCAAAATCTGATTGGAAAAATCACTTCCCGGATTGAATTTTCCAGGAAGTGATTTTCCATTCAAAGATCAATAATTAGGTTATTAGGACTGATCACCTATTGTTGATCTCTGCCCTCATAATTTTTTTTTTTTTTTACTAAGTAGCAAAATTGTTAATGGAACACTGAGCTCTATTCACAAATATTATAGTAAGCTGTCATTCACTGTCGGCTTATTATAGCCTGTACTGCACTGCGATCTGAATGGAGATCGCATTCAGCTTAGCGATGGGCGATCGAAGGTGCTATTGGTGCACCTGAATGCCGGACCCTGAGTGCCCCTAGCTCCCTTAAAGGGGCAGTATGCAGTAAAAGTGCCCAGGCCTGCTAGCTCCCAATCCCCACATCGTATTTCAACTAAAATGATGGGGGATCGAGGGGGCTAGGGGGGCACTTGAATGCTGCCTTAAAGGTATAGGTATAAGTATATATGGTACATGTTTACCTTCAAAAATCTGAGTAGAAAAATGTATATAGCACGTCATGGCCCTTATTTCAATAATAAATATAAATCTAAAATAAATTGCTATTGCTAACTAAGACTGCTGCTCACCTTTTTAATTTGCATACTTGAGAAATCATCTGTTTATTGAGGACGTTTTTGGCTTTTACAGTCGCATATATTTTGTGTGAATGCTTTAGACCCCTTCCTACTCTCCCTGCCACAGCTGTCCAGTAACTATTTTGTGATCTGCCCTTGTCCTATTGGTAAAAAAAGATTGAAGAGTCAGACAACTAGTTAACTTGTTACTAGAAAGGAGGTGTGTGGAAATACCTTAAACCTGCAGAAATTCTGACCTTTTCTGTTCAGTGCTGTTGATTTCAGATGTGAGTTAAATCTATCTGTTCATTAGGAATTGTTCATTTCAGCATTTGTTTTACCTTTAACTCCTTTTAATTCTTTTTATGTTTGCGTGTTTTTGCTACAAAAACAATAAACCAATTAAATGTCTTACTAAAAATTAATTGTAGTTATTCTGCTTTTTCTACAGCCTTTTCTAAAAGATAACCGAAGTGATTATCAAGATCTGACAATTCCAATTGCCTATATTAGGTATAGAGAAGTCATGGATATGAAAATGGTAAATGGTTATTGTTTTATAATAATCCTGCTTTAATTGAAACTAAAGATATGCAAGATAAAAGGTAATAAATGGTTTCCACAACCACAAGTCACCACGTCAAAAAGTCCAAAAATTTGGACCCCAAATGCCCCTCTAATGATAGGACAGGAAGTCTCTCCCACAAATGTTTCAAATAGTTTTCTTCTACAGTGTTCTGCTTACTGTATATACTCGAGTATAAACCGAGGTACCTATTTTTACCTGAAAAATTAGGAAAAGCGATTGGCTCGAGTATAAACAGAGGGTAGAAATTATGACCACTACTGCCTACTGATTCTGTATTGTTTTGAGGCTTTAGTTGCCTCAAACAATGGACAGCAGATTTCCCATAGAGCAGATTAAATGGACAGCAGATTTCCCATAAAGTTGTCCCACACAGTTATAGCCAAAGCCAGTATGGCTATTACTATATGGGACTACAATGTGGGGATCCTGCTGTCCATTTAAAGGGCAACTAAATCAAAACAATACAGAATCAGAAGGCAACAATATATACCATCCTCCTTCTGATTATGTATTGTTTTGAGGCTTTAGCTGCCCTTAAATAATACTGTATGTGAATTCTCCTGTCCATTTAAGACAACTAAAGCCACCTTGGCACTACAGACGTATGAAAAATACAACTCACAGCAAGCTTTAGTAGCTGGGAGTTGTAGTTTCCAAACATCTGCACCCTCAACCTCCCACCCAGTTCAGTGGGTAACGTCTCTGGGCAGGCATCCTTCTTTGTGCATCCTTTGCAGTAACTTACTTTATAAATCCGGCAGCCGCTTGCTCGCTCCCTCTACTGATGCGTGTCAGTACAGGGAGTGAGCGGATGCTGGATCTCTAATGTACGTTACTGACTCGAGTATAAACTGAAGTCAGGTTTTCAGGCTGATTTTACAGTGTAAAATCAGTCTCTAGTGTATATGGTACTGTTTAGTGCCTAGCACACACATTCTTTTGGTTTTGACTTAAAGGGTATGTCCACCCTAAAAAAAAAATTTTGATATAAGATTCCCCCTGCCATAATTGATCCCTCCTTCTTTTTTTTTTTTTCTTTTTTTTTTCTTGTTGTTGGTGGAATTGGTCACAGTACACTTTACATGCTCTCTAGTGCAAATCAAAACAAGGAAGTTTCAGCCTTGCCCCTTGGAAGCTTACTGCCAATCATTTTACAGCACAAAAACCCACCTTTATTACACACAGATCATATTACAGCAGATCCTACCTCTTGGTCAGAGATTTAACAGTGGGAATTGTTTTTTTTTAACAATTTAACATTCCTTTGCTTTTAACAAAAAGTTATCTTTGCGTTATATTTCCCATCAAGCAATGAGGAAGAAGCAATTTAAAAAAAAATAAAGAAATCAGGGAATTAAAGGGGAACTGTGGTCCAAAAATTACTTCAGGTAAATTGATAGGAATTGCCCCCCTGAGATTTTTTGCAATTTATTTCCATTGTTTATTTTGCATAGATTTGAAGATATTTACATTTTTGTGTGTGATATGGCAGCAGTTTTTACCAGGTCCCCTGCACTTCCTGCTCTGAAACTGTTAGTCAATCTGTCCTGTGTCTCCTCCTACCCTTTCAAGTCCCCCTGGTCCCTCCCACTCATGGACCCCAATGGCCCCTCCAGTTGCAGGCCCCCCATGGCCCATTATCTTACAGCCCCATGTGGCCCCTCCCACTCGTGGGTGCCGTGGCCCTGCCCACTCACGGGTGCAGAGAAAACTCTGTGGAAGAGTGAGAACTCTGCCTGAAAAGGCTGTTTTCACACAGTGAAATTGTAGGGCTGTAGATTCCCTTACCTTCTCTGTCAGGACTTCACACAGCAGAGAGGAGGAGGGACTTCCTGTCTCCCTCACACACTGAGGGAGTCTGAGGCTTTGCTCGCCGGCGGCACTGTGCAGGAAAAGCCTTAGGAAGGTCACATGTCAGCCTCCCACCCATTAACTTTCTGGTCAGTCATTTCTTTATATCTTGGGCTGTGGGGCACATAGAGAGGTGGTTGATGGCTCGTTTTAAAGGTAGAAAACTGCTCTTTCATGTAAACTTAACTTGTTTGGAGACCACAGTTCCCCTTTAAGCCTGTAGCCTTATGGACTGTGAGTTTCTAAAAGTAGACTAATAAGCCACCACATCTTATCTTTTGATAGGAACTGAATGGAAGCAAAAATAATAAAATAATTAAAGGGGACAACGGGGGGCCAAAAAAGGACTGAGGGGAAAATGCCAGGACGGGCGGAGCCGGAAAAAAAAAAGTGGGGGAGTGGGGTGGGTCAGAGAGAGAGAGAGAGAGAGGAGTAGGAGAATGAGATAGAGAGAGAGAGAGAGAGAGGAGATATATATATATAAATTTTTTTTTTTTTTTTTTAGTTTTAAAAGTATTTAAAAAAATTTTTTTGTGTGATATGGTAGCAGCGCCACCAGATCCTCTGCGCTTTCTGCTCTGAAAACTATCCGATAGTCCCTCTTCCCTGAGTCTCATCCTCCTCGTGTGTCCCTGGAGCCCCTGCCCCACTCGCATCGAAGAAGTTTTCCTTTTGTGTCATAGTTCTGCTTGCATTTAAAATCAATGAAAGTGAAAATATACAGGCTGCCATAGATGGAGTATTTACTGTGCAGTTTAAAACACACACACATCTCTCCCTGCTGTGGGCTGTACTGTACTTCACTGCTTGTAACTCTTATTGCTGACTGGGACCCGTACACACCCCCTCCCCATGTCGAGACTAGAGCTGATAAGAACAGTAGTTAAGGTTGAGTTACAGGTAGTGACTTGAGAGGTAGCGTAACAAAGGAGATAGCTGGCAGAGGGGAGTACAGTACATCCCTTAGCTGGGAGAGACTTGCATGTGTATTTGATCCTACAGTGAATGAACTAAGGAGTCGAAGCACGTACTAACAGGTCTATGGAGGGGAAGGACCTACGGTTTCCGCTAGACTTATAGGAATCTGCGGCTGTGCTTGCTGCCGGCGAAGGGGATGAAGAGCCTTTGTAATGGCATCTGGCAGGCTCCCACACAGTGGCGTATCTATGTTAAAACATTCGGGGCACGTGCCCCGGATGTTTGGCAAAGTGCCCCGAATGTTTTCGCTGCCTGTGCCCCGAACTTCCGGATTTCCCGGCTGCGCGAACCTCTGGGAACGTCGCGCAGCCGGCGCACACAATGACGTCATGCGCAATGCCGGCGCTCCGATGTCACGAGCGCGCCGGTGCGAGAGAGAGCTATCGGAGGGAATCCAGGGACAGGTAGGTAGCAGTGCAGTGCAGAGCCAAGCCAGATTAGATAGATGGATAGATAGATAGATAGCAGATAGATAGATAGCAGTTAGATAGATAGATAGATAGATAGAAAGATAGCAGATAGATGATAGATAGCAGTTAGATAGATAGATAGCAGTTAGATAGATAGATAGATAGCAGCTAGATAGATAGATAGATAGATAGATAGATAGCAGATAGATAGATAGATAGCAGTTGGATAGATAGATAGATAGCAGAGTTAGATAGATTGCTATCTATCTATCTAACTCTGCTATCTATCTATCTATCTATGTAACTGCTGAGTTAGATAGATAGATAGATAGATAGATAGCAGTTACATAGATAGATAGATAGAGACATAGAGAGATAGACAAGAAGCAGATAGACATAGTTAAATAGATAAACAAGAGGCAGATAGATAGATATACAGAGAGAGAGAGGGACAGATAGAGATAGATATACAGAGAGAGAGGGAGAGATAGATATACAGAGAGAGAGAGGGACAGATAGAGATAGATAGGGGCAGAGATCCATGTAGAAGGTACAAGAATGTCTCCCTGGCCAAAGGTGTGGGCAAGCATCTGACTACAACTGAACACAACAGTAAGTTTAAAATGACCAAATTGCTACCAGTATATAATGAAATTGCCAGTTTACTGTGCCTTTGCGTCATTAATTTGTGTCTCTGTCCAACTCTCTGATCTCTCTCTGTCTGTCTATTTCACTGTCTTTCTGTCTGTTTATCACTATCGGGCTGTGTGTCTATGTTTGTGGTTGTCTATCTGTCTGTATCTTTTTGGTAATCTCTATAAGTACATAGTGGGTGTGGCCTAATTGGGGCGGAGAAGGGGGCGTGTCCCAAAAAATTTTTGCCGCGCTACATGGAGTGCCCGAAAGTGCCCCTGATCTTCTTAGACCCTAGATACGCCCCTGTCCCACACCTTTTTTTTTTTTTTTTTTTTGTCAATTACTTGCAGCTTGGGAGAGGTGTCCGACAGCTCATTTTAAAGGTAGAAACCTAGACTTTCATTTAGAATAAACTTGTGTGGAGACCACACAAGAGGAAAATAAAAACTACAGTGAAATCAGCTGGGTAATATGCGTTGTTCCTTGTAGGCTATCTGTAATTTACGCTCACTGGAAAATAAACTGCATTGTAACAAGTAGCTTTAAAAGTCTTATCAGGGACTTTCATATTGGTTTGGGGACATCTGTATAGAAACTATGTGCATAGAGACAATGAATATTGGGATCAGTGTGGCAAATGGGTGCGCATGCTCACAAGGCTCTTGTCTACATTGGCCGTGAGTTGTAATGGCAACAACATTGAAGCCTTCTTAGTTACAGTATCTACTTCTTACATGTACGTAAATGCAACTTACTAGAAAAGTATGTTTCAATTATTGGTGTTCTGGGAAGGCAATATTCACATGCTTAACCATAGCCATATTATGCTCTTCAAATATACAATGTAATAAGTCCTCTTTAGAATGGGGACTTTGGAATCTGCTTCCATAAGTCATCTAGGGGCAAAATTTCCAAAAAAGCTTTTTTATAGACCCTTGAAAGAGAAGCTTAGCACCCAGTATAAGAGGGGCATAGTCACAATCCTAAAATATACTTTATTCTCTACCTAAGGTGTCCAAATGTAGAGGAAATCAGATATTGACTGCAATTCTATATGGGCTGGTACACAGATTATGTTGTGGCTGTCCGTGATCGGACCGAATAAATCAGTGTCAGTCATGATGAAAATAGCCATGGCCGTCATGACCTATGGTGAGGTCCATTGAAGATCACACTATCAGTCATGATTTACCGACATGTACATGCTTCTGATATGGGTAAATGGACAACCGGCGTCAGTTGCGTGCACCCAAAAATCACCGCCTGCCCTAAATATCTGCTTGTATGTACCCAGTCTTAAAGGGCATGTCCACCCCCAAATTTAAATTTAACCCCATACTGGCCCCACTGTGTAGTGTTCAAAAATCCTTACTTAACTCCTCTGCCATATGGTTCTCCTGCAGTGCTTGTCCAAATTCTAGAAAACTGAAGAGTAGGCGCTGTCTCTTTTTGTGTGAAAAGGTTTCTGCCTCCTCCTTGTCCTCTGGGAGGAACTCAGGCATGCACAGGGGAGCCCTCCATCCATCCATCTATCCAGATCCATCTTTGCTGCTATAAAAATAAAAAAGTTGGGGTTGCCTGAAAATTTTCCACCTGGTCCAATGTTAATTTTTCTTTAAAAATCAGAAATACTGCATAAACGGGATTGATATTTTAAACTATGTGCTAAAATTTATTATATTGCTCAAAATGTTGGTTCCGTGGAAAAAAGCAGCAGAAACATTGCTTTGTCCCCCCAGCCCTCTGTATTTGCGGGGTCTGTGATTATCTGCCTCTCAGCCAAACACTGACGCGGCTGCTGGTCCAGCCCCTGCTTGCAACTTCCGGCAAGCAGAGGCCAAGATCACAATGCCGGAAGAACGAAGCAATGCAAGTACATTTCTGCTGCTAACTAAACTAACATGGCAGTTGGGGGTGGGCTAAGGTGTCCTACACTACATCAAATTTTTGTCCCCCATACACAGGACCAACATTTTGATCAATCTGCTAAATTTGATCACATAGTTTAAAATTGACCCCGTTTATGCAGTTTGTCTGATCAAAAAATGAAGATTGGGCCAGGTGGAAAATTTTCAGGCAACCACATCTTCAGTCCTCATCCCTTATCCGCAGATTTTAGGGGAAATCGGTGGAAAGGTCAAGTATGCAATGATTGGAAATCCAATCACAGCACTGATCAGAAGAACTGATCTGGCGATGTATGGCTAGCTTAACAAGTTGGCTTCAGAAAAGATATATTTTTGGGTGTGGGGCATATGACTGCTTATAACACATGACTGCTTATAACTCTAGGCCACACTGTCGCAATTGCGCATTCGATTTTTCCTGCAGCAACACATGCAATTCCGTTTGCAATACACAATCGCATGCGATTACTATTTTAAAGCGCAATTGCATGCAATTTCGTATCTCAAATAAATAAATCGAATGCGCAAATGCAGCGGACTTGCACACACAATCACGGCGCAGTGAGGCCGTGCCCTAATATTTTAAAAGCCTGTAACTTTATATTAACATCAGCTAGAGACATCAAACTAAAGCTCTTTTCAGTAGACACAATATAATACAAAATATCAATTAATATATATATATATATATACTATATATATATATATATATATATATATAAAATACAGAAAATGTGAGCTATCCCCAGGTGAAAATGAATTGTACTTTAGATATGTGAACTCACTTACGAAGTAGAGTGGTTCAGGTGCTGGAGCCCGAACCCTTTCGCATACAAATAAATGCCGTCCCAGTGGACTACAAGCAATACACATCAAAGGAACAAAAATGATCTGTAGTAACGTACCACCTTGCTAATGTGTCCTGGGTGCACAACTGTCCTGGATCCATCGCTGGACCCTAATATCACTAAAAAGAGGTTACGGGTAGATGCATTCTATATTAGAGAAACATCAGGCCATAAATTACTTTCTTGCTGAAAAGTAGATTCATTTAACAGACTGCTTGATGCGTTTTGGACCGCATTAGGTCCTTAATCATAAGCATATAATTAAGGACCTAAAGCGGTCCGAAATGCGTCAAGCAGTTACCTCTTTTTAGTGATACTCTTTTTCAGTAGAGAGCACTTACAGACCACAATTCACTTTTAAACACTATACATAGTTACATGGTAGCATAGTAATTGAGTTCGAATAAAGACATACGTCCATCAAGTCCAACCTTTTCACCCTCCTTTTTAACCCTACCTAACAGTTGATCCAGAGGAGGGCAAAAAAGGGGAGAAAAACAAAATCCTTCCCGACTCCAAATGGTAAAGTATAACTGGATCAACCAGAACTACAGTATATATATTAATATCAGTAATTCTCAATATTGTTTAGTTTTAGAAACTTATCTGGTCCACTTTTAAAGCTATTCAGTGAACTTACCATTACCACATCTGCTGGAAGACAGTTTCACTGTAAAGAAACATTTCCTAACCTGAAGATGAAACTTCTTTTCTAACAATCTGGTGTCCTCTGATATGTCCGATTAGTGAACAATACATCAGAATGATCAGAGAGATAATTGTATTTCCCAGAAATATATTTGTATAAAGAGATCTTATCCCCAAGCAAGCGTTGCTTTTCTAATGTTAACAGCCCTAACTTGTCTAATCTGCCTGCATAGTCAAGCCTCTCGATTCTCTTTATTATTTTAGTTACCCTTCTCTGAACTGCTTCCATTTCTAAGATGTCCCATTTTGTATATGGGATTCCAAAACTGCACCGCATATTCCAAATGAGGCCTTACCAGTGCCTTGTAAAGAGGGAGAATAATATATTTTTTTCTCTTGAATCTATTCTCCTCTTTATACAAGACAATATCTTGCTAGCTCTAGCCGTTGCTGTCTGGCATTGTTTGCTGCATCTAAGTCTGTTATCTCCCAGAACCCCCAAATCTTTTTCCATTAGAGATTCACTTAAAGGGCATGTCCACCCCTTTCACTAACTTTTTTTCCAAATAATAGTTTACCTTCCCCCAGCCCCAACCACTATAAATGATTTGTTAAAAAATGCCCCGATAATTACTTAACTTCCCTCTATCCCCCGCCGCACAGTCCTGGCCCTTTGCATGCATAGAACTGCAAGCAGGGGGCGGGACCAGCAGCCGCGTCTGTGATTGGCTGAGAGGCAGCCAATCACGGACGCGGCTGCCGGCTGCACAGAACGCCGGAGCATAGAGGGAAAGTAAGTAACTATCGGGCACTTTCTAACAAATCATTTAAAGGGAAATTACACTAGGGGGAGGGATCGCAAAACGGGAGGGAGAGGGAGATGGCTGCAGTGTGCATGCCAAACTTCTCCCGGAGGGGAGACAGGAGAGTCCTATATGGACTCTGCTATCCTCCTGGTGGGCAGTTTTTGGGACTTGGGGGGGGGGGGGGGGTGGCTTACGGAAAATCCCACAATTTTGGAGCTAGATGACGGTACGGATTTTTATTCACTACAGAGTGGGGCCAGTAGTGGGGGGAATTATAGGTTTGGGGGTGGACATGCCCTTTAACTCAGTTATTTATGGTGTAGGTGGCACCAGGATTGTTAAACCCCAAACGCATCACCAGATCCCCTGCACTTCCTGTTTTGAAACGTGAGAGTCCATCTTCCCTGTGTCTCCTCCCCTTGTAGGCTCCTCTTTGTCCCTTTTATTGCAGCCTGTCTAGCCCCTCCTACTTATGGGCCCTGTGACCTTCCCTTGCAGCTACTCCCCTCCCACTCCCTGTGGTCTGCCTATTTGTGGACCCTCCCCCACTTGTACTTCAGACCCCCCCCCCAGAAAACTGTGTAAAAACATTTTCAAAATCAGCTGTTTTAAACTTTCGGTCTGTTTTCACAACTTTTTGTAAGGGGCCATGAGGAGGGTAGGGGCTGTAGGGCTGTAGATTCCCTTGCTTTTTCTTCTGGTATCTTCACATAGAGGGTAGAGTGACTGCAGGTTTTCTTCACACACTGTGTAATCTGAGGCTGTGCTCGCCGATGGCGAGGTGGAGGAGCAGCCTTTGGAATGTCATCTGTCATCCTCCTACCCCCTAACTTTCAGATCAGCAAACTCTTCATATCTTGGACTATGCAGCACACAGCAGAGAGGTGGTTGAGAGCTCATTTTAAAGGTAGGAAAAATGCCTTTTAAACTAGAGACCACAGTTCCCCTTTAAAGCATGCAAATTATTAAGCATTATTTAATATATCCTAGTACTCATCAGTATGTTTGCTAAATGTATTACATGCTAGACATCATTTTGCAAAAAAGTACAGCATACTAGATATTTAATTTCTTGTTCTAATGATAAAAATTCTCTGTCTCAGAACCCAGAGAGAAGTGTTAAAGTGACCCTTTACTCTCCAGTTGTGCCTACATTTGATTACAGCATACTTGTCATCTTTCTGATATCTGTATTCACTGTAGCACTGGGTGGATACTGGAGTGGTCTTTCAGAAATGTAAGTATACCATTCAGAGGAAATAACTGCTCTTTATTTGCTGTTTTATAGATCTATGTTGGAGAAAATGATGTATTCAAACTTTTGAGTACTATGTATTGCAAATAATATCACCTGTAAAGAGCTAGTTTTAAAAAAAAATAGAAATTACATCAACATTATGCCTCAAATGTAGCATGGTGCACAAAAATGGTACTAAGAAATGCATAACACACACCAGCAATAATTTGTGGTTAATGCAGATGGCTGTACGACTATAGCATAGAATTATCTCTGTATAAAATGTGATGTTTGTAAATTTTAAGGTGTCATGTTCCATTTTTAAAAATCGCAGAAAACAAACTTCTGCCGGACATATAAAAGAATATAATCCACACTAGAAACGGCTACTGTAAATTATATGGGTATTAGAAGTCACAAGGAGTTCCGTGACCATAAAAAAGCATGAGGCCACAAGACCAAAAAATAAATTATTTTTTGTGCCTCACTATTTTGCCTTTGAAAACTCAGCCAACCAGATCACAACCCCCTCCCATCCCTTTCTCTATGCTTTAAAGGGACAGTTCAGTGGAAATTATCAATATTTGTTAAATTGTTAGTTTGTGTAATGCCTTCTTAGTTATTCTACATATTCTCTCCCATTTTGAAAAATCAGTTGATTTCATACCCTTTGCTGTTCCCTGCTGTTATTAGTGAGCTGACATTTCAGGTTCTAACGGTCCTTCTTCCCAGGATGCACCACATCCTTGGAATTTTCCTAACATTTATTTCTACTGATTGGCTGTTGGGTGGGTCAAAGGTGCTCAGATCTCTACTGAGCAACTGAATCAACCCAGACACTGGGTCAAGGGCAAGACCATAACGGTCTCTAATAGGGGTCCTGCAAACAGGAAGTCAGTATTTCTGTTGCGTTTATTTCTACAAAGACACAATGTTGAATTGGCAGATTAAGGTCATTAGGATGAAAAAATACTGCTCTTTTTTTCTGAAAAGTACAGTATTTGCACTGAACTTCCCCTTTAAATATACATTGATTACTGTAACCATGAACCTGCCAAGGGTGTCTGTATTGATGTTTGAATTTGGTTGGAGGAAGTCCTCTCTTTATGGACAGAAATATTTGGAATTTAAATAATTTCACTTGATTCTTCATATAAAGATGAAGAATATGTTTTGAATAAATGCACATTTTGGAGTGTATTACTGTATAGGATATACTTGGGAGATTTTTAGTCTGTGTTACACAAGACCTATACTTGTGTAACACAGATGCCCTATTGAGAAGATGGCCAAATTCTTTTGCCATTTGTCCTAAATTATCTCATTGTATGTAAACCGCAAAATTACAGCCTAGTATTTCTGTCAGATGATACATGTCTTGCATAGAAAATATACAGGATTCTCTTCCAGCTTTTCATAACCCGTGCTATTTTTCTTCGTTGTAGGGAAGATTTAAGACCATCTCCTGGTGGTGATGAAATGGAAGGAAGTAAAAAGAAGGATGATAATGTGACATTTACTCCTCTTACTGTCATCTTATTTGTTGTGATCTGCTGTGTCATGTTGCTCTTGCTTTACTTCTTTTATAAATGGTTGGGTAAGATATCTTATGCAGATACTAAATTATTTGCTGTTGTCATTGAGAGCAACTAGATCTTTCTGAGCTCTAACCCTACGGCATGATATTGGCAGCTATTTGCTTGTGGCAAAAGAGCCCCAATCCCAAAGCTAAATCGCTTGCAAGGCTGCCTGTGGGAATTTTGCAAAACTCGCACAAAATGTGCATTTTCCTACGTGACATTGTAAATGGATTAGTGTGACTGTAAGATTGGAATCTTAGTGCTCTATTTCCATGAATAGTCTTAAAGCAACATTTTACTCCTCTTTTTCACATATTTGTTTTTTTTTTTATAATTTACAAGGAGTTGGAAAACATTACTCCCACCTCTTATGCTTAAATAGTTAAATTGTACGAAGCTCCAAAATTGCCCTGCTCCTGTGCCTGCGGTCCTATTCTCTGTTTTTAATGTGGGCACATTCACATTAGGGATGGTGAGCAGCGAGGCAGCCACTAAGAGGGATTGTGCTGTCATAGCGCAACGTTTGAAACTTCATACATCTGAACAATGTAAGTACTGGAGGTGATAGTGGAGTCTCCCACCTCCCTGTAAAGTATAGAAGAACCAGGTGGGAAGTCAAATAGAAGAGTAAAGATAACCTTTAACTGTGTGATATAAAGTAAATCTATCATAACAAATACTATTGTGATGCCTACTGTGTTTCTCTTTCTAAACTAGCTATGTTTGTTAGCTGATGCACAAAACTCTACTTGGCCATGTCATCAATGAAGTATATTATACCACTGTAGTAAATAGCACTCAGTGTAACCCCCTGAAGAGTCTATTTAGGTAACTGTCATTGCTTCGATTTTGCTTAAAGGGCATGTACACCCTTGTTTCATTCAACCTACATCTTTCGCCCCGCTAACTTTTAAATCGTAAAGTTTACATTTTCCTTTTTAATTTCTTTTTTCCTGCCATTTTTAAATCTTAGATTTAATAACTTTTTCTACTTCCTCTTATAGTAAGGGGTCTCGCACATTGGATTTTAGTCAGCTATCTGTTCAGTGTGTCATTGTCTAAAGGTGGCCCTAAATGGATCAATATTACCAGACGGAAATTCAGCCCATCCCGATAATGAAATTGGGGATCGAATTGGCACCATACACGTATTAATATTTGGTTGATTATATTACTGCGTTTATGGCCACCATAATGTGCTTGATTATTATACTCTAAGCCTTTTAAGCACCCTGAGCATGTGTACGCCACCTTGATATGCCTCTTGAACACAGTCAGGTTTTCTTGCATGTTCTAATTGAAACTTGACTGGCTAGAGACTTCTAGTGGGTAGAGCAGTGCTTAAAATTTTTGGGGGATTTTTTTTGGTATTGGAACGGTGTTCTCCCTAGAAAATTCTGGAAAGATTTATTGTTCTGATTTTCTAAAGAATGAAAATGTAGGGTTAATAGGCGTGTGCCTGGCACCAAGACCAGACAAAATTCCTGTCAAAACTGTCCAGTCAAGACCCCTTTCTAACATTCGCAAGATAATGTTAGGACATACAGAGCGGCAAACCTGCTCGCTCTGTATGTCGGTCACAAATTTCCCCGCCCTGCCCCACCCGGCTACTTTTTTATGCCAGACAGCTGGAAAAAAATTCTGGGGAAACCACTGTGGAATATTGTAAAATAAGAAATACTATAGTTCTCCTTTAACTGGAGGGTATGGTCTTGACTATACTTGTTCACATTGAGATCCTAGTAAACAATGCATTTGAACTCTGAATGAAGTAGCAATAATACATTTCTTCCCCCCCCTAACTTTATCAACTTCTATCTACATAGTTTATGTTATCATTGCGGTCTTTTGCTTGGCATCTGCATCAAGTCTGTTTAACTGTCTTTCTGCAATAATCCAAAACATCCCATATGGAAGATGCAGGTATGTTATTTTGTGATTTGGCAACTCTGTTTTGATATGTTTTTCTGCACAGCCCTGCACAACCCTTTAATGTGTATAATTTAAAATGTGCAAATTAGAAAATACAAAATTACAGAAATATATTTTTTATTTTGTTGTAGGAGTTGGGAAAAGGAATTACTTTTTGGTTTTAAGCGTTTTGCTTAATAGAGGACAGGTAGAAAAAAAAAGTGATTTCTCTCCGTTTTGAGTTCAGATCTTGCTTCTTTATAGGTCCATTTGATTTCACCTGAAATGTTTAGGCCTTTGATGAGGAATTTACTGTTCATGTTTTTATTTTATACTTACTTGTAAAGTTGATTCCCTTTTAATCATTAATGAAATGGTAAAGGGAAAAAAGGTAGAAAAGATAATCAATGCACATTCCTAGGCCCCATACAATATCATATTATCTGCACACTGGCATACTTTATAAACAAAGGGGTTTTAGTATACATTACTGTGATCACATGAATGAAAAGCCTTCCAACCACGTCAAGGTAACCCCAGTCTGGAAGGTCCTAAATTCTAACCTTTTTAAATTTTTTTTACTTCAATTATGATTAGCAAACCTTTGCATTTCTCATTCGTACACACTGGATCCATACAACAGGCTCTCTCACTTCCCCCCAGCCCTTTGGCTTTTTAAAATGAGAGAAGAGGCCATCCAGTGCTTTATATTAAAGGCATAGGACCTTCCATAAAAGGGGCGTGCTGGGGGTGCTATTATCACATGGAGGCTTGACAAGGCCTCCCAAATAAAAAAATACAATACAAGGATTGTGGAAGCACTCCAGTTAGGCTAATTTACAACTACATTGTGCTACTGATTTGGTCAAACATTTATACAAACATAAATGGAAAAAGGACAGTTTTAGCCACAACTTCTTTGTTAAATTTGTGTTCTCCATAATAATGTTGGTTGTGTCTCTGAATTAGAATGGCTGGAATTACTAGCTTGATGTTTGTCAGGACAAAAAATACAATTTAGAAATGCAATTACATTAAAAGTCAGTAGGCTATTTAAAAAAAAAAAAAAAAAAAAAAGTTCATTTATATATAATTTAAAAAAAGTTTTTTTTTTTTTTAAATCGCTATTAAAAAGATGTTTAATTTCAAATACTTTTCAAATCACTTTGTATGTATCATGTTATTATGTGTATATAAACCGGTCACTTTGAAACTGTTAAGTTTACAAATACCATACAACGGAAATGTAAAATCTGTATTTTGACCGTATTGAACTTTTATTACTAGAAGAACTGATAAGAGAAATACCATTAAGTAAATAGAGGTTGTACTGTTAATTACTTACCTGGATGTGCCTAGTTCATTTGCTAGATCTTTTTGCATTAACTGTGAGCAAATATAGGGGACTGTTTTCTTGCTGAGCATTTTAGTGTTAAATACCGGTAAATGCTCTATACTATACTATAGCATAGCTGTTTATACTACGAATTTGAACATTTACAAATTATTATTTACGTACCATAATTTTATTTATGTTTGAACAGAATCTCTTGTTGCAATAAAAGCATTGAAGTAAGGCACTTCTTCCTGGCTGCCTTCTGTATTGCTGTGTCTCTGACTTGGGTGGTATTCAGGAATGAAGATAGGTATGTGATAATAGAAATAAAAGAACACTTTGAATCTCTTGACACTGAACACAAGGTCCTATAAATAGGCTGCTGAAGTCTTTTGGACAGTTTTATCATGTGGTATTAACCAGTACAGGACAAATTTGTTAATGCTGCCCCTGGTCCGTTTTTAAAGGTCTTATAAACATAACTATGGAGCAGCAAGACATTTATATACCTACCCTTGATATTTTGTGAAAGAGTAACCTATTGAGTATTAGGCCCAGTACATACAGGGTGATATTTTGTCCCAATTGACTGTCCAGTTTGATATTTCAATTGCTTAGTGCAGTGTGTTTTTTTGGGTGGCAGACTACTGAGCTGTTTATTAATTGATTGATAGTCTGTTGGTCTGAAAGCTACGGTCAAAAGTGACCCGTGTGAACTGGACCTTACCATGTTAATGGATTATTGATGTAACTAATAATGTTTTTTGTTTTTGCACATTAGATGGATATGGATTTTGCAGGATATCTTGGGAATAACTTTTTGCCTCAATTTCATCAAGACTCTCAGAATGCCAAATTTTAAGGTGAGTGTTTTTTTTTTTTGAGTCTACATACTTTAACAAACAATTCCAGCTCCTTAATTAAGTTAAATGTTAATTAATTAAATGTTAATGTAAAAATTAAATGTTAAAAAAGAACTAAGATAAGTTGGTACCCTGGATCACAAGAAGATTCAGAAATACAAGTCCCCCTTCTGGCATTCTATGATTTACCAGCAATCTAAGCGCTTATTTTAATCCTTTCCTAGGGATTGCGCATCGACTGGTAACGATATTCACAAATAGAGTAAAATTTAACTTTTATTCGTAGGTTCCAAACATGAAACAACACACCTGACTCATTTCATGCTATTGTTACCACTTCATGAAACTGCAAGCAGTGGGCCGGACCGGCAGCCACGTCCGTGATTGGCTGAGAGGCAGCCAACCCCGGGCGCGGCTTCCGGCAATACAGAAAGCCCAGGGAAACAGGCAGTGTAAGTAGTGATCGGCTTAGTGTTTTTTTTACAAATAACTATAACGGTTGGGGGTGGGAGAGGGAGCCCTACACTACAGAAAAGGCACTTGGGGTTAGGAGGGGAAAACTGGGGGGAGAGGGGGAGGGCTTCAGTGCGCATGTCATTTTTCTCCTGGAGGAGAGAAGGGAGGCGGAAACAGTATGGGACACAGGCAGGCTCCTGCTCTTTACTTTTTGGGACTTTGAGGAGCCATTGCAGGGCAGCCATTTGGAGCAGAGAAGTAAGGTTTTTCAACACTACACAGTGGGGCCAGTAGTGGGTTAAAATGTAGTTTTGGGGGTGGACATGCCCTTTAATGGGCATCTATGCTGAAAAAAATATATTTTAAATTACTTGAAACTTACCCAAGTAATTCTATAATTCTTCCCAACCACCACTGTATAATTTTGTTGATCTGTCCCCTATTTCTTTAGATATCCAATCTAAAACATCTTATTTTGGCCATAGACTCTTAGATCCCAGTTGTACGATATCGGGATATCTCGATATCGTACGACTGTCAGATCGTGTGATATCAGGATATCCCGATATCGTACGACAGTCGGATAGTGTATAAAAAATCGTTGAAAGAACTTTCAACGATCTTCCAATAATTTCAACATCAGACAAGTTGAAAATTTTTTGGCCGACCAGCAATCCAATTGTACGATGTGCGAATTATACAATCAAATTGTAGCGTCTATGACCACCATTACATTTCAGCTGTTAATCCAAGTGACTTGCTGTTAAATTATTCTTCTGTGAGCAGTTTTGCTGTAGCTGGAATGGTGACCGAGTTTTGACAGTTGGAATGCTGTGTCCAGGCTTGTCAGTTGGTTTGTGGGGGGGGGAAAAGTCAGGTTGGATGTAAGTGGGAGTGGTTAAAAGAGGGTGTGTGGGGTGACACTGCTCCTGAGCAAAACATGTGCTTGTGCTGGATTGAAGGCATGCATCAACACACACCTCAGAGTTAATAGTTAATATCTCTCTCTCTCTCTCTCTCTCTCTCTCTCTCTCTCTCTCTGGGCACACACAAATGGCTGATCGTACAGGAATTTTAATCCATCGTTGCCTTATACATGAATCGGTAAAAAATACAAATCATTTGCAGTGGGCTCCAGGCCATGGGAATGTGCCACTGACTCTTATTTTAAGTAGAGCAGCACTGGAGGATGTGTGGTCCAGAGTGACCACTGGCAGGAGTAGAAGGCTCCCGGTGCAAGCTACAGGTTGCAGAGCACGCCGAGAAGAAAGAGTGGAAACTGGAAGTGGGCAGAAGTCCCGCCTCCAAGGAAAAGCCCGGGAGATTTTAGAAGTCAGCCCAAAGGGAGATCTCAGCCTGAGGGATGTTTGCGGCATAAGCAGCGGCTGACCGCTGGTTTGCCGCCATCGCGGAAGGGGGGACCTGGCCATTTTAGACCCGCGGGTCATGATGGCCAGCCCTTCCTTTTTTTAACCCCCAACTTGATACAGGTATACACAGCTACTGACCTACCCCTCCATTACTGTTGCAGACATACTTAAAGGGTAACTAAAGTCAAAAAAACTTATTTTGACCAATCATCAAAAAAGTTTTTTTTTTTTTAACTCTCAACGCGACACGGGTACACACACCTACTGATCTACTTATCCATTACTGTGGCAGCCATACTTAAAGGGTAACTAAAGTCAAATAAGCAAATTTTGATCAATCATCAAAAAACTTTGTTTTTTTAACCCCCAACTTGATACAGGTATACACAGCTACTGACCTACTCTCTCTCTCTCTCTCTCTCTCTCTCTCTCTCTCTCTCTTCATCACCTCTTTGGTTCATAAATACCTTTTTTTTTTTTTAACAGGCATGTGTCATATTGTTGGGCCTCCTGCTGTTGTATGATGTTTTTTTTGTGTTTATCACTCCCTTCATTACAAAGGTATGTAAACATGTTGATAAAAAGCTAACTACTCCAGTGATGTGAAAATGTTAGTTTGTGTGTATGATCTATTAAATTAGCTAGTGACATGAATGCAATACAACCATTTTCTTAAGGTTAAACATGGATGAATGAAGGGTAGGCAAAGTAATTTAAAAGTAATTAAAAAAAGGGGGGGGGGTTCAGTGCAAAAACATATGCTTTTCAGAAAAAAGATCAGTATTTTTTCATCCCAATGACCTTAATCTGCCAATTCAGC
>CM033471.1:195823130-195842908 GCA_019447015.1 Hymenochirus boettgeri
GATAATGTTTGAGTGTAGTTACAGTGATTACATTTGAGTGTAGTTACAGTGATTACATATGAGTGTAGTTATAGAGATAATGTTTGAGTGTAGTTACAGTGATTACATTTGAGTGTAGTTACAGCGATAATGTTTGAGTTTATTTACAGTGATTACTTTTGAGTGTAGTTACAGAGATAATGTTTGAGTGTAGTTACAATGATTAAATTTGAGTGTAGTTACAGAGATAATGTTTTGAGTGAAGTTACAGTGATGTACATTTGATGTAGTTACAGTGATTACATTTGAGTGTAGTTACGAGATAATGTTTGAGTGATAGTTACAGTGAGTACATTTTAAGGTAGTTACAGTGATTACATTGAGTGTAGTTACATGATAATGTTTGAGTGTAGTTACAGTGATTACATTAAGTTGTAGTACACAGACATGTTTGAATGTAGTTACAGTGATTTCGTTTAGTGTAGTTAGAGATAATGTTTGAGTGTAGTTACGTGATTACGTTTAAATGTAGTTACACTGATAATGTTTGAGTGTAGTTACAGTGATTACATTTGAGTGTAGTTACAGTGATTACATTGAGTGTAGTTACGAGATAAGTTTGAGTGTAGTTACAGTGTTACATTTGAGTGTAGTTACATAGAAATGTTTGGTGTAGTTACAGTGATTACATTTGAGTGTAGTTACAGTGATAATGTTTGAGTGTAGTTATGATTACATTTGAGTGTAGTTACAGTGATACATTTAAGGTGTAGTTACAGTGATTACATTTGAGTGTAGTGTAGTTACAGTGATGTACATTTGAGTGTAGTTACAGTGATTACATTTGAGTGTAGTTACAGAAATTACATTTGAGTGTAGTTACAGCGATAATGTTTGAGTGTAGTTACAGTGATTACATTTGAGTGTAGTTACAGAGATTACATTTGAGTGTAGTTATAGAGATAATGTTTGAGTGTAGTTACAGTGATTACATTTGAGTGTAGTTACAGCGATAATGTTTGAGTGTAGTTACAGTGATTACATTTGAGTGTAGTTACAGTGATTACATATGAGTGTAGTTATAGAGATAATGTTTGAGTGTAGTTACAGTGATTACATTTGAGTGTAGTTACAGCGATAATGTTTGAGTTTATTTACAGTGATTACTTTTGAGTGTAGTTACAGAGATAATGTTTGAGTGTAGTTACAGTGATCACATTTGAGTGTAGTTACAGCGATAATGTTTGAGTGTAGTTACAGTGATTACATTTGAGTGTAGTTACAGCGATAATGTTTGAGTGTAGTTACAGTGATTACATTTGAGTGTAGTTACAGCGATAATGTTTGAGTGTAGTTACAGTGATTACATTTGAGTGTAGTTACAGAGATAATGTTTGAGTGAAGTTACAGTGATTACATTTGAGTGTAGTTTACAGTGATTACATTTGAGTGTAGTTACAGAGATAATGTTTGAGTGAAGTTACAGTGATTACATTTAAGTGTAGTTACAGTGATTACATTTGAGTGTAGTTACATTGATAATGTTTGAGTGTAGTTACAGTGATTACATTTAAGTGTAGTAACACAGACATGTTTGAATGTAGTTACAGTGATTACGTTTAAGTGTAGTTAGAGATAATGTTTGAGTGTAGTTACAGTGATTACGTTTAAATGTAGTTACACTGATAATGTTTGAGTGTAGTTACAGTGATTACATTTGAGTGTAGTTACAGTGATTACATTTGAGTGTAGTTACAGAGATAATGTTTGAGTGTAGTTACAGTGATTACATTTGAGTGTAGTTACATAGATAATGTTGAGTGTAGTTACAGTGATTACATTTGAGTGTAGTTACAGTGATAATGTTTGAGTGTAGTTAGTGATTACATTTGAGTGTAGTTACAGTGATTACATTTAAGTGTAGTTACAGTGATTACATTTGAGTGTAGTTACAGTGATTACATTTAAGTGTAGTTACAGTGATTACATTTGAGTGTAGTTACAGAAATTACAATTGAGTGTAGTTACAGCGATAATGTTTGAGTGTAGTTACAGTGATTACATTTGAGTGTAGTTACAGAGATTACATTTGAGTGTAGTTATAGAGATAATGTTTGAGTGTAGTTACAGTGATTACATTTGAGTGTAGTTACAGCGATAATGTTTGAGTGTAGTTACAGTGATTACATTTGAGTGTAGTTACAGTGATTACATATGAGTGTAGTTATAGAGATAATGTTTGAGTGTAGTTACAGTGATTACATTTGAGTGTAGTTACAGCGATAATGTTTGAGTTTATTTACAGTGATTACTTTTGAGTGTAGTTACAGAGATAATGTTTGAGTGTAGTTACACTGATCACAGGATAGTGTATGTAGTTTACAGCGATAGTTTAGTGTAGTACAGTGATTACATTTGATGTGTAGTACAGCGTAAGTTTGAGGTGTTACAGTGATTACATTTGAGTGTAGTTACAGCGATATGTTTGAGTGTAGTTACAGTGATTACATTGAGTGTAGTTACAGAGATAATGTTTGAGTGAATGAAGTTACAGTGATTACATTTGAGTGTAGTTACAGTGATTACATTTGAGTGTAGTTACAGAGATAATGTTTGAGTGAAGTTACAGTGATTACATTTAAGTGTAGTTACAGTGATTACATTTGAGTGTAGTTACATTGATAATGTTTGAGTGTAGTTACAGTGATTACATTTAAGTGTAGTAACACAGACATGTTTGAATGTAGTTACAGTGATTACGTTTAAGTGTAGTTAGAGATAATGTTTGAGTGTAGTTACAGTGATTACGTTTAAATGTAGTTACACTGATAATGTTTGAGTGTAGTTACAGTGATTACATTTGAGTGTAGTTACAGTGATTACATTTGAGTGTAGTTACAGAGATAATGTTTGAGTGTAGTTACAGTGATTACATTTGAGTGTAGTTACATAGATAATGTTTGAGTGTAGTTACAGTGATTACATTTGAGTGTGTAGTTTACAGTGATAATGTTTGAGTGTAGTTAGTGATTACATTGAGTGTGTTACAGTGATTACATTTAAGTGTAGTTACAGTGATTACATTTGAGTGTAGTTACATTGATAATGTTTGAGTGTAGTTACAGTGATTACATTTAAGTGTAGAACACTGACAGTTTGAATGTATTCAGTGATCTTTAGTGTAGTTACAGTGATTACGTTTAATGTAGTTACACTGATAATGTTTGAGTGTAGTTACAGTGATTACATTTGAGTGTAGTTACAGTGATTACATTTGAGTGTAGTTACAGAGATAATGTTTGAGTGTAGTTACAGTGATTACATTTGAGTGTAGTTACAGTGAAAATGTTTGAGTGTAGTTAGTGATTACATTTGAGTGTAGTTACAGTGATTACATTTGAGTGTAGTTACAGCAATAATGTTTGAGAGTAGTTTGAGTGTAGTTACAGTGATAACATTTGAGTGTAGTTACAGAGATAATGTTTGAGTGTAGTTACAGTGATTACATTTAAGTGTAGTTACAGTGATTACATTTGAGTGTAGTTACATTGATAATGTTTGAGTGTAGTTACAGTGATTACATTTAAGGTTAGTAACACTGACATGTTTGAATGTATAGTTACAGTGATTACGTTTAAGTAGTTAGTTAGAGATAATGTTTGAGTGTAGTTACAGTGATTACATTTGAGTGTAGTTACAGCGATTATGTTTGAGTGTAGTTACAGTGATTACATTTGAGTGTAGTTACAGAGATAATGTTTGAGTGAAGTTACAGTGATTACATTTAAGTTTAGTTACAGTGATACATTTGAGTGTAGTTACATTGATAAGTTTGAGTGTAGTTACAGTGATTACATTTAAGTGTAGTAACACAGACATGTTTGAATGTAGCTACAGTGATTACGTTTAAGTTGTAGTTGAGATAATGTTTTGAGTGTAGTTACAGTGATTACGTTTAAATGTAGTTACACTGATAATGTTTGAGTGTAGTTACAGTGATTACATTTGAGTGTAGTTACAGTGATTACTTTTGAATGTAGTTACAGAGATAATGTTTGAGTGTAGTTACAGTGATTACATTTGAGTGTAGTTACAGTATAATGTTTGAGTGTAGTTAGTGATTACATTGAGTGTAGTTACAGTGATTACATTTAAGTGTAGTTACAGTGATTACATTTGATGTGTAGTTACATTGATAATGTTTGAGTGTAGTTACAGTGATTACATTTAAGATGGAACAATACGAAGGCAAAACACCACAACCCGGGTTACATGGGTTTGTTACCCTTATTTTATATGGCAACTGTGCCCTTTTCAAGTTGTTTTGGAACTAGAATATCGCTTCCGTACAGTACCGATTAAAGTTAAGTTTTGCGCTACCCTTTATTTCGAAACTTACATGGTTTGTAGGTACATTAAATGCACACAAATCCCTGCTTCTTACTGTTCCGAGATCCTGCAATGCAATACCGTCTGTTATTGCATTGCGGGATTTGCGAGAGATTTTTCTATATGACCTATTATATTATAATATTTTTACAATGTAATTGATGCACAGGGGATGCATATTGGACACGAACCTCACCTTCACACGCTCCTGTACGCAAAAATAGTTTTAGGTGATTACTGATCCTTGAAAAATGTGGGAGGCCAGAAGCGCGAATTGTGTTTCATATTAATTGTTCCTCTGATTTTAAAAATAAGACATTCAGTTGGTATATAATCTGACTCAGTTAAATTTAAATATTGAGACCTTCTACATGCTATTATTATCTTCCTAGAAACGGTCCGTTTTTTGGAGTTCCTTAATTGTAACTGCCACTGGTTACTCTACAGGTTACATCAAAACAAAGAACCATAATCACTAAAACAGTTTCCCCTTTGGGCTTTTGGTGACCATAGATGCTACTCACTATCTTGGATTGCACGATCGTTGGGCTGTGTGCGACAATCGACCCGGCCTCGGCCATTTTTTCATATCTGGCCCAGATTAATTTTTTTGCCGATTAAAGCCTCTAAACCATTACTATTTATTGCTTAATCTTTTGTTTACTACTTGAACAAACAGAAGAACACATTTCAATTTCAACACATATACTGTAACCAAAAATACAAAACCAATTCAGATCAATGAAAATCTGAGAATACCCAAAAAACCATGAGCTAATAACACCTTTTGCCTTTAGCTTATGTTGTACTGAAACCACAGCAGTACTCTAAGGTTGTATGGCATTGTAGCTAAAAAACCACCCACAAACCCTCAGTATTAGTAAATTTCACTACGTCATAGCACCACTACCACTAGCAGGGGGGAACAGTGATTTCTAGTTCCGGGAGTTCATTGTTGTTTAATAGCTGGGGCAAAAACCTTCTGCTCACCTTCAAGGTTAACAAATCCTTTTACGCCTTCTTATTAATAGCACCAACCTGAACAAATTACTGTACTTGTCTAAGCAACATTCATAATAAGAGGAGAAAGCGCTGCCTTCTTGCTCCCCGTACTCCACTAGTTAAACAAAGTGATGACTCTTATTGTCCCCCGCTCACCTGGTTTAGCAAACCATTGCCTGTCACTTTAAGTTTTCACCTTCTTCCCACTCCACCATCGCCCTGTATTGTGCTTGGTAGTTAAAATTGGGTAAAGGTAATTCCAAATGGAAACCGGTGCAGAGGTGCAGATAAACCCTAGGAAAGCAACAAGCATAACTGTCACAATACCCACTGCCTGAATCATGTCTGTGACAGCAGCACGGTTTTTCAATCTGAATGATACATCAAATATTACAGCTTGCTGATTTAATGCTTGCTAGCCGCCCTGCACTGCGCACAGCAACAGACAAATCCTTTTGTTCCGTAACAGACGCAAACCAGATCTTCATACCGCGCTCACACACCAGCAAATGTCTCCACATAGAAACCCCCCTTAAGACTAGCAGAAACTTGACAGACTTGATGTTATTCATTTGTAAGCCATCCTCTCATAATGGCTGGATCATCAAAATCAGAGGCAAGGTCACCAAGCAACCAGATTTTGACGTAACTGGAGCAATCAAGAAGTCAAGTTCCCCATTCACTCTTTCTACCCAACCTGGCCTTTTATTGGAGGTAGCAGAGAGCAATAATCAGCAGGGTAGCTTGGAGTGTTCTTATCTTGCCTGACAGGTCCACGTGGGGATTTATACATTGAAAAGAGCCTGGGTGAGCCGATCATATTTATGACTGAAAGGGGATGATTTCAAATATTTGACTTTTTGAACCTGGAGTCCTGGGGTTATGTATTAGCTGTGAATTGTATAAAGCTGCTTTTATGGATTATAACGCTGCTGTGGGAATCTATATATTCGTAGTTTATTTACGATATAAAATAATAAATAAATAACCTTGTGCGTTTATCGCATGCGATTGTGCAAGCACTTCTTGGTGGTCGTTGGCGTTGCTGCGTGGCGTTTTTTTGCATGCAATTTGTGCCATTCCCATTCTTGAACTCCACCAAAATGTTGAACACATGCTTTACCTTACCAAACGGAAACGTTGCCCAATTGCATGCGCAGCGGAAATCGCCAGAATTTTAGCGTTTTTCCGCGATTTTCCATTACCAAAACACATGCATAAATCGTCAAGCTGCAAAAGCCGTGAGGCAAATACGCATAAACGGCGCAAGTTGTGGGCCCTAGCCCTAACACTTTTAAAAGTAAATGTCAATGTTCGTGGCAGGCAAGCGCTAACAAATGATACCTGGGATGACATGGTGTAGCTACTGGGCAACAGAAGTGACATTTATTTCAGAACTTTGCATTCATTTATTATTTTGCATTTTATGGGTCCCAGGCGTAGACCATCCTAGGCCTGTTTAATCTGTGTAATATGAACAGATTTCTGGTCTTGGTTGCTGGCACAACAATTTATGAAAATGATTTAATTATTGAAAGCTTGTTTAGACCGTTAGAATAGCTTGGTGTTGATCCCATTGCATGGTGTCCTAGTGTCGTAAACATGAAAACTTTGGCCAATAGTGTGGCCAAAGGTGAACCACACAAAGCTATTAAGCAATCCTATGATACCTACTCGACATGTGAGGGTCTACACTAAAATTATGAAAGATAATAACTACAGTTTGACGGTCCTCACTATTTCCACATCATCATAGCAGGGAGAATTATATGGATTCCCATCTGCAGTCCTTTTTTTACTTACCTCAGTTTGTTCCTTCTTTGAGTTTTAGGGGAAAAAAGGGGGGAAAATACTACCTGTGACGAAAGACAATCATGTTCATTTTAATCTTTGCTCTTAATAAAAATGTATTTTTATTATTTTGATTTTATTTTGCATTTTGACATTGATGTGTGTTTGTGTCAGAGAGCCCGCAGTGTAAATAGTCACAGTACGCTCTAAATAACTGTATCTAACCTAGAGAAAGGTAATCACAGCGTTATAGTCACAGTGTAACAGTCCCCTAGTAACGCATCTCCCAAAATACAGTAGTACATTAATGAAATCTAGACACTATGCACGGAAAGGTTAATCCAAACGCTTTATACAGTTCAAAGTTAGCGTATCATGAAGCCGTCGTACATAAGGCTCAGTAAAACCGCTTCTAAATCGCTAATATCCAATCCTAGAGAAAGGTAATCAGCGTTATAGTCCAGTGAAAATAAATCCCGAGTTAGCGCTTTAACAGTCTGTATCCTAACCACCGGAAATGTATCAGAGTTATAGTCAACAGGTAAACGATTGTGGGGGTGCACTCTTTTCCAACTTGTGGGTGCAGACACCTCGTGTGTTCCCCTTCCCTTGGGCAATACCAGCAGTATCACACATATAACGTAGAAGAAACACTGAGGATCGCGGACTGCACAATGAGTAATCAATTTATTGTGAACCGTGAACGCACATCACACGTAACACAAATGTTTTGGGGGTACCCCCTTCTTCATGGGATAAAGTGCAAACTGTGCTCAGGAATATATAAAGACTGTGAGTCCATATACGTCCCCGCCCCTCTAATTTGGGGATAACCTAATTACAAGTGTCCCATTCAAATACTGCCCGTACATACAATATGTCGCAATTTGGGATAAGAAACAAGGGGAACATCCACACAGAGGTAGATAAATCAGTTTAAAAAGATTTTGCTATTCACTCCAAGAAATACATAAAATAACATTGGATATTCATTACTTTATATTACTAGGGGTCATCTCCAAAAGTGACTCAGTGTATAAAGTGCTACTAAGTCAATCAAGTGCATGCTGAATAATCCTGTCCTCTTTCACTTGTATAGAAAGTACTAGAAGTGGAAATTTAAAAACATCTTACACTAATAAACTTAGATCTCTGCTAAAAAATGCAACATCTTGGAATCAACACAGGAAAAATTAATATGAATTTGAGTACATCGAGGAACTTTTTTCTTCCATTTCCAAACTCACCAAAACTCAAGATGGGGCGGCAGTATCTGTCTGTCATTTTCAATTAGAAGAACTCATCCTGTATCTTAGGAATATGAAACAATAGAAAGAGAAATAATACAATATTTTGCTAGGAAAAGGCACTATTCAATACATTGTAACGATAAAACAGCATTATAAATTCAATTCTTCATTCAGCCATGGGGGGTGGCACAAAGTCCCAATTTATCAATCCACACTATCTCTTTTTGTAACAAGTTCCTATTAAAAATCACCGTCCCGTCATGCTCTTTTTCTACGACCCGAGCCGCGACCCCCCGCGGGTAAATACCATCCACTTTAATTGGGCCTGGCCCTATTGCTTTTTTCTAAGAAATTTCTACTTATGGGGTCTCATATTTCTTATTTACCCCTTCAAAATTGGAATGTCCCGTTGTATGTTCACCAATCCCTGTGCACACTTCCTCTTATTGGCAGTCACGGTGCCTACAAGTCCCATCCTCTAAAGAGCTGTATCGATAACCTAAGAGAAAGGTTAATCCGCGATTATACGAGTCACGATACGTTATAAGCTCCACACAGTGTACATAGTCTCAGTACCCTCTAAGAGCTGTATCTAAGCTATAGAAAGGTAATCAGTCATTAATAGTCACTAAGTACGGTCTTATGGTCCCAAGTGTAAATAGTCTCAGTCCGCGTCTACAAACAGCTTGGTATCTAACCAGCCGAGAAAGGTCATCAGCCGTACTAGTCACCAGTGTAAAATGTCTCAGTACGTTCTAAAGCACTGTTCTAAACCACGAGAAAGTTAATCAGCGTATACGTCACAGTACGTTATATGTCCCCAGTGTAATAAGTCTCATTATGTCTCTAAACACGCTTACTCTAACCACGAGAAGGTAATCAGCGTTTATGTACACAGTAACGTTATAGTCACAAAACAGTGTAATGTGTGGGCAGTCACCGCTCTAACAGCTTTATCTAGCCTATGAGAAAGTAAATCGCGTAACGTCACATGTCCATCTGAATTATGCTGCAACAAATGGTTAGTACAATCTTAACCTATAAATGCTTTTGTGGAAGAGCTCTATAATACAGAACAATGTGTTAGGGTGACATAATTCCAAAAATGGTAGATTCAAGAGATTACATGAGAAATAGAAATAACAAGTAATTTGCTTTATCAAGCAAAAATTAACGATTTAGCTGTGTATCATAAAAGAAAAAAGGTTATGTCAAAACTGTGATCTACATGCATACTTAATGATAGCTACAGTGGCCCAAAACACCCTTCATTCCCTTCATCACGATGCTTTTAAGTTACAACACCTAAATTTGTTTTAGTGACTCTTAGTACCTCATTCATCGCAATGGCCCTCATGACAGGAAGAGGTATTACAGTCAGTATGTTGCTCAATTGATCTTTTTACCAGAAGAGGTTTGGGTAACCGCACAAGTGGGAAGTCATTGTCAACTAGCACTCCACAATGTGTATCACTCCGTAACTATACTCAAAAAACCTCTTCACGTGGACCCCTAGTACGCTCAAATCACATAATCATTAAATTTTGCGCTTGAAGAGCCGTGCGATGTGCATTCACTTTCCTTCGCTTTTATTCTTCGGCTTTTTTGGAACCGTATACTTCTCCCAGCATTTATTTGATGCTAGAGACCGATTGAAATTACTCGGTGACAGCTGACCGTGCGGGCATCATTGGAAGTTGGTGGCTATATTCTAGCTAAAGGATGAAGGAATTTGGGACATTTTTTTTAGGTCCCTCAAGAAACCTAATGAGATATGGAAAACAATCCCGCAAATGGATATTTCACAACAGTTTGAGGGCGATTTTTATAAAAAACATTATTACCAGCGCGAATAAAAAAAAAAACAATTAGCTAGGCATCGCGACCGCGAAGCGGCACAGTACGGTAAACATACGGGTTGAAAAGGAAAAAGAACAGAAACAGACGAGGTGGGGGGAACACGCCTGATAGTTTACACGGCGCGATAAGTTGCCACGATATTGGGTCGGGTGGGGTATCGGCTGTTGAGGGGCAATCGCGAAGCGTGAGTCCCGTATATAGCGGGTAGTCGTGTTGTAGTCCATTCGCGGCGAATTGCAGACAACTAAAGTCGAATGCGCTAATACAAATTCGCCGCAACCCCCCGCGCCCCTCTCCCAACCTACTCCCGTGCGACCTTCCCCACCGCTCGACGGCAATCTCGGCGCCAACAACCCCCCTCCCAGCAGCCCCTCCACGCCCCACATCCGCACCAATGCCCTTACCACGCCGCTGGCCTGGAGTGTGTACTAAGTGAAAGGGTCGCCCACGTGTGTGAGGGGTTTTGATGCCACCCAGCGTGGCCCTGAAGGCATTAAGGGCCCACGCAGGCTTCGCAAGTCTCCAAAACGGCGTGGTATCACGCAAGCACACTCCGCCCCGGGTCCATTGTCAGAGCCGCAAGGGCCCTTATAAGTAGCCCCTTTGGCGGGGTCCGTCGACCCACGATTTGTGGTTTGTCCTGGCTTCCGTATAATCTAGAGCGCTCTTGGACGGCTGCCATCCTTCTATTCTTTGCTTCAGTCCGCGGGTCGACACACCAGCTCCGCTGAGGCTCGCGGTTGGCCGCCACACCGAGCCTCCTCCCGCAACGGGTACTCGCCCGGTACGTTCGGTAGCCACAGGCGGGCCGTCCGGACATAACTTAATACTTGAGGACCGATTGGGTTGTACCTGGCGTCGTCTGATCCGTGATCGCGAGCGTCTTACTGGGCTTGGGCCGACCATCCCAACCCCACTCAGTTTGCGCTCATATCTGCCACGGTCCTCACGTACGCACTTGCGGTCATCTCGGCCAGGTGACGCCGCCGTATGGCACCGTTGTAGTGCACAACGCGCTCTCCATCGGAGACCCGCTTCATTATTTTTCATTCTCGATCTTAGCCATCTAACCGATGGTATCTGATTTTCCGCGCGGAGTGCAACCTTCTTTATCATCGTCTGGTTTGCAGAAAACCCTAAATCCTTTCTGAGTTGGCTTCCTTGGTTGTTAATGTTGGTTTAACTGCTTACATAACCAATCAATTTCTGGAAAGTTCATGAATCTGATTGGTTAATGTAAAGGCATGTAACCAGCATTAAAAATTGACCATCATGAAATGGATAGGGTTTTCTGTCATACCTAGAATAACAGAGGTCACTCCTCTGTGGATACTCTTGCCATCGCAGTCGCTGCATCGCGACCTGATTGGGGTGGGTGTCCGCCAGCCAAAGGCACTTGTCAGTGCAGCCAAGGCCCTTATATAAGGCCGGAGAGCAATGGCCTGCTGGGAAGGCGGCGGTGTGTTCTGCCACCGTCGAGGGTTGTTTGAGGGCAGGGTGGGGCTTGCTCCCTGGGCAGGTGTGACCACCCCTGCGGTTTGTGCCTGCCATCCCTGCCACAGGAGGCTAGTAATCGCTGCTTTCGCCACCTTCAAGGTGGCGACGCAAACAGCCGATACTGGCAGTGCGAAACAGTTACCGCCACTTTTATAAATTAGAAGCGGTGGTACAGGTAAGTATCGGCGCAGAAGAGTTTAACAACCTCATTACTTTTTGCGCGTTTTTGGCATAATAAATCGCGTTAAACCGTGAATTTATATGCGGAAATGTCAGGGAAACGGCCGCGAAACTTAAACGAAGCTTTTTAAACTATGCCCCTTTGTGTTCAATGGTCATAAATACCAATGGTGATACCCCCCACACAGACACAGGTGACACCACCTACTGAACCTACCTACTTTCCATTCCATGGAAGCCTACTTAAAGGTTCTATATTCGAAGAACTAATTTTGATCAATTCTCAATAAGAGTTATAGTTTATGTCATGACATGCAAAAACATTCATACCCCCAACCTTACCCACCGGGTACACACATCCACACTTTTGCATCCAGTATAAAGGTTATCAGTATTGTAAAGAGTTTAACCAAGCTTGTTTATGTTGCACAACTGTCTTTGCCTTACTACACAAGTAGTAGAAGTTATTTTGGAAAATTAGTTCATCGGGCATCATAACATAAGTTGTGACCATTCAATGGAACTTTTAGAGGTAACTAAAGCCAGCAGAGAATGTATAACTAACTTGTCAGGATTCACACACTGGTGGTGGGAGGGGTGTGTAGGAGTTGGAGGTTGACGTTAGTAGGAGGAGGAGGTAAGCAGACTACCAACACACACTCTTTACACACACGCAACACACACATACCCACACCACCCATACCAGACTAATTATGCTTAAAGTATATAGTGTATAATTTGTAGGCTTGTCCTAATATACTTTAACTGGCTTTTTTACTTACTGTGCAGAATTTGTAACTTCTCCATACAATAAATCCTTATTAATATATCACCTTGGGTGAGTGTTTATTAATTACCATAAGATAACTCCACGGAACTAAAGAAGTAAAAGACCATATGTTTATATTAAGAGATCTGTAGAGCTTCTCTGTGTCTAACTCACATCAGATCAGTCGTTCCTATTCATGTAATTTGTATTTTTACACACATCGACCTACTGACCTACCCCTCTATTCCGTGCAGCCATACTTAAGGGAATAAAAAAAAAAGTCCAAAAAACGATTTTTGATCATATCCTCATAAAAGTTATTTTTTGGTTGTAAACACAAAAAAGACATACCCCCTCAACCAGACCTAGGTACACACAGCTACTGGACCTACCCCAACCCATTTCCATGGCAGCCTACTAGAGGGTAAACTAAAAGTCTAAAAAAATAAATTTTGACTAATCATTAGAAAAGGTTTGTTTTTTAACTCCCAAACTGACACAGGAACACACACCTAACGACCTACCCCTGGATTACTGTTGCTCCGCCATACTACTGTAAAAAAACACACCTACTATCCTTTCTGTGCAGCCACTGACTTTAATCAAACAAAGGTTTCTTTCTGTGTTTGCTTGATGACACAAACTTTGTTGACCATTTTTAGCTTCAGAGGATGTGCAATCGTTGTAGGTGGATCTAGGTGATTGTCAACACTTGGGCTGCTAAGTGGCAGATAGATCATATTATGATAAATGTAAAGTGATGGCATTACTTAAAATCCTGTGGCTGCTTATACTATAAATGTCTCTGTGTTAAGGAATGTTCATTGAGGAAACAGTTAGTATTAATAGAATACTAAATTAAGCAATATCATTTCTTACCTGTTTCTGTGTGTGGTGCTCTTTCCTAGTAAATGTTCCCCGTATAAAAAAACGTTCCCCCGTTGTAGCTTCTGATGTGTCTCTCTGCCCCTCTGCAATTTTGCGACATCGGTGTTCCCTGTGGCGCATGCGCATTGAAAGGCACTGTATCGTGATTCATGACCTCTCTTAGCGGGTCACCGGGATCGTGCTGGTAGAGTATGTGCGCGCGCGGCTGGTAGAGGTATGCGAGCACATAACTGATGAAAGGAACAGGCAGCCTCACGAAGGAGTGGGAGTGCCTTATGATGCGGCGTAACTATTACCCCTGGCCACCCCCCCGCGACGCCGTGGGTGGGGGGGTGGGGGGGGTGTTTGAGGCGAGGGCATTAGGGGCCATTGGCCGAAACAATTTAGGAAGCGTGTCCCCACTGAAGTCCTATCCATTCTCCAGTCACGGCTGGGATCTGCATACAGATTTTACTTGTACTAAGTTTGCTCCGTGGCCATAGTTATCGCGCTCGCAGACCTCTACCAGCGCTCCAGCACACATACCACCTCTATCCATCGCTACCAGCGCGGTCCCTCGGTGCACGCTAGAGAGGGCAACTGAATCACGACTACAGTGGCCTCTCATGCGCAACGCGCCAGGGCACATCGTAGTCACAAATTTTGGCCAGGGCCAGAGTAATCATAACATTCAGAAGCTACAGTAACGGGAGCTTTATACCGGGTACCATTACTAGGAACATAGCATCAAACCCCGGAAAACTTGTCAAGAGATATATACTATCTGCTTAATTTATTTATTTATTCAATATAACATTGTTATTCATCAATGCACTATGTCCTCTTCATAAATACAAGATTTTTATGGCATTAATTTAATACTATTGAGGTTTTAGTTTGTCTGTCAGTTGACCCTAATTTCAGTAGATAGCTGTATAGATATCCCTCCCCTGTGTGCCAGCAACACTTCTGATGCCAGCAAAAAAAGTGCACTTTAAAACAAGGGAGGGCTTGCAATATTTCGTTCAACAACACCAGAGCAGATAGACAACCAAGCAGTGCATAGTGAAGGACACTTGCTCCACCAAAAACGAACAAGAACTTTAACTAGCTGATGCAAGGCCACAGCGAAATTTTTTCACAAGAGGGATCGCTTGGGGCTGGGTCGCCAGGACTCTACAGTTTTTATTATACTAAATTGGCCTTCTACTGAAGAACACTTCCTTTACGTGAATGCCTGTTAGTTAAAAGGATCTTGGAGTTTTGGTGATAAACAAACTTAAAGGTGCAGCATTGCCCCAGGCGGCGGCAACAGCTAGAGCAGCATGATATTGTCTTATTAAAGAGAATATTGCTTTAATGGAGGAAATGTTATCCTATTTTACCAAGCAATACCTCCTGGTAAGAAGCCTCAATTTGGAATATTCATGCTTTTTTGAAATCCTGTGTACAAAAAGGACATCTTGGAATGGCAAGGATTCAGAGAAGGGGCAACTAAATAAGGGATTGGAGATCTTGAATTGAAGATAGATTGGGATAGTTACAAATTATGTACCGCATGTAGAAAAGCTTCCGTGTGAGTGGATATGATTCACCTTGTGTTCACTACATTACAATACACTATTATGGGGAATTGTTCACCAATTAACATGTCCGAGACCCACACGACATACCTTGATGGCTTGAAGAAAAGAAGTTTACTTCTTCGTAATGCTTGTGAAGGTCTCATATTCATGTCCAGGTCATGGTAATCTTGTTTGTTTCAATTATATCAACTGACTTGAATGTAGTTTCTTGAAGACGTTTCGCTAGTCTCCGATGGCTTACTCAATCAGAAAGACTTGTAACAAGAATCGTGGCATTTGTACCCTGGAAAATCCCATTCATATAAACCTGGTCGTGATATGCTAATTGGGATTTTCCAGGGTACATACTTCCACAGGTTCTTGTACAAGTCATTCTGAATTGAGAAAGCCTTCGGATTATATCGAACCGGCTTCCAAGCACTACTTTCAATTCCAGTTGATCTAATTGAATACAGCCCAGATTTCCTCTTCAAGTTCGGAAGGGTTTTTCACTTGAGAACGGTAAAACATGGAACTATCTTCCAGTTGGACGTGGTTATGGCAGATTCATTGGACCGGTTCAAAAAAGTCGATTATTGTTTTGCAAACAAAGATTTGCACGTTAACTGGTATTGATACATAACGTAAGTTGTACAGGGATACTTCCGTTGCCCTTTGGAGTCGGCAAGAAGTCAAGAATTTTTCCCCCTTCATTAATTTTGTGTTTTGGTTTGTATTTTTTTGCTTCCTCTGTTCAACAGTTATGCAGGTAATGCCGTGTATTGCTAGATGGTTATGGACTCGATGGACGTATTCTTTATTCACTCAAATACTATACTAAAGGTAATATCTACCGTCAAACAATTTTTGATCATAATCAACAGTTTGTTTGTCACCCCCAACCTACCCAGTAACACACAACCTATTGAACTACCCTCCTTCCCATGGCGCCCATACTGAAAGGTAACTATATTCAAAAACAAATTTTGCCCAATCATCAAAAAAAGTTTTTTTTTAACCCCCACAAACCCGACACAGGTACACAAACCTACCATTTCACCATCGCAGCCATGCTTATGGTAACTAGCCACAAAGCAGTTTGTTCAATGGTCAAAAAAGGTTGTTTTTGTAACTTAAACAACCTGACACAGGTACGCACACAACTGGTGCGTAGCATCTGTGAGTGGGCGGGGCTTAGGCACCCGTGAGTGAGCGGGACCATGGCCCATTTCCTCAGTGCATCGGGGGCAACGTGGGGTCTGTAAGATATTGGGGGCCATGGGGGGCCTGAACTGGAGGACCAATGGGGTCCATGAGTGGGAGGACTCCAGGGGGCTGCAAAAGGGGAGGGAGATGACACAGACAGATTGACGTGAAGTTTCCAGCAGAGCCTGAAGTGAGGGACCTGGTGATGCTGCGGCCATAAGTCACACCCAAAATGTAAAATCTCAAAACTATGCAAAATAACAATGTGAACTACCTTTACAAATTCTCAGGGGAGCAATTCCTATTGAATTTTACGCGACTAACAATTTACCTAAAGTCAATTTTGGACGTGCAAGTTTGTTAATCCCCTTTAAGGGTAATGTATAAGTCAAAAAACCACTTCACCAATCATCAAAAAAGTTAATCTTTTATCCCCAAACTGACAACGATTACACACACCAACTAACCTACCAATCATTCATGTACGCATATGTACAGGGTAAGTAAAAAAACAATGTCCTCATCATTGCCATTATTGAGTTTTAATTTAAAAAAATCTCTTGCCAAAGCACAACAACACACCTTCCCTTCCAAAATGCGGACTTTCAGCCAAATTTAAAGTTTATAACTTAACTTCCCATTTCAGTTGGTAGCTACACTCAAAACGTTATCTCTGTATTATACTCAATTTTATTACTGTAACTACAACACTCAACTCAAGGTACGTTATCACTGTAACTACCCCCAAAACGTTATCACGTCATTATATCCGATGTTTATCACTGGTAATCTAACCTCTCAACAGACGTTATCACTGTAATTATACTCAATGTTTTCACTGTAACTACAACTCAAACTTTATCAATGTAACTGACACTAAACTTTCTCACTGTAATTATAACTCGATGTTATCACTGTAACTACCCTCAAACGTTATCATGTAACTACAGACACCTCAAAAACGTTAGCAACTGTAACTACACTCAAACTTTATCACTGTATTATACTCCAGAGTTATCACTGTAACTACACTCAAACATTATCAATGTAACTACACTAAAACCTTATCACTGGAACTGTACTCAACCATTATCACTATAACAATGCTCAAATGATATCACTGTAACTATACTCAAATATTATCTTAACTACACTCAGTTATCACACTGGGGTACACATACATCAAATGTTATCACTATAGCAAACTCAATGTTTATCCATTTAATAACGACACTCAATGGTTCTAACTGTTTACTCATACTCAACTTATCACTGTAACTATACTCAAAATGATCACTGTAACTAGACTTAAATGTTTTCACTGTACTATACTAAAACCTTATCACGTACTCATATTATCCACTGTCCTATACACTTTTATCATTGAATCTACACTCAACATTAACCTAACTACACCAAATGTTATCACTGTAACTCACTCAATGTTATCATTGGAACTATACTTAAATGTTATCACGTGAAATGTTATCATGTAAATATACTCAATAGTTAGCACCTGTACTATACTTAAAACTTATCACTGGAACTGGTCCTCAAAAAACATTATCACTAAAGAACTATACTAAAACATTGTAATTCTATCTTACACTCAAATGTTATCACTTTAATTACACATGCGTTTACTTCAAATCTTCTTACTGAAACCCACCTCACATTTATTACTACTGTAACTGTACGCAAAACATTTCATTGTATCTACACTCAGTGTATCACTGTAACTACACTATAACTATACTCAATGTTATCACATAACTACACTTAAACATTATCACTACTGCTGTGAACTTCGTATCCCTGCTCTTTAAATCGAAACACACACTGAGGCAGCATTGTACATCCTAAGAACCCAATACTGTAAACACAAAAAAGCACATCATTATATGCAGTGCAGTGCAGTAAGAATGCTCTGATTTGTTATGTGTGGGGGAGACAAACAACAACTATATGCAGTGCATGTGCATTGAAGAATGCCTTATTGTATGTGGGGGTCAGACCAAACAACACTGCTCAACGTAGCCATCACAGAAGAGATACAAATTCATCGGGTCAGGACTCAGCCGTTTACCTTCATCTTAAGTGCTAAAGGACATACCTTTGCGATTGTAATGTTAACATATTGGTAAGGAATGTGATGGTTCAAGAGAGTATAAGAGGCCCCATTTATGTGAAACATACAAGAAACCACGCCTAAAATGTATACTGCTGTTTTACAACCTTACCCTGGGCCGTGTCCTATAGACACCTCTTAGACCACAATGCCAATCACGTCCTATAACACCTGCTGTGATAATGCTAATTGGGATTTTCCAGGGTACATAATTGCCAAAGATTTTTGTACAAGTCATTTTTTCCTGATTGAGAAGACAGTCGGATGGCTACGAAACGTCTTTAAGAACTACATTTCAAGTCCATCTTGTCTAATTTAATACAACGGATATGTCATCACTTTAACTACCACTTCAAACAATCATAACTCACATTGTAAGCACGTTAACACACTCAACCAATGTAATCACTGTAACTACACTCAAACATTCCTCAATGTACTATCTCAAACGTTATCATTGTACTATACTCAAACATATCAGTGTACCTACACTTAAATGTAATCAATGTAACTACACTAAATGTAAATCATGTACTACATGACAAGATACAAGTGTAACTATACTCCAAATGTTGTATCATGTAACTTCTCAAAATTATCACGTAACTACACTCAAACTTTATCACTTTAACTATACTCAAACGCAAGGGGTCCCTCCCATGAAGCAAACTGAAAACATTTGCTCAGGGCGCACCCGCGCGAACACTTAAAAAGGCGGCGTTTAAAAAAAACTTCCTTCTACAATACTACGCATTCAACACCAGTCCATCATCAGTGTTAAGTCAGCCCTCCATTTCACCTTCAGTTTTTAAGTCGCCCTCAGTCAGTGTTAGTCAGCACACCACCCCACCTCCACAAGCGCCACGCCTATGTTTCCCTGATGAAGCCATGCCCCTTTAACGTGCCGCACCATCTACGATAGGTAGCTTTCAAGTTGTTTTGGTGTCAAAACGCTAGACACCCCCAAACCGTTTACTCATTGAAACTATACTCAAACATTATCACTGTACACTACCTCAAACAATTATCTCTTTACTACACTTAAAACGTAATCACTGTAAACGACACTCCAACATTATCTCGTAACTAAACTAAATAATCCTGGTAACTACACTTAGACTTATCGGTGTACTACATTTAACGTAATCCTGTAACTACACTCATGTAATCACTTAACTACACTTAAAATGTAATCACTGTACTTACACTCAAACATTATCCTCTGTAACTACACTCAAATGTAATCACTGTAACTACACCTCAAACTCTCTCAAACATTATCGCTGTACACACTC
>CM033471.1:195843006-195926634 GCA_019447015.1 Hymenochirus boettgeri
ACAGAGATAATGTTTGAGTGTAGTTACAGTGATTACATTTAAGTGTAGTTACAGTGATTACATTTGAGTGTAGTTACATTGATAATGTTTGAGTGTAGTTACAGTGATTACATTTAAGTGTAGTAACACTGACATGTTTGAATGTAGTTACAGTGATTACGTTTAAGTGTAGTTAGAGATAATGTTTGAGTGTAGTTACAGTGATTACGTTTAAATGTAGTTACACTGATAATGTTTGAGTGTAATTACAGTGATTACATTTGAGTGTAGTTACAGCAATAATGTTTGAGTGTAGTTACAGTGATTATATTTAAGTGTAGTAACACTGACATGTTAGAATGTAGTTACAGTGATTACATTTAAGTGTAGTTACAGAGATAATGTTTGAGTGTAGTTACAGTGATTATGTTTAAATGTAGTTACACTGATAATGTTTGAGTGTAGTTACAGTGATTACATTTGAGTGTAGTTACAGTGATTACATTTGAGTGTAGTTACAGAGATAATGTTTGAGTGTAGTTACAGTGATTACATTTAAGTGTAGTTACACACATTGATTACCTTTGAGTTTAGTTTACAGATATTACATTTGAGTGTAGTTTATGAGAGAATGTTTGAGTGTAGTTACAGTGATTACATTTGAGTGTAGTATACAGCGATAATGTTTGAGTGGTAGTTACAGTGATTACATTTGAGTGTAGTTACAGTGATTACATATGAGTGTAGTTATAGAGATAATGTTTTGAGTGTATTTGTTACAGTGATTACATTTGAGTGTAGTTACAGCGATAATGTTTGAGTTTATTTACAGTGATTACTTTTGAGTGTAGTTACAGAGATAATGTTTGAGTGTAGTTACACTGATCACATTTGAGTGTAGTTACAAGCGATAATGTTTGAGTGTAGTTACAGTGATTACATTTGAGTGTAGTTACAGCGATAATGTTTGAGTGTATTACAGTGATTACTTTGAGTGTATTACAGCGTAAATTTTTGAGTGTAGTTTACAGTGATTACATTTGAGTGTAGTTACGAGATAATGTTTGAGTAAGTTACAGTGATTACATTTGAGTGTATTACAGTGATTACATTTGAGTGTAGTTACAGAGATATGTTTGAGTGAAGTTACAGTGATTACATTTAATGTAGTTACAGTGATTACATTTGAGTGTAGTTACATTGATAATGTTTGAGTGTAGTTACAGTGATTACATTTTAAGTGTAGTAACACGACATGTTTGATGTAGTTTCAGTGATTTCTTTAAGTGTAGTTAGAGATAATGTTTGAGTGTAGTTACAGTGATTACTTTAAATGTAGTACACTGATAATGTTTGAGTGTAGTTACAGTGATTACATTTGAGTGTAGTTACAGTGATTACTTTGAGTGTAGTTACGAGATAATGTTTGAGTGTAGTTACAGTGATTACATTTGAGTGTAGTTACATAGATAAGTGTTGATGTGTAGTTACAGTGATTACATTTGAGTGTAGTTACAGTGTAATGTTTGAGTGTAGTTAGTGATTACATTTGAGTGTAGTTACAGTGATTACATTTAAGTGTAGTTACAGTGATTACATTTGAGTGTAGTTACAGTGATTACATTAGTGTAGTTTACAGTGATTCACATTTGAGTGTAGTTACAGAAATTACATTTGAGTGTAGTTACAGCGATAATTTTTGGAGTGTAGTTACAGTGATTACATTTGAGTGTAGTTACAGAGATTACATTTGAGTGTAGTTATAGAGATATGTTTGAGTGTAGTTACAGTGATTACATTTGAGTGTAGTTACAGCGATAATGTTGAGTGTAGTTACAGTGATTACATTTGAGTGTGTTACGTGTTATATGATGTAGTTATAGAGATATGTATGTTGGTGTAGTTACAGTGATTACTTGAGTGTAGTTACAGCGATAATGTTTTGAGTTTATTTTACAGTGATTACTTTTGAGTGTAGTTACAGATATATGTTTGAGTGTATTCAGTGATCACATTGAGTGTAGTTACAGCGATAATGTTTGAGTGTAGTTACAGTGATTACATTTGAGTGTAGTTTACAGGCGATATGTTTGAGTGTAGTTTACAGTGATTACATTTGAGTGTAGTTACAGCGATATGTTTGAGTGTAGTTACAGTGATTACATTTGAGTGTAGTTACAGAGATAATGTTTGAGTGAAGTTACAGTGATTACATTTGAGTGTAGTTACAGTGATTACATTTGAGTGTAGTTACAGAGATACTGTTTGAGTGAAGTTACAGTGATTACATTTAAGTGTAGTTACAGTGATTACATTTGAGTGTAGTTTACATTGATATGTTTGAGTGTAGTTACAGTGATTACATTTAATGTATAACACGACATGTTTAATGTATTACAGTGATTACGTTTAAGTGTAGTTAGAGATAATGTTTGAGTGTAGTTACAGTGATTACGTTAAATGTAGTTACACTGATAATGTTTGAGTGTAGTTACAGTGATTACATTTGAGTGTAGTTCCTATGATTACATTTGAGTGTAGTTACAGAGATAATGTTTTGAGTGTAGTTACAGTGATTACATTTGAGTGTAGTTACATAGATAATGTTTGAGTGTAGTTACAGTGATTACATTTGAGTGTAGTTACAGTGATAAGTTTGAGTGTAGTTAGTGATTACATTTGAGTGTAGTTACAGTGATTACATTTAAGTGTATTACAGTGATTACATTTGAGTGTAGTTACATTGATTATGTTTTGAGTGTAGTTACAGTGTTACTTTAGTGTAGTATACAACTGACTATGTTTGAGTGTAGTTACAGTGATTCGTTTAAGTGTAGTTACAGGTGATTACTTAAATTTGGGTTAGTTACAGGTAATGTTTGAGTGTAAGTTACAGTGATTACATTTGAGTTTACGTTTACAGTGATTACATTGAGTGTAGTTACAGAGATAAGGTTTTGAGTGTAGTTACAGTGATTTACATTTGAGTGTAGTTACAGTGAATAATGTTTGAGTGTAAGTTTACTGTGAGTTACATTTGAGTGTAGTTTACAACGGTTAGTTACACATTTGAGTGTAGTTAACAGCAGATATGTTTGAGTAGTTAGTTTATTGAGTGTAGTTACAGTGATTACATTTGAGTGTAGTTACAGAGATAATGTTGAGTGTAGTTACAGTGATATTACATTTAATTTGTGTTACAGTGATTACATTTGAGTGTAGTTACATTGATATGTTTTGAGTGTAGTTACAGTGATTACATTTAAGTGTAGTAACACGACAATGTTTTTTGAATGTAGTTTACAGTGATTACGTTTAAGGTGTAGTTAGAGATAATTGTTTGAGTGTAGTTACAGTGATTCACTTTGAGTGTAGTTACAAAGTGATTATTTTGATTGTAGTTACAGTGATTACATTTGAGTGTAGTTACAGAGTATTGTTTGGTGAAGTTACATGTGATTCATTTACAGTTAGTTTCCAGTATTACATTTGAGTGTAGTTACATTAGATAATGTTTGAGTGTAGTTACAGTGATTACATTTAAGTGTAGTTACAGACATGTTGAATTAAGTAGTGTTAACGTTTAAGTGTAGTAGAGATACATGTTTTGAGTGTAGTTACAGTGATTACGTTAATGTAGTTACACATGATAATGTTTGAGTGTAGTTACAGGTGATGACATTTTGAGTTGTAGTTACAGTGATTACTTTTGAATGTAGTACACGAGATAATGTTGAGTGTAGTTCAGTGATTCCTTTGATGTATTACAGGATAATGTTTGAGTGTAGTTAGTGATTACATTTTAGTGTAGTTTACAGTGATTACTTTAGAGTGTAGTTACAGTGATTACTTTGATGTGTATTACATTTGAGTAGTGTTTAGTGTATGTTTTACAGTGATTCATTTAAAGTGTAGTAACACTGACATGTTTGAATGTAGTTCGTATTACGTTGAGGTATTTACGTGAGTCGTTAAATGTAGTTACTGATAGTTTTGAGTGTAGTTACAGTGATTACATTTGAGTGTATTTACATGATTACATTTGAGTGTATTTACAGTGATTAATTTGAGTGTAGTTACGAGATAATGTTGAGTGTAGTTACAGTGATTACATTTGGTGTAGTTACAGTGAAATTGTTTGAGTGAGTTTTAGTGATTACATTTGGTTGTAGTTACAGTGATACATTTGAGTGTAGTTACAGAGATAATGTTTGAGTGTAGTTACAGTGAGACTTTGAGTTTTTACAGCGATAATGTTTGAGAAGTTGAGTCGTACTGATTACATTTGAGTGTAGTTACAGAGATAATGTTTGAGTGTAGTTACAGTGATTACATTTAAGTTTAATTACGTGATTACATTTGAGTGTATTACATTGATAATGTTTTGAGTGTAGTTACAGTGATTACATTTATGTAGTACACTGAATGTTTGAAATTAGTTACAGTGATTACGTTACAGTGTAGTTAGAGTATAAATGTTTGAGTGTAGTTACGTGATTACTTAATGTAGTTACACATGATCATGTTTGAAGTGTATTAAGTGATTACATTTGAGTGTAGTTTTACAGAATAATGTTTTTTTGAGTGTAGTTACAGTGATTACTTTTAAGTGTAGTACACTGACATTTAGAAATGTAAGTTACGTGATTACTTTAAGTGTAGTACAGAATAATGTTTAGTGTAGTTACCGATATTTTAAATGTATTAACACGATAATGTTTTGAGTGATGTTAGTGATTACATTGTTGAGTGTAGTTACAGTGATTACCATTTGAGTGTAGTTCAGAGAAATTGATAGGTTTTTGAGTTTAGTTACCGTGTTACCATTTAGTGTAGTTACAGTGATTACATTTGAGTGTAGTTCAGTGATTACGTTTAAAGTAGTACATGTAATTTAGTGTAGTTACAGTGATTACATTTAGAGTGTAGTTACAGATGATAATGTTTGTAGTGTAGTTACAGGTGATTACATTTGAGTTTTAGTTACAGATCTTGAGTAATGTTTTGAGTGTAGTTACAGTGATTACGTTTGAATTGTATACGTTACAGTAGAGATAATGTTTTGAGTGTAGTTTACATGTGATACATGTTTGATGTTAGTTAGTGATTTCAAGTGTATACAACTGATTTTGTGGTTAGTGTTCCTAGTGCGTGTTTTGTGTATACACTTTCAGTGATACTTTTAAAGTAGTCCTACCGTCATCGGTAGATGGGGTGTGTCGTAGTCACGTAAATGCTGGCAGTGATTCGAACATTCATCATGTGAAGTCATAGTGCGTTGTCTTGTGGTAGGTGGTGGTAGTGGTTGCGATTCTTAGATTCACGATACTGATACGGGCATGACTTAAGTTATACTGTAATGGTGTACTTGATGGCTGACTTTAACACTGATTGATGGACTGGTGGTTGACATGGCAGATATGTTAGGATAAGGAGTCTTATTTATGACTGACATGCCGCCTTTTAAGTGTTCTGCAGGGGTGCGCCCTGAGCAAATGTTTTCAGTTTGCTTCAGTAGGGACACCCTTGCGTTTGAGTATAGTTAAGTGATAACGTTTGAGTGTAGTTACAGTGATAATTTTGAGTAGTTACAATGATAAATTTGAGTATAGTTACATTGTCATCTTTGAATGTAGTTACAGTGATTACATTTAAGTGTATTACAAGTGATTACATTTAAGTGTAGTTACACTGATATGTTTGAGTATAGTTACAATGATAACGTTTGAGTATAGGTATTGAAATGTTGAGTGTATTCAGTGATTAAATTGAGTGTAGTTACAGTGATTACATTTGAGTGTAGTTTACAATTGTATAATGTTTGAGTGTAGTTACAGTGATTACATTTAAGTGTAGTAAACCGACATGTTTGAATGTAGTTACAGTGATAACGTTTTAAGTGTAGTTAGAGATAATGTTTTGAGGTAGTTTACATTGATTACATTTGGAGTGTAGTTACACGCGATTATGTTTGAGTGTAGTTAAGTGGATTACATTGAGTGTAGTTACGAGATAATTTTTGAGTGAAGTTACAGTGATTACTTTAAGTTTAGTTACAGTGATTACAACATTTGAGTGAATGTTTACATTGATAATGTTGTGAGTGTAGTTACACAGTGATTACATTTAGTGTAGTAACACAGCATGTTTGAATTATAAGTGATTACGTTTTAAGTGTATTAGATAATGTTTGAGTGTAGTTACAGTGATTACGTTTAAATGTATTACACTGATAATGTTTGAGTGTATTTACAGTGATTACATTTGATGTATTTTACATGTCAATACATGTTTGAGTGTAGTTACGTGATTACATTTAGTGTAGTAACACTGACATGTTTGATGTAGTTACAGTGATTAACATTTAAGTGTAGTTACAGAGTATGTTATGTGAGTTCATGATTAGTTAATGTAGTTACACTGATAATGTTTGAGTGTAGTTACAGTGATTACATTGTGAGTGTAGTTACGTGATTACATTTGAGTGTAGTTACAGTGATTACATTTGAGTTAGTTTACAGCAATATGTTGAGTGTAGTTACAGTGATGTACATTTAAGAAGTGTAGTAACACTGACATGTTTGAATGTAGTTACAGTGATTACGTTTAAGTGTAGTTTAGAGATAATGTTTGAGTGTAGTTTTCAGTGATTACATTTGAGTGTATTACACGCGTTATGTTTGAGTGTAGTTACAGTGATTACATTTGATGTAGTTACAGAGATATGTTTTGATGAAGTTACGTGATTCTTTAAGTTTAGTTACAGTGATTACAGTTGAGTGTGTTACATTGATAATGTTTGATGTATTACAGTGATTACATTTAAGTGTAGTAACACAGACATGTTTGAATGTAGTTACAGTGATTACTTTAATTGTAGTTAGAGATATAGTTTGAGTGTAGTTACAGTGATTAGTTTAATGTATTACACTGATAATGTTTGAGTGTAGTTACAGTGATTAAATTTGAGTGTAGTTACAGTGATTACATTTGAGTGTAATTACAGAATAAATGTTTGAGTGTAGTTACAGTGATTTAAATTTGATTGTAGTTACATGATAATGTTTGAGTGTAGTTAGTTGATTACAATTTGAGTGTAGTTCAGTGATTACATTTAAGTGTAGTTACAGTGATTACATTTGAGTGTAGTTTACATTGATATGTTGAGTGTAGTGTACGTGATTACATTTAAGTGTAGTAACACTGACATGTTTAATTATTTACAGTGATTTACGTTTAAAGTGTTAGTTACGTGATTACGTTTAAATGTAGTTACACTGATAATGTTTGAGTGTAGTTTACAGTGATTAATTTGAGTGTAGTTACAGTGATTAACATTTGAGTGATTTACAGTGATTACATTTGAGTGTAGTTACAGAGATAATGTTTGAGATGTAGTTACAGTGATTACATTTGAGTGTAGTTTTACGTGAAAATGTTGAGTGTAGTTAGTGAATTACATTTGAGTGTAGTTACGTGATTACATTGAGTGTAGTTAAACCAGATAATGTTTGAGTGTAGTTACAGTGATTAACATTTGAGTGTAGTTACAATCGATAATGTTTGAGATGTAGTTTGAGTGTAGTTACAGTGAATTACATTTGATTGTAGTTACAGAGATAATGTTTGAGTGTAGTTACAGTGATTACCATTTTAAGTGTAGTTACGTGATTACATTTGAGTGTAGTTTACAGTGATTAGTTTAAATGTAGTTCACTGATAATGTTTAAGTGTAGTTCAGTGATTACATTTAGGTGTAGTTACAGAGTAATGTTTTTAGTGTATTACAGTGATTACGTTTAAGTGTTAGTTACAGAGATATAATGTTTTGAGTTGTAGTTACAGTGATAATGTTGAGTATAGTTTTCAATGATAACGTTTGTGGGGGTGTTTCCTAGCGTTTTTGACACCGAAAACAACTTTTAAATGCCTCCTATCGGTAGATGGTGCGGCACGTAAGCGGCATGCTTTCATCAGGGAACCATAGGCTTGGCTTGTGGAGGTGGTGTGGTGTGCTGACTAACACTGACTGGAGGGCTGACTTAAAACTGAATGTGAACTGGAGGGCTGACTTAACACTGATTGATGGACTGGTGTTGAAATGCAGTATTGTAGAAAGGAAGTTTTTTTTAACTGCCGCCTTTTAAGTGTTCTGCAGGTGCGCCCTGAGCAAATGTTTCAGTTTGCTTCATGGTAGGGGCACCCTTGCGTTTGAGTATAGTTAAAGTGATAACGTTTGAGTGTAGTTACAGTGATAATTTTGAGTAGTTACAATGATAACATTTGAGTATAGTTCATGATAATCTTTGAATGTAGTTACAGTGATTACATTTAAGTGTAGTTACAGTGATTACATTTAAGTGTAGTTACACTTAATGTTTTGAGTATAGTTACATGATAACGTTTGATATAGTTTACATTGAAATGTTTGAAGTGTATTACCAGTGATTACATTTGAGTGTAGTTACAGTGATTACATTTGAGTGTAGTTACATGATTACATATCTTTTTGTATTCAATTAGATCACTGGACTTGAAATGGTGTTCTTAAGACGTTTCGCTAGCCATCCGACTGTCTTTCTCAATTCAGAATGACTTGTCAAAAATCTTTGGCAATTATGTACCCTGGAAAAATCCCATTAGCATATCACAGCCAGGTGTTAAGGACGTGATTGCATTGTGGCTAAGAGGTGTTTAGAGACGCCAGGTAAGGTGTCAACAACAGCATTAATACATTTAGGCTTGGTTTCTTTATTTTCACATAATGGCCTCCTTGATACTCTCTTGAACCAGTCACATTCCTTTACAATATGTTAACATTACATCTTCAAGGTATGTCCTTTATCCTTAATCGGTAAACGCTGAGTCCTGACCCGATGAATTGTCTCTTCTGTGCTGGGCCATACGTTGATGCAGTTGTTGTTGTTTGGTCTCCCCCACATCAAATCAGAGCATTCTTCACTGCAACTGCACTGCATATAATGATGTTGCTTTTTCTTGTGTTTCAGTATGGGTCTTTCGGCTGTACCAATTGCTGCCTCAGTGTGTTGTTTCGATTTAAAGAGACGGGATACGAAGTAGTGATAATGTTTAAGTGTAGTTCCTGTGATAACATTTAGTATAGTTATAGTGTAGTTACAGTGATAACATATGAGTGTAGATACAATGATAATGTTTGCGTACAGTTACAGTAATAAGTGAGTGTGGTTTCAGTCATAATATTTGAGTAACGCTATAGTGTAATTAAGTGATAACATTTGAGTGTAAGATAGAATTACAATGTTTTAGTATAGTTCCTAGTGATAATGTTGAGTACAGTTCCAGTGATAAGTTTTAAGTATAGTTACAGTGCTAACTTCTGAGTAATATTTACAGTGATAACATTTAAGTATAGTTCCAATGATAACATTTGAGTGAAGTTACAGTGTAAATTTGGAGTGTAGTTAGTGTAATATGTTTTGAGTGTAGATTCATGATACCTTTGTGTATAGTGACAGTGATAAATGAGTACAGTGATAAGGTTTTAGTATAGTTACAGTGAAAACATTTAAGTATAGTTACAGTATCATTTTTGATTAGTTACAGTGTCACGTTTGGTTTTCGTTCTTTGGGGTATTTGTCTTTGAGTTTGTTTGAGTACTGTTCCGTGTTTGTTCTTTCGATCCTATTCCGTGATTCTTTGGCCATTGTTGTGCCGGTCTGGTGTGAGTACACGTTCACATGATAGGTTTTAGTGTAGTTCTTGATACATGTTTTGAGTGTAGTTCCAGTGATAACATCTGAGTAACTATTACAGTGATAACGTTGAGTGTAGTTACATTGATAACGTTTGAGTGTAGTTTACATTGATACTTTGAGTGTAGTTACAGTGATAACATCTGAGTATAATTACAGTGATAACGTTTAAGTGTAGTTCATGTAACGTTTGAGTGTATTTACAGTGATAACATCTGAGTATAATTACGTGATACGTTGAGTGTAGTTACAGTGATAACATCTGAGTATAATTACAGTGATAACGTTTGGGTGTATTACAGTGATAACGTTTGAGTGTAGTTACAGTAAAACATTTGAGTATAATTTCAGAGATAACGTTTGAGTGTTAGCTACAACTTGAAAGGGAAAGTTTTAAGTATAAACTTTAAATTTGGCTTGAAAGTCCGCATTTGGAAGGGAATGTGTGTGTTTGTGCGCAATTTTAAACTCAATACTGGCAATGATGAGGACATGTTTTGTTTTTTTACTTACCCTTTAAATATGCCTGTCACATGAATGAATTGGTAGGTTTAGTTGGTGTGTGTAATCGTGTCAGTTTTGGGGGATAAAAGATAACTTTTTTGTGATTTGGTGAATGTGTTTTTGACTATACTTCCCTTTAAAGGGGAACTGGGGCCAAAAATGACTTTAGGTAAATTGAGGTAAATTAATAGGACTTGCTCCCTAGAATTTTTTAAAGTAGTTTCATTGTTTATTTTGCATAGTTTTTTTGAAGATTTTTACATTTTGGTGTGTGATTGGCAGCAGCATCACCAGGTCCCCTACACTTCATGCTTCCTGCTCTGAAACGTCATCAATCTGTCCTGTGTCATCTCCTCCCCTTTGCACCGCCCTGGTCCCCCACTCATGGACCCCATGGTCCCTCCAGTTGCAGGCCCCCCATGGCCCCATATCTTAACAGCCCGACGTGGCCCCCGCTCACATCGTAGTGCCATGGTCCCGCTCACTCACGGTGCCTAAGCCCCCCCACTCACAATGCCTAAGCCAGTTGGTGTGCGTACCTGTGTCAGGTTGTAAGTTTACAAAAACAACCTTTTTTGACCATTGAACAAACTGCTTTTTTGCTAGTTACACTAAGCATGTCTGCCGTGGAAATGGTAGTTTTGTGTACCTGTGTCGGTTGGGGGTTAAAAAAAAACTTTTTTTGATGATTGGTCAAAATTTGTTTTTTGACTATAGTTACCCTTTAAGTATGGCTGCCATGGAAATGGAAGGGTGTTTCAATGGTGGTTTACCTGGTCAGGTTGGGGGTTGAAAAACAAACTTGTTTGATTTTTGATCAAAATTTGTTTTGACTGTAGATACCCTTTAGTATAGTTTTGAGTTGAAAAAAGACATACGTCCATCGAGTCCAAACCATCTAGCAATACACGCTTACCTGCCTAACTGTTGAACCAGAGGAAGGCAAAAATAAAACCAAAAAACACCAAATTAATGAAGGGGAAAAATTCTTGACTTCCTTCCTGACTCCAAATGGCAATCGGAAATATCCCTGTATCAACTCTACTTTATGTATCAATACCAGTAACTTGCACATTCTTGTTTGCAAAAACTCATTCGGCTTTTTTTGAACCTTCCAATGATCTGCCATCACCACGTCCACTGAAGATAGTTCATAGTTTTAGAACCGTTCTCACAGTGAAAAACCCTTTCCCGAACTTGAAGAGTAAATCTGTTGATTCAATTAGATCAACTGACTTGAAATGTAGTTCTTGAAGACGTTTCGCTAGTCATCCGACTGGCTTTCCAATTCAGAATGACTTGTTCAAGAACCTGTGGCAATTATGTACCCTGAAAATCCCATTAGCATATCACAGCCAGGTGTTATATGCTATTGGGATTTTCCAGGGTACATATTGCCACGATTCTTGTACAATTCATTCTGAATTGGAGTAAGCCAGTCGGATGACTAGCGAACGTCTTCAAGACTACATTTCAAGTCCAGTTGATCTAATTGAATACAACAGATATACCATGACCTGGATAATGAGAACCTTCACAACATACTTGAAGAGTAAACTTCTTTTCTTCAAGCCTCAGGGATGTCCGTGTGTCCCTTACATGTTCTATGGTGAACAATTCCCCAAATATTTATTGTAATGTTAGTTATACACAGTAATCATATCCACTCACAAGTGGCCTTTTCTCCGCGTACATAATTGTACTTATCCAATCTCTCTTAAATTCACAAGCTCTCCCATCCCCTATTTAGTTGCCTTCTCTGATCCTTTCCATTTCCAAGATGTCCTTTTTGTAACACAGGATTTCAAAAATGCACTGCATATTCCAAATGAGGCCTTACCAATGCTTGTAAATAGGATAACATTTTCCTCCATTAATCCATACTTCTCTTTATATAAGACAATATCATGCTGGCTCTAGCTGTTGCCGCCTGGCACTGCTTTGCTACCTTTAAGTTTGTTATCCACCAAACTCCAAGATCCTTTTACAACAGGATTCACTAAAGGAAGTGTTCTCTCAGAAATGCCATATTTTAGAATAAAACTCCCCTGTGCCCCATCCCCCAGGATCCTTTCTGTGAAAAAATTCTGCTTGTAGCCTCTGCAATCACTAGTAAAGTTCTGTTCGTTTTTGGTGGAGTGTCCTTCACTCTGCACTGCTTGTTGTCTATCTGCTGAACTGACAATATTGCAACCCTCCCCTTTTTTCACGTGCACTTTTTTTGCTGCTCAGAGTTTGCTGGCACAAGGGAGAGGGATATCTATACAGCTCATCTACTGAACTTAGGGATCACTGACAGACCACTTACACCTCACTTAGTATTAAATAATGCCATAAAAAATCTGTATTTATTAAAGGAATAGTTCATTGATGAAAACAAGTTAGTATTAATAGAATACTAAATTAAGCAATATCATCTCTCTTAACCTGTTTCTGTGTTTGATGCTCTGTTCCCTAGTAATGTTCCCCCGGTATAAGTTTTCCCGTTGTAGCTTCCCTGCATGTGTCTCTCTGTCTCTCTGCCCTTGGCAAATTTGTGACTACGATGTGTCCCTGGCGCATGCGCATTGAGAGGCCACTGTGTCGTGATTCAGTGCCCTCTCTTAGCGTGCACCGGACCGCGCTGGTAGAGGTATGTGTGCGCGCCGCGCTGGTAGAGGTATGCGCGCGCATAACTATGGCCACTGAGCAACTTAGTAAAGTATAATCTGTATGGCAGATCCCAGCAGTGACCTGGAGAATTATAGGACTTCCCAGTGGAGACAGCTTCCTAACCGCCAAGGCCTAATGCCCTCGCCTCAAAACCCCCCCCACCCCCCCACCCCCGGTCGCGGGGGTGGCAGGGGTAATAGTTACGCCGCATAAGGACTCACCACTCCTTCGTAGCTGCCTGTTTCCTCATAGTTATGTGCTCGCATACCTCTACCATCGCGCGCGCACATACCTCTACCAGCACGATCCCTCGGTGCACACGCTAAGAGAGGTCACTGAATCACGACTACAGTGGCCTCTCAATGCGCATTGCGCCAGGGCACCAACCGTGTCGCAAATTGCAGAGGGTCAGAGAGACACATTCAGAAGCTACAACGGGGGACTTATACCGGAACATTACTAGGGAACATAGCACCACACACAGAAACAGGTAGAAGATATATATCTGCTTAATTTATGTATTCTATTAATACTCCAACTTGTTTTCCTCAATGAACTATTCCTTAACACAGAGCCCTTATAGTATAAGCAGCACAAGGATTTTAAGTAATGCATCACTTTACATTTATCAATATTGAATCTCATCTGCACTTACAGCCCAATGTGACAATCTACCTAGATCCACCTACAACGATTGCACATCCTCTGAACTTAAATGGTCAACAAAGTTTTGTGTCATCAGCAAACACAGAACCCTTGATTAAGTATGGCTGCCACAGAATGGATAAGTAGGTGTGTTTTTTACATTAGATGGCGCAACAGTAATCAGGGTGGTCCAGTGTGTGTGTTCCTGTGTCCAGTTTTTTGGGAGTTAAAAAACAACCTTTTCTAATGATTAGTCAAAATTTATTTTTTTAGACTTTAGTTACCCTCTAAGATGGCTGCATGGAAATGGGAGGGTAGTTCAGTAGCTGTGTGTACCTAGGTCTGGTTGAGGGGTATGTCTTTTTTGGTTTACAAACCATAAAACTAACTTTTATTGAGGATATATCAAAAATCGTTTTTTTGACTTTTTTTATTTACCTTTAAGTAATGGCTGCCACGGAATAGAGGGGTAGGTCATAGGTGTGGTGTAAAATACACTATTACATTAATAGCTGATCTGATCTGATGTGATTTAGACCAAGAAAGCTCTACATTCTCTAATAACATATGTGTATTTTACTTCTTTAGTTCCGTGTAAGTTATCTTATGGTTAATATACACTCACCAAGGTGATATATTAAATAAAGGATTTATTGTATGGAGAAGTTTACAACTTATGCAGTAAGTAAAAAGCCAGTCAAGTATATTAGAGACAGCCTACAAATTATAACATATCCTTTAAGCATAATTAGTCTATTATGGTGTGTTTGTGTGTTTTGTGTGTGTGTGCGTGTGTTGTAAAGAGTGTTGGTGTATGCCCGCTTACCTCCTCCTCCTACTAACGTCACCTCCAACCCTACCACCCACTCCCCCCACAGTGTGTGAATCCTGACAAGTTTATATACATCTCTGCTGCTTTAGTTACCTCTAAAAGTTCCATGAATGTCACAACTTATGTTACTGATGAACTTCATTTCCAAATAACTTCTCACTACTTTGTGAGTAAGCAGACAGTTGTGCATACATAACAAGCTTTGGTTAACTCTTTACAATACTGATTACCCTTTATACTGGATTCAACAGTGTGTGTACCCGTGTAAGGTTGGGGATGTGTTTTTGCATGTATGACCATATAACTAACTTTATTGATGATTGATCAAAATCAGTTCTTCGACTATGTACCCTTTTAAGTATGGCTTCCATGGGAATGGAAAGGTAGGTAGGTCAGTAGGTTGGGTGTACCTGTGTCTGTGTGGGGGTATCACCATTTGTATTTATGACCATAAACAAAGGGGCATATTCTATAAAGCTTCGTTAAAGTTTTTCGCGGGCCGTTTTTCCCTGACATTTCCCGCATAAATCACGTTTAACAAGCGATTATTAATGTCCAAAAACGGCCGCAAAAAGTTAATGAGGTGTTTACATCTTCCGCGCCGATACTTACCTGTTACCACCGCTTCTATTTATAAGTGGCGGTAACTGTTTTCGCGCACTGCCAGTATCGGCTGTTTTTGCTTCGCCACCCTTGAAGGTTGGCGAAGCAGAGCCGATACTAGCCTCCCTGTGGCAGGATGGGCAGGCAACCCGCATGGGTGGTCACACCTTGCCCCGGGAGGCACGCCCACCCTGCCCTCAACACCCCATCGACGGTGGCGCCACCCCACCGCCGCTTCCCAGCAGGCTTCTCTTCCGGCCCTTAAAGGGCCTTTGCGGCACTGACAATGCCTTTGGCTGGCGACCACCAACCCACTCAGGTCGCCGATGCCCATCTACTTCTACTGCGATGGCATCTGAGTTCCACAGCGGAGTGCACCTCTTTATATAGGTATGCAGAAAACCCCTTATCCATTTCTGATTGGTCAATTTTTTAATGCTTGTTGACATGCTTTACATTAACCAATCAGATTTCATAACTTTCCAGAATCTGATTGGGTTAATGTAAGCATGTAAACCAAGCATTAAAAAATTGACCAATCAGAAATGGATTAGGGTTTTCTGCAACCTATATAAAGAGGTGCACTCCGCTGCGGACTCAGAATGCCCATCCCAGTAGATGGCTAAAGATAGATGAAATAAGCGGCTCCGCTGAGGCCGGTGGTGCCGCGGGCTCACTGGCAGACGCAGTGAGTCTGCCTGGCCATCGGCAACCTGAGTGGGGTTGGTGTCGCCACCCGAAGACGTCGCTGCGTCGGATCAAGACGCCAGCACCATCGGCCTCATTAAGGCGCCCGCCGGGGGTACCTCTTGGGGGTCGCGGCCTCGCGGAGCTGGTGTCGACCGGACTGGAAGAAAGAAACGCCGCCCAAGGGCTCTTTTAAGAGCCGCACACTGGGGGTCGACCCCCGCAAAGGCCTTATAAGGGCCCTTGCGCTCTGACCAAGGTCCGGGGAGGTGTTCCCGGTTTCGAGCTGCGGGCCCCTTAAGCCCCTTCTCAGGCCCCGCTGAGGGTGCCTCCACCCCTCCCAGTGGGCCCTTTCCTTCCCCTCCCTGCCAGCGGCGGGGCAGGGGGCTTGGAGGGCTGCTGGGAGGGGTGCGCGAGATTGCCGCGAGCGGGGAAGGTGTTGGGAGGGGCTGCGGGGGGTTTGCGGCGATATTGTACTTAGCGCATTGCGCTAAGTGCAATATCGCCGCGAAGGGACTTAAAATTACCGCAGGACATCGCGGCTGCGATACATATCGTGGAATACATATCACGCTCGCCGTTATAATAACGGCGATAGCGCTATCTTCGCGTCCGCGATGTGCGGCGGTAATTTTTTTTTTGCGGTAATAATTTTTTTTATAATATGCCCCAAACTGTTTTGAAATATCCTCATTTGGAGGATTGTTTCCCATAATAGTCTATGGGAAAAAATGTCCCAAAATTCCTTATTCCTAGCTAGATATAGCACACTTCTCCTATAGCCCCCGCCCCCCCACGTCTGTACGCAAATTTCTGTAGTTACATTGATAATGTTTGAGTGTAGTTACAGTGATTACATTTAAGTGTAGTAACACTGACATGTTTGAATGTAGTTACAGTGATTACGTTTAAGTGTAGTTAGAGATAATGTTTGAGTGTAGTTACATTGATTACATTTGAGTGTAGTTACAGCGATTATGTTTGAGTGTAGTTACAGTGATTACATTTGAGTGTAGTTACAGAGATAATGTTTGAGTGAAGTTACAGTGATTACATTTAAGTTTAGTTACAGTGATTACATTTGAGTGTAGTTACATTGATAATGTTTGAGTGTAGTTACAGTGATTACATTTAAGTGTAGTAACACAGACATGTTTGAATGTAGCTACAGTGATTACGTTTAAGTGTAGTTAGAGATAATGTTTGAGTGTAGTTACAGTGATTACGTTTAAATGTAGTTACACTGATAATGTTTGAGTGTAGTTACAGTGATTACATTTGAGTGTAGTTACAGTGATTACTGAGTGTAGTTACAGTGATTACATTTGAGTGTAGTTACAGTGATTACTTTTGAATGTAGTTACAGAGATAATGTTTGAGTGTAGTTACAGTGATTACATTTGAGTGTAGTTACAGTGATAATGTTTGAGTGTAGTTAGTGATTACATTTGAGTGTAGTTACAGTGATTACATTTAAGTGTAGTTACAGTGATTACATTTGAGTGTAGTTACATTGATAATGTTTGAGTGTAGTTACAGTGATTACATTTAAGTGTAGTAACACTGACATGTTTGAATGTAGTTACAGTGATTACGTTTAAGCGTAGTTACAGTGATTACGTTTAAATGTAGTTACACTGATAATGTTTGAGTGTAGTTACAGTGATAACATCTGAGTATAATTACAGTGATAACGTTTGAGTGTAGTTACATTGATAACGTTTGAGTGTAGTTACATTGATAACGTTTGAGTGTAGTTACAGTGATAACATCTGAGTATAATTACAGTGATAACGTTTAAGTGTAGTTACATTGATAACGTTTGAGTGTAGTTACAGTGATAACATCTGAGTATAATTACAGTGATAACGTTTGAGTGTAGTTACAGTGATAACTAGTACCACAGACTGTTTGGAATGGTAGTGACAGTGAATTACTTTAAGTGTAGTGTAGAATCCTGTTTGGAGTGTAGTTACAGTGATACGTTTAAAATGAGTTGCCCTGATAATGTTTTGAGTGTAGTTACAGTGATAAATTTGTAGTTGTTACAGTGATTACATTTGAGTGTAGTTACAGAGATAAGGTTTGAGTGTAGTTCCAGTGATTACATTTGAGTGTGAGTTACGTGATATGTTTGAGTGATATTGTATTACATTTGAGTGTGTTACAGTGATTACATTAATTTGTTACAGTGATTACATGAGTGTAGTTTACATTGACTTTGTTTGAGTTAGTTACAGTGTGATTACTTTAAGTGTAGTAACACTGACATGTTTCAATGTGTTATCAGTGATTACTTTAAGTGTAGTTACAGTGATTACCGTTTAAATTGAGTACACTGATAATGTTTGAGTGTAGTTACAGTGATACATTTGATGTGTAGTTACAGTGATTCACTTTGAGTGTAGTTACAAGGATTACATTTGAGTGTATTACAGAGATATGTTTGAGTTTAGTTACAGTGATTACATTTGAGTGTGTTACAGTGAAAATGTTTGAGTGTATGTTAGTGATTACAGTTTAGTGTAGTTACAGTGATTACATTTGATGTTAGTTACAGAGATAATGTTTGAAGTGTAGTTTACAGTGATTACATTTGAGTGTAGTTACAGCGATAATGTTTGAGAGTAGTTTGAGTGTAGTTACAGTGATTACATTTGAGTGTAGTTACAGAGATAATGTTTGAGTGTAATTTACAGTGATTACATTTAATTGTAGTTACAGTTTGAGTAGCTTTTGAGTTTTTTCATGGATTACGTTTAAATGTATTACACTGATAATGTTTAAGTGTGTTTACAGTGATACATTTAGGTGTAGTTACAGAGATAATGTTTTAGTGTAGTTACGTGATTACGTTGTAGTGTAGTTACAGAGTATAATGTTTGAGTGTAGTTACAGTGATAATTTTGCTGTATAGTTTTCAATGATAACGTTTGTGGGGTGTTCCTAGCGTTTTTTGACACCGAAACAACTTTAAAAATGCCTCCTATCGGTAGATGTTGGCGGCACGTAAAGCGGGCATGCTTCATCAGGGACATAGGCGTGGCTTGTGGAGGTGGGTGTGGGTGTGCTGACTACACTGACTGGAGGGCTGACTTAAACTGATGTGGAACTGGAGGGCTGACTTAACACTGATTGATGGACTGGTGTTGAAATGCCAGTATTGTAGAAAGGAAGTTTTTTTTTAACTGCCGCCTTTTAAGTGTTCTGCAGGGGTGCGCCCTGAGCAAATGTTTCAGTTTGCTTCATGGTAGGGGCACCCTTGCGTTTGGTATAGTTAAAGTGATAACGTTTGTGTGTTTCAGTGATAATTTTGAGTAGTTACAATGATAACATTGATTATAGTTACATTGATAATCTTTGAATGTAAGTTACAGTGATTACCTTTAAGTGTAGTTACAGTGAAACATTTAAAGTGTATTACACTGATAATGTTTGAGTATAGTTTCCATGATACGTTTGAGTTATAGTTACATTGAGAATGTTTTGAGTGTAGTTTACAGTGATTACATTTGAGTGTAGTTACAGTGAATTACATTTGAGTGTAGTTCAGTGATTACATATCTGTTTGTATTCAATTAGATCAACTGGACTTGAATGTAGTTCTAAAGACGTTTCCTAATCCATCCGACTGTCTTATCTCATTCATAATGACGTTCAAAAATCTTTGGCAATTATGTACCCTGAAAATCCCAATAGCATATCACAGCCAGGGGTGTTAAGGACGTGATTGCATTGTGGCTAAGAGGTGTTATGGAACGCCCAGGGTAAGGTGTCAAAACAGCATTATACATTTAGGTTGGTTTCTTTATTTTCACATAAATGGCCTCCTTGATACCTCTCTTGAACCAGTCACATCCTTTACCATATGTTAACATTACAATCTTCAAAGGTATGTCCTTTATCCTTAAGATTCAGGTAAACGGCTGAGTCCCTGACCCTTGAATTGTCTCTTCTGTGCTGGGCCATACGTTGAGGCAGTTGTTGTTTTGGTCTCCCCCACATACAAATCAGAGCATTCTTCACTGCACTGCACTGCAATATAATGTGTTCTTTTCTTGTGTTTCAGTATTGGGTCTTTCGGATGTACCTTGCTGCCTCAGTGTGTTGTTCGATTTAAGGAGACAGGGATCGAAGTAGTGATAATGTTTAAGTGTAGTTACTGTGATAACATTTGAGTATAGTTATAGTGTATTACAGTGATAACATATGGTGTAAATACAATGATAATGTTTGCGTACAGTTACCAGTAATAATGTGAGTGTGGTTTCAGTCATAATATTTGAGTAACGCTATAGTGTAATTAAAGTATAACATTTGAGTGTAGATAAATTACAATGTTTTAGTATAGTTCTAGTGATAATGTGTTGAGTACAGTTTCCAGTGATAAGTTTTAAGTATAGTTACAGTGCTAACTTCTGAGTATATTTACAGTGATAACATTTAAGTATAATTCCAATGATAACATTTGAGTGAAGTTACAGTGATACATTTTGAGTGTAGTTAGTGTTAATGTTTGAGTTTAGATTCAATGTAACTTTTGTATAGATGACAGTGATATATGGTCAGTGTAAGTTTTTAGTATAGTTACAGTGAAAACATTTAAGTATAGTTACAGTGATCATTTTTGAGTATAGTTACAGTGATAAAGTTTGAGTATAGTAACAGTTATAACATTTGAGTGTAGTTATAATGATAACATTTGAGTATTGTTATAGTGATAACATTTGAGTATTGTTACAGTGATAACTGAGTGTAGTTCAGTATATTTGAGTACTAGTTTAGCAGTATATCATTTTTGAGCACTTGTTATATGTGAATTAATGTTTAGTACGTTCGCATGATAAGGTTTAGTGTAGTTACATTGATAAATGTTTGAGTGTAGTTTACCGGATAACATCTGTGAGTATAATTACAGTGATAACGTTTGAGTGTAGTTACAGTGATAACATCTGAGTATAATTACAGTGATCCCATACATTCAAAACGCCTTATAGTATCATAGTGTAGCAACCTTTGTTAATGAAATGGTTAGATCTCACTTGTAAAAGTCCTTAATACTCTGGGTCCATTTAGGAATGGTCAGGCCTGTGATGTCAGAATGATTAAGAATAGCTGTGATCTCGTTTTATTTTATAGCTCTGATAAACTAGATTTGTTCTCACTATAATGGATCTTTGTGGTTTTTTGCTTTCAATCGCAATGCTTATTGGCCTGTGATTTGTGCAGAAATAATTGCTAAAAATGTAGAAAAGTATCTAAAACAACCTACAGAATGTGGTTAGAATATTTTAGTACTTAATTTATCCAGGGGCCAACTGTTCTCAGTAATAGTTTCAGCGCAACTTCTGAAACTCCTTCATTGTTGCCTGGCTGTGCGGGGTTTTTGCAAACAGACACCCCTGCTCATTGCGTTTGAAATTTAAAGGTTGATGGCCAAATAGAAAAAAGAGCTATATTTTCCAACCCAATGACCTTACCCTGCTCATAGACAAAGTTTGTTCTGTATAAATAAATGGCTTCGGAATCGTTTTGTCTCTTCTGTTTGCAGGACCCCTAATAGAGACCGTTATGGTCTTGCCCTTGACCCAGCGCCTGGGTTGATTCAGTTTGCTCATAGAGATCTACTGAGCATCTTTGACCCATCAACAGCCAATCAGTAGAAATTACTGTTAGAAACATTCCATGGTAGTGTGGCATTCTAGGAAGAGGTCCGTTACGAACCTGAAATGTCAGCTCCAAATTTCACAGCAGGGAACAGCAAGGGGTATAATTCAACTGATTTTTTCAAACTGGAAGATATATATAGAATAACTAGGTATGCATAATATAAATTATTTTCAACTGAACTTTCCCTTTAATATTGCATTTGCACTACTTAGACAGTAAGAATTTAAACTCTCGCAGTGATACAATCTTTCTAGATTTACTTGCAAGAGCTCTTTCAAGATTGCTCCCAAACGTAATTTTGAATTCAGGCAGGGAATTACGCGTTAGCCCCTCTGGGTAAACCTCCCTGTCTTGTTTGGGGTTGTATGAAGATAAAGGAAATGTCATTTCCACAACATGTAGGACACATAAATATCAAGCGTTTTCAGTGACATGAACTCTAAAATGTAAGATATCTCCCTCGAGGAATCCTATGGTGAGTTTTTTGCCTCTAGGGAAATCTGAACATAACCTGCCTCTCTAGATGAATTGTAGGTTGAGGGCAACCCCCCCCCCCCCACACACACCAATCTCTTCTCTCCACTCTAACAAGTGAAAAGTTCCTGGTACAACTGACACAAGGTTTCATTTAGACTTGTGCTTCTCAAGGATTGTGACTGTTTAGAATGAAAAGGCATCAATGTACTTTTACATTCTCGTAATATGAACACTACCGCAAGCTTTATCTGTGATCATTTATGGGTCAATGCAAATAAATATCGGCATTTTTGGACAAATTAGTGCAAAACCTTATGTACTCAATTCAAAGGTTTAGTTTTCGTACGACATAGTCACAAAAAAGATGCTATGGGGAATTTGATCAGATGGCTGTGAAGTTAATATCAATTGTGCTGACCGTAAAGTGGACTGAGGGCATATTTGTAAAGGCGTAGTATTGCGAATTCATATAAACATGCCTATACACTATTTTAGACAGCGATTGTACTATTACTTGCACAATCGTAATTGTACGATCACCTATAAAATACCATTGGCGGTATTGTAGTAAATGTTTCAGAGGTTTTCCAAACACAGATTACCGCAGTAAGTTTATCCTGCTCTCCTGCAAGATTTAACTGAAGAACGGGAGATAAGAGAGTGCTTTAACTCCTGTTCTTCAGTAAAACAGTAAAAAGAAGCTTAAAATTATGATGGACATACCCTTAATAATTCTTTGGTGAATGTGTATTGCCATATTAAAAGGTAGAGGGCGCTGTTGCCCACAAGGAAAATGTAGATTGTCTTTGTATTGGAATCAGAAAGTGTCTTTTTCATATGGCATGTAATATCAAGCAGCATAATACTGTACAAAGCCATGTCGATATAAGGAATTGTTTCCTTTAATTTATATTTAGCCAACATTTCAATAGCATGTCATTTCCTTGGAAAGAAACTTAACAACAGCAAGGAGGTTTTATTCCCATTACTGTACACAGTTGTGTAAATCATTTGAACCGAAATATATCGCACCTCACAATGATAAAGTCTATTATGCTTTGTTTTTAGTAATGTTATTAGATTGTAGTACTTCCAATCTACATCCTCTTTGCTATTTTTCTCATGTCGTGTATATGTTTTGTAATTGCTACAGTGGCTTCTATGGTTCCTTACTGGCACCGTATTATAATTGTTTATAACAAAGTTACTGCTTTAGTAGCATACTCTGACCTGCCATCGTCAAGGTTTTTTTAGTCACCATAGCTTTAAATAAATTAAATGCTGATGCAGTAGAATGTAAACTTAACAGAACCAATATTTGTTGTAATATAAATAATAATAATAATTAACACTTTTGAATAAATAAATAATAATGTTTTTATGTAAGGGTTCCCTCCCCTCCCGCATTGAGATACATGTATAGACCTATCAATTTATATTTGTATAAATGATGTTTTGTGATTTTAATGACTTAATGAAAAGATAAATACGAACATATACCGTAATCATTATTTTTATGTAGGGGTTCCCCGAGACGCAAAATTGTTTCAAGGGGTCCCCACAGATTAAAAGGTTGAGAAACACTGGTCTGAATGCACAGATTAATATAACATAAATAACCTGAGTACGAGACTTATCTGGGTACACAGTGTCAAATCCTTCCTCCTGACCACCATTAGGCTATTTCCGCAATCAGCAACCACACAATCCCCTGCGGTATTTGGACATCTTTTGTGCGTTTTTTCTAATTGGGCCGAACGATCTGTTGGTCACGTCTAAATACCATGCAATTATTCCGGCCCGATCCACCGATCTACTGACTATCGGTCATCGGCCGAATATTGCATGGTGTGTACCCACTTAAAAGGGTAACTTTTTAGGATTGTGTAAATAAATAAACCCTGGATTACATCTGCAAAGAAGCCCTGTTAAGGTCCCTACACACAGACCATCAGGCTTCCTGTTCTTGAACCCTCAGTATGGCTCACTGAAGACATAATGCTGGGTGGAAAAATTAATGGTATCTCCACCTCTAAAGGAAAGCCGCATGTCTGTGATTCGCTGAGACTTAGCTGGGTACACACGATGAGATATTTTGGTCCGATTGACCAATAGTTCAGTAATCGGTCGATCGGACCGAAATTATCGCATCCGAATGCAGCCATGTCCCGTCCGATCGTTCGTCCGAATCGGACATGTGGGAAAACCTCGTCTGACCGTGCGCGGCCATAGAGAGATCGGTCGCGGTAACCGTCGACGTGGCTGCTTTTTGCCGCGACCGACAGTCCTTCCTCCTTGCCGACCGGTCGAAAGTATCGACGGTCAGTCAGGAGCAAAATCTCTAGGTGTGTACCTAGCTTTAGCCAATTACTGATACAAACTGGCTGGTTCCAGCCCCCTCTGCTGCTTTTGTGTCAAAAGGCTGCAGAGGAGCCGAAAGAACTATAGTGCACATTATCGTGTATGTGCGCTATAGCTGTGCAGAACCCGGAGGACCTTCAGTCCTGCTGCGGAGGATTGTGTACCAGGTAAGTTTGCTCTAAGTACGTTCCTGGCTCCCACTTGCATGATTGAAGAACGGAAGGTAAGGCATACTCCTTATCCTCCCAGGCTTCAATCAATGCATTTAAGGAATAGTTCACTTTGGTAGTGAACTATTCCTTTAATATTCTACTTCTTACATCCATGCTAGCTAAACTGCAAAATAAATGGCAACAATTGCTTATCTCTGTTATATAAAAAGAGCAAAGGAATGTGTAATTGTCAGTGGCCAGTGTGTTAAATATGTTTATAAAATGGGAAATCCGATTGGAAGAATGCTCAAAGCCTCCCACTTTCGAAATCTACTGGGAGACAAGGGATGGTCATTGTTTTTTCAGATTGCTCAAAATGTTGATATTGATTATGAGTGGTTAAGATCTAATGTTGCTAATGGTAGGCCCGAGAGTTAGTTTCTCTGGTGTGCCATACATACCCGTCCCACAGTGCCTATGTCTTATAATATATAATAAGACAGGTGTCAATAATGCCTGGCCCATGGACACTTCACCCGAGCACTGTGTCATCACTCCTCCTCACCCCATTGGAGAAGCCGACCCTACTGGCGTGTACGTGCACTCCACAAGGGAGGAGGTTGATGACGTGCGAGCGCGAGACACCACATTGCCTAGGAGGAGAGAGTGTGAAGAAGAGAGAAAAAGAGGAAGGGGGAGAAGAGAAGTAGGGATTCTTTTAGAATCAGAGGTTTGCTGGTGATACATAATGCACCAATTTAACATCCAACTATAAGCCAAGATCAGTCGAATGGATTCTGTGATCAGCCAGCAGATGTCACTCTTACACTGCACTATAACTGAATGACCGATATCAGGAATAGACACCAGAGGGGCAAAAGAAACTAAACTATTTTGGAACACGCAGAAAGCATTGTAGAAAGGACAAAAATGCACACAAAGCGAATTGTGTCTTTTCAGTATAGTGGGTGGACCTAGAGCTAAGGGTACGTAAACATGGACATTCAATAATTCAAATTATACTAAAGGCTGTACAGATTTTTAAGCAGATTTGTTGCATGGTCCTGCATTGCTATGAAGATAACTATAACACTAGGAGATGTTAAAATGCACTAAAAAACTTGTGACTTATTCCTGTTATGGACCATTAATTTTTTCTGTCAATACGATTCCATAAGGTTTGTCATTTCTGGCATTCTCACTGATTTTATCAGCCATGCATAATTACAGGGAGGGACCATGTAAAGCTTTTATGTTTGACTCTAACACACCACTCACAGAAGTAAACCCATTACACATATTCCCCAATCCTATACCACCACACATCAACAATAGCAAAAAGATCAACAAACAAACAAAACTGGAAGGGTACTAGTCTGATTTGGACCTGGTGTCCGACACAAAAATCCCGGTTCAGAAGTTTCGAGCTTTCAGTGTTTTTGCAACTTACATATTTTCGATAATTCACTTCTAGGTACAATTGGAAGAAGAGGACCAATTAATACAACTTCCTCTTTTAACATCTTCATTTTCTTTTTTGCCTATCATGGATGCAATGGTTGTTACCATTAAAGGACATTTCATGGAAATGATCAATATTTGTGTTAATTTGATAGTTTGTGTAATGCCTTCTAGTGTATTCTACATATTTCTCTCCCATTTTGAAAATCAGTTGATTTCATACCCTTTGCTGTTCCCTGCTGGTGACATTATGAGCTGCGCCATTTCAGGTGCTAACGGTCCTTCTTCTCCCAGGATGCATTCCCTTGGATGTTCCTAACAGTATTTCTACTGATTGGCTGTTGGATGGGTCAAACATGCTCAGATCTCTACTGAGGCAACTGATCAACCCAGGCGCTGGGTTCCAGGGCAAGACCACAATGGTCTCTACTAAGGGCCCTGCAAACAGGAAAGTCAGTATTTCGGTTGCATTTATTTATACACAGACAAAATGCTGATGGAAGGGTAAGGTCCGCTTCTGTAACTCCAGTGGTGAGACTGGGCTCCTGGCATTCCTTGTAATCCTGTCCTCTTGGTTCAACTAACAGGTAATATTGATAATTTCTGCAAAGTTTGTGTGATTTCACCACAGTCAGCCTTCCAGCCAGTCCATCACTTAGTTTTCCAACCATCCCAGTACCAACATTGCTTTTCTTAAGTTTTCGTTTATACAATGTGTGGTGGGCTGTTCCATTCTTCCCTTAGACAATGAGTTCATAAATGTTTTTTTTCTTTGTTGGAATAGTTCCTTATGGGTATTTCCCATTTCCTATGTAATTTCTTATGTGCACGTGTTTTTTGTTCAGGTATAATTTTCTTTTTTTTGGGCAGCCACCATTGATACACAACAAGATCATTTCATCCAGGGACAGTTAGGCAATTTTCTGAGATGAAGTTCAATATCGGGTGCGATTTACTCCTTTTTCTGTGGTGGCTGTGATGGGTTTTGCATGCCAGCCAGAGCACCACAATCCATATTGAAATTACATTTGTGCAGCAATTTGACCTTGACCGATAGCGGATCTGGGTAATCTCCCTGTACATAGCTTTTTTTTCCTGCTGCTAAACATTTAAAAACAATAAAATAGCCTTTGGTGCATTTTAGGCTTTGAAATAAAGACCCTATTGACATCAATCAGTTTTAGTATGTTTACAGTGATTACGTTTGAATGTAGTATCAGTGATTATATTTTGAGTGTAGTTACAGCGATAATGTTTGAGTGTAGTTACATTGATTACATTTGAGTGATTTCAAGATATGTTTGAGTGTAGTTACAAGTGATTACTTTGAGTGAAGTTACCATCGGTGTATTTATATAGATCAACTGGACTTGAAGTTTAGAATCTTGAAGAACGTTTCGCTATTCATCCGACTGGCTTTCTCTATTCAGAATGACTTGTACAAGAATCTGTGGCGATGTAGTTCCGGATTACGTTGAGTGTGTTACAGTGATTACATTTGAGTGTAGTTACAGTGATTACATTTGAGTGAGTTACAGTGATTACATTTGAGGTAGTTACAGAAATTACATTTTGATTGTTGTTATAAGCGATAATGTTTGAGTGTAGTTAGTGATTACATTTGAGTGTAGTTACAGAGATTACATTGAGTGTAGTTTTATAGAGATAATGTTTAGTGTAGTTACAGTGATTACATTTGAGTGTAGTTACAGCGCTAATGTTTTGAGTGTAGTTACAGTGATTACTTTTAGTGTATTACAAGTGATTACATTGAGTGTATTTATAGAGATAGTTTGAGTGTAGTACAGGATTACATTTGATGTAGTTACAAAGCGATAAGGTTTGAGTTTATTTACAGTGATTACTTTTGAGTTAGTTACAGAGATAATGTTTGAGTGTAGTTACACTGATCACATTTGAGTGTAGTATACAGCGATAACATGTTTTGAGTGTAGTTACAGTGATTAACATTTGAGTGTAGTTACAGCGATAATGTTTTTGAGTGTGTTACGTGATTACATTTGAGTGTAGTTACAGCGATAATGTTTGAGTTAGTTAACAGTGATTACATTTGAGTGTAGTTACCGAGAAATGTTTTATTGAAGTTACAGTGATTACATTGATGTAAGTTACAGTGATTAACATGGATAAAGAGATAATGTTTGAGTGAAGTTACAGTGATGTACACTTTAAGTGGTAGTTACAGTGATTACATTTGAGTGTAGTTACATTGATAATGTTTGAGGTAGTTACATTGATTACATTTAGTGTAGTACACAGACATGTTTTGAATGTAGTTCAGTGATTTCGTTTATGTAGTTAGAGATAATGTTTGAGTGTAGTTACAGTGATTACTTTAAATGTAGTTACACTGATATGTTTGAGTGTAGTTACAGTGATTACATTTGATGTAGTTACATGATTACATTTGAGTGTAGTTACGAGATTAATGTTTGAGTGTAGTTACGTGATTACATTTGAGTGTAGTTTACATAGATAATGTTTGCGTGTAGTTTACAGTGATTACATTTGAGTGTAGTTACAGTGATAATGTTTAGTTAGTAGTGATTACTTTGATGTAGTTACATGATTACATTTAAGTGTAGTACATTGATACATTGAGTGTATTACAGTGATTACATTTGGTGTAGTTACAGTGATTACATTTGAGTGTAGTTACAGTGATTACATTGAGTGTAGTTACAGCTATGTTTTGAGTGTAGTTACAACATGATTACCTTTGAGTTTAGTTTACAGTGATTACATTTGAGTGTAGTTGTATGAGAGATATGTTTGAGTGTAGTTACAGTGATTACATTTGAGTGTAGTAGACAGCGATAATGTTTTGAGTGTAGTACGTGATTACATTTGAGTGAGTTACAGTGATTACATATGAGTGTAGTTATAGAGCTAATGTTTGAGTGTATTACAGTGATTACATTTGAGTGTAGTTACAGCGATAATGTTTGGAGTTTTTACAGTGGATTACTTTTGAGTGTAGTTACAGAGATAATGTTTGAGTGTAGTTACAGGTGATCACATTTGAGTGTAGTTACAGCGATAATGTTTGAGTGTAGTTACAAGTGATTACATTTGAGTGTAGTTACACTATAATGTTTTGAGTGTAGTTACAGTGATTACATTTGAGTGTAGTTACAGCGATAATGTTTGAGTGTAGTTACAGTGATTACATTTAAGTGTAGTTACGCGATAATGTTTGAGTGAAGTTACAGTGATTACATTGAGTGTATTTACAGTGATTACATTTGAGTGTAGTTACAGAGATATGTTTGAGTGAAGTTTTACAGTGTTACATTTAAGTGTAGTTACAGTGATTACATTTGAGTGTAGTTACTTGATAATTTGAGTGTAGTTTACAGTGATTACATTTAAGTGTAGTAACACAGACATGTTTGAATGTCGTTCAGTGATTATTTTAAGTGTAGTTCGAGATAATGTTGAGTGTAGTTACAGTGATTACTTTAAATGTAGTTTTACACTGATAATGGTTTGAGTGTAGTTACAGTGATTACATTTGAGTGTATTACATGATTGTAGTTGAGTCAGAGATAATGTTTTGAGTGTAGTTACAGTGATTACATTTGAGTGTAGTTACATAGATAAGTTTGATGTGTAGTTACAGTGATTACATTTGAGTGTAGTTACAGTGATACATTTTGAGTGTAGTTAGTGATTACATTTGATGTGTAGTTACAGTGATTACATTTAAGTGTGTTACAGTGATTACATTTGAGTGTAGTTACAGTGATTACATTAAGTGTAGTTACAGTGATTACTTTGAGTGTAGTTACAGAAATTACATTGAGTGTAGTTACAGCGATAATTTTTGAGTGTAGTTACAGTATTACATTTGGTGTTACAGAGATTACATTTGAGTGTAGTTATAGAGAATTTTTGAGTGTATTAACAGTGATTACATTTGAGTGTAGTTACAACGCGATAATGTTTGAGTGTAGTTACAGTGATTACATTTGAGTGTGTTACCAGTGATTCCATATGATGTAGTTTATAGAGATAGTACTGTTTGAGTGTAGTTACAGGATACATTTGAGTGTAGTTACAACAGCGTAATGTTTGAGTTTATTTACTGATTACTTTTGAGTGTAGTTACAGAACATGTTTGAGTGTAGTCCAGTGTCACATTGAGTGTGTTACAGCGATAATGTTGAGTGAGTTACAGTGATTACATTTGGTGAGTTTACAGCGATATTTTGAGTTAGTTAGTGATTACATTTGGTGTATTACAGCGATAATGTTTGAGTGTAGTTACAGTGATTACATTTGAGTGTAGTTACACAGAGTAATGTTTGAGTGAAGTTACAGTGATTACCATTTGAGTGTAGTTACAGTGATACATTTGAGTGTAGTTTACAGAGATACATGTTTGAGTGAAGTTACAGTGATTACATTTAAGTGTAGTTTACAGTGATTACATTGAGTGTACGTTACATTGATATAGTTTGAGTGTAGTGTACAGTGATTACATTTATGTAGTACAGACTGTTAATGTATTTACAAGTGATTTCGTTTAAGTGTAGTTAATATAATGTTTTGAGTGTAGTTACAGTGATTACGTTAAATGTGAGTTACACTGATAATGTTTGAGTGTAGTTACAGTGATTACATTTGAGTGTAGTTACAGTGATTACTTTGAGTGTAGTTACAGAGATATGTTTGAGTGTATTACAGTGATTACTTTGAGTGTAGTTACATGATAATGTTTGAGTGTAGTTTACCGTGATTACATTTGAGTGTATTTACAGTGATAATGTTTGAGTGTAGTTAGTTGATTACATTTGAGTGTAGTTACAGTGATTACATTTAAGTGTAGTTTACAGTGATTACATTTGAGTGTAGTTACATTGATAATGTTTTGAGTGTGTAGTTTACAGTGATTACTTTAAGTGTAGTAACACTGACATGTTTTGAATGTAGTTACAGTGATTCGTTTAAGTGTAGTTACAGGTGATTACGTTTAAATGTTAGTTACACGTAATGTTGAGTGTAGTTACAGTGATTACATTTGAGTTAGTTACAGTGATTACATTGAGTGTCAGTTACGAGATAATGTTTGAGTGTAGTTACAGTGATTTACATTTGATTGTAGTTTACAGTGAAAAATGTTTGAGTGTAGTTAGTGATTACATTTGCGTGTAGTTACAGTGATTACACTTTGAGTGTAGTTACAGCAATATGTTTGAGAGTAGTTTGAGTGTAGTTACAGTGATAACATTTGAGTGTAGTACAGAGATAATGTTTTGAGTGTAGTTTACAGTGATACTTTAATGTGTTTACAGTGATTAATTTGATGTAGTTACATTGATAATGTTTTGAGTGTAGTTACAGTGATTACATTTAAGTGTAGTAACACTGACTGTTTTTGAATTAGTTAAGTTGATTACGTTAGTGTAGTTAAGATAATTGTTTGAGTGTAGTTACAGTGATTCATTTGAGTGTAGTTAAAAGCGATTATGTTTGAGTGTAGTTACAGTGATTACATTGAGTGTAGTTACAGAGATTGTTTGGTGAAGTTACAGTGATTCATTTAAGTTTAGTTCAGTATTACATTTGAGTGTAGTTAACATTGATAATGTTTGAGTGTAGTTTACAGTGATTACATTTAAGTGTAGTCACAGACATGTTTGAATTAGCTACAGTGTTACGTTTAAGTGTAGTTAGAGATACTGTTGAGTGTAGTTACAGTGATTACGTTTAAATGTAGTTACACTGATAATGTTTGAGTGTTTAGTTACAGGGATGACATTGAGTTAGTTTACAGGCGATTGACTTTTTGAATGTAGTTACAGAGATAATGTTTGAGTGTAGTTACAGTGATTACATTTGAGTGTAGTTACAGTGAATGTTTGAGTGTAGTTAGTGATTACATTTTGAGTGTAGTTACAGTGATTACTTTAAGTGTAGTTACAGTGATTACTTTGATGTGTATTACATTGAGTATTGTTTGAGTGTATTTGTTACAGTGATTCCATTTAAGTGTAGTAACACTGACATGTTTGAATGTAGTTACCGTGATTACGTTAAGCGTATTTACAGTGATTACGTTTAAATGTAGTTACACTGATAAGTTTTGAGTGTAGTTACAGTGATTACATTTGAGTGTATTTACATGATTACTTTGAGTGTATTTACAGTGATTACATTTGAGTGTAGTTACGAGATGAATGTTGAGTGTAGTTACAGTGATTACAATTTGGTGTAGTTACAGTGATAATATTTGAGTGGTTTTACAGTGATTACATTTGAGTTGTAGTTACAGTGTATACATGTTGAGTGTAGTTACAGAGATAATGTTTGAGTGTAGTTACAGTGAACATTTGATGTAGTTACAGCGATATTTTGAGAGAGTTGAGTGTGTTACGTGATTACATTTGAGTGTAGTTACAGAGATAATGTTTGAGTGTAGTTACAGTGATTAATTTAACGTTAGTTACGTGATTACATTTTGAGTGTACGTTACATTGATAATGTTTGAGTTAGTTACAGTGATTACATTTAATTTGTAGTAACACTGACATGTTTGAATGTAGTTACAGTGATTACGTTTAAGTGTAGTTAGAGATAAATTTTGAGTGTAGTTACAGTGATTACGTTAAATGTAGTTACACACTGATAGGTTTGAGTGTATTACAGTGATTACATTTGAGTGTAGTTACAGCAATATGTTTGAGTGTAGTTACAGTGTATTTATTTTAAGTGTAGTAACACTGACATGTTAGAATGTAAGTTACATGATTACATTTAAGTGTAGTTACAGAGATAATGTTTGAGTGTAGTTCTGATATTTTTAAATGTGTTCACCTGATAATGTTTGAGTGATAGTTACGTATTACATTTGTGTGTAGTTACAGTGATTACCTTTGATGTAAGTCCAGAGACAGAGATGGTTGAGTTAGTTACGGGCAGTGATTACCATTTAAGTCGTAGTTACATTGATTACATTTGAGTGTAGTTCAGTGAATTACGTTTAAATGTTAGTTACACTGCTAATGTTTTAAGTGTAGTTACAGTGATTACATTTAGAGTGTATAGTTACGATATAATGCTTTTGATGTAGTTACAGGTGATTACGTTTACAGTTTTAGTTACAGACGATAATGTTTTATAGTGTTAGTTACAGTGATTACGTTTAATTGTAAGTTACAGGAAAATTTTTGAGTGTAGTTACAGTGATAAGTTTGAGTACTAGTTTCAATGAATAACGTTTGTGGGTGTTCCTAGCGTTTTTTGACACCGAACTTTTAAATGCCTCCCTATCGGTAGATGGTGGTGCGCACAGATAAAGCTGGCATGGCTTCATCAGGAACATAGGCGTTGCTTGTGGAGGTGGTTGGTTGCGACTAACACGACTGAAGGGCTGACTTACAAACTGAATGGTGACGATGGCTGACTTAACACTGATTGATGGACTGGTGTTGAATGCAGTATGTAGAAAGGAGTCTTTTTTGTGAATGCCGCCTTTTAGTGGTTCTGCAGGGGTGCGCCCTGAGCAAATGTTTTCAGTTTGTTCAGTAGGGACACCCTTGCGTTTGAGTATAGTTAATGATAAGTTTGAGTGTAGTTACAGTGATAATTTGAGTATTTACATATAACTTTGAGTATAGTTACATTATCATCTTTGAATGTAGTTACAGTGATTACATTTAAGTGTATTGACAAACGTGATTACATTTAAGTGTAGTTACATGATAAGTTTGAGTAGAGTTACAATGATAACGTTTTGAGTATAGTATTGAATGTTGAGTGTAGTTCAGTGATTAAATTTGAGTGTATTTACAGTGATTACATTTGAGTGTAGTTTACAATTGATAATGTTTGAGTGTAGTTACAGTGATTACATTTAATATGTAGTAAACGACATGTTTGAATGTAGTTACATGATTACGTTTAAGTGTAGTTAGAGATATGTTTTGAGTGTAGTTACATTGATTACACTTTGGAGTGTAGTTACACGCGTTATTTTGAGTGTAGTTACAGGATTACATTTGAGTGTAGTTACAGAGATAATGTTTTAGTGAAGTTTACAGTGATTACATTTAAGTTTAGTTACAGTGATTACATTTGAGTGAATTTTACATTGATAATGTTTGAGTGTAGTTACACAGTGATTACATTTAGTGTAGTAACACAGACATGTTTGAATGTAGTAAAGTGATTACGTTTTAAGTGTAGTTAGACTAATGTTTGAGTGTAGTTACAGTGATTACGTTTAAATGTATTACACGATAATGTTTGAGTGTATTTACAGTGATTACATTTGATGTGTATGTTTCATGTCAATACATGTTTGAGTGGAGTTACAGTGATTACATTTAGTGTAGTTAACACTGACAATGTTTGATGTATTTACAGTGATTACATTTAAGTGTAGTTACAGAGTCATGTTGATTGAGTTGTCAGTGAATTATGTTTAAATGTAGTTACACTGATCATGTTTGAGTGTAGTTACAGTGATTACATTGTGAGTGTAGTTTACGTGATTACATTTGAGTGTAGTTACAGTGATTACATTTGAGTTAGTCTTACAGCAGATAATGGTTGAGTGTAGTTACAGTGATTACATTTAAGAAGTGTAGTAACACTGACATGTTTGAATGTAGTTACAGTGATTCTTTAAGTGTAGTTTACGAGATAAATGTTTGAGTGTAGTTTCAGTGATTACATTTGAGTGTATTACAGCGATTAATGTTTGAGTGTAGTTACAAGTGATTACATTTGAGTGTAGTTACAGAGATAATGTTTTGATGAAGTTACAGTGATTCCTTTAAGTTTAGTTACAGTGATTACAGTTGAGTGTAGTTACATTGATAATGTTTGAGTGTAGTTACAGTGATTACATTTAAGTGTAGTACACAGACATGTTTGAAGTAGTTACAGTGATTACGTTTAATTGTAGTTAGAGATATGTTTGAGTGTAGTTACAGTGATAAGTTTAAATGTATTACCTGATAATGTTTAGTGTAGTACAGTGTAAATTGAGTGTGTTACAGTGATTACATTTGAGTGTATTACAGATAAATGTTAGTGTAGTTCAGTGATTTAACATTTGAGTGTAGTTACATGAAATGTTTGAGTGTAGTAGTTGATTACAATTTGAGTGTAGTTCAGTGATTACATTTAAGTGTATTACAGTGATTTACATTTGAGTGTAGTTTAATTGATATGTTGAGTGTAGTGTACGTGTATACTTTAAGTGGTAGTACACTGACATGTTTTAATTGTTTAGCAGTGATTTACGTTTAAGTGTAGTTACAGTGATTACGTTTAAATATAGTTACACTGATAATGTTGTGAGTGTAGTTACAGATTACATTTGAGTGTAGTTACAGTGATTACATTTGAGTGTATGTTACAGTGATTACATTTGAGTGTAGTTACAGAGATAATGTTTGAGAGTGTAGTTACAGTGGATTACATTTGAGTGTAGTTTTACCGTGAAAATGTTTTAGTGGTAGTTAGTGATTACATTGAGTGTAGTTACAGTGATTACATTTGAGTGTAGTTACAGAGATAATGTTTGAGTGTAGTTACAGTGATTAACATTTGAGTGTAGTTACATCGATAATGTTTGAGAGTAGTTTGAGTGTATTACAGTGATTACATTTGATTGTAGTTACAGAGATAATGTTTGAGTGTAGTTACAGTGATTACTTTTAAGTGTAGTTACGTTGATTACATTTGAGTGTAGTTTACAGTGATTACGTTTAAATGTATTACACCGATAATGTTTAAGTGTAGTCAGTGATACATTTAGGTGTAGTTACAGAGTATTTTTTAGTGTAGTTACAGTGATTACGTTTAAGTGTAGTTACAGAGATAATGTTTGAGTGTAGTTACAGTGATAATGTTTGAGTATAGTTTCAATGATAACGTTTGTGGGGTGTTCCTAGCGTTTTTGACACCGAAAACAACTTTTAAATGCCTCCTATCGTAGATGGTTGGCGGCACGTAAGCGGGCATGGCTTCATCAGGGACCATAGGCTGGCTTGTGGAGGTGGGTGTGGTGTGCTGACTAACACTGACTGGAGGGCTGACTTAAAACTGAATGGTGAACTGGAGGGCTGACTTAACACTGATTGATGGACTGGTGTTGAAATGCAGTATTGTAGAAAGGAAGTTTTTTTTTAACTGCCGCCTTTTAAGTGTTCTGCAGGGGTGCGCCCTGAGCAAATGTTTCAGTTTGCTTCATGGTAGGGGCACCCTTGCGTTTGAGTATAGTTAAAGTGATAACGTTTGAGTGTAGTTACAGTGATAATTTTGAGTAGTTACAATGATAACATTTGAGTATAGTTACATTGATAATCTTTGAATGTAGTTACAGTGATTACATTTAAGTGTAGTTACAGTGATTACATTTAAGTGTATTACACTGTAATGTTTGAGTATAGTTACAGATAACGTTTGAGTATAGTTTATCATTGAAATGTTTGAAGTGTATTACAGTGATTACATTTGAGTGTAGTTACAGTGATTACATTTGAGTGTAGTTACAGTGATTACATATCTGTTGTATTCAATTAGATCAACTGGACTTGAAATGTAGTTCTTAAAGACGTTTCGCTAGCCATCCGACTGTCTTTCTCAATTCAGAATGACTTGTACAAAAATCTTTGGCAATTATGTACCCTGGAAAATCCCAATTAGCATATCACAGCCAGGTGTTAAGGACGTGATTGCATTGTGGCTAAGAGGTGTTATAGGAACGCCCAGGGTAAGGTGTCAAAACAGCATTATACATTTAGGCTTGGTTTCTTTATTTTCACATAAATGGCCTCCTTGATACCTCTCTTGAACCAGTCACATTCCTTTACCAATATGTTAACATTACAATCTTCAAAGGTATGTCCTTTATCCTTAATGCAGGTAAACGCTGAGTCCTGACCCGATGAATTGTCTCTTCTGTGCTGGGCCATACGTTGATGCAGTTGTTGTTTTTGGTCTCCCCCACATCAAATCAGAGCATTCTTCACTGCACTGCACTGCATATAATGATGTTGCTTTTCTTTGTGTTTCAGTATGGGTCTTTCGCTGTACCAATTGCTGCCTCAGTGTGTTGTTTCGATTTAAAGAGACAGGGATACGAAGTAGTGATAATGTTTAAGTGGTAGTTACTGTGATAACATTTGAGTATAGTTATAGTGTAGTTACAGTGATAACATATGAGTGTAGATACAATGATAATGTTTGCGTACAGTTACAGTAATAATGTGAGTGTGGTTTCAGTCATAATATTTGAGTAACGCTATAGTGTAATTAAAGTGATAACATTTGAGTGTAGATAGAATTACAATGTTTTAGTATAGTTCTAGTGATAATGTTTGAGTACAGTTCCAGTGATAAGTTTTAAGTATAGTTACAGTGCTAACTTCTGAGTATATTTACAGTGATAACATTTAAGTATAGTTCCAATGATAACATTTGAGTGAAGTTACAGTGATAACATTTGAGTGTAGTTAGTGTTAATGTTTGAGTGTAGATTCAATGATAACATTTGTGTATAGTGACAGTGATAATATGAGTACAGTGATAAGGTTTTAGTATAGTTACAGTGAAAACATTTAAGTATAGTTACAGTGATCATTTTTGAGTATAGTTACAGGAGTGCTCACCGTTTGGTTTTGTTTTTTGGTGTCGTATCTTTCCTTGGTTTTGTGTTTTGAGTACTAGTTCCCAGTGTTGTGTGTTTCTTTTGTCTTTGATGTATTCTTGCTTGTCCGTGCCTCTGAGTTGAGTAACGTTCCATGATACGGTTTTAGTGTAGTTCCTTTAGTGTAGTTACATTGATAATTTGAGTGTATTCCAGTGATAACATCTGAGTAAATTTACAGTGATACGTTGAGTGTAGTTACATTGATAACGTTTGAGTGTAGTTACATTGATACTGAGTGTATACATGATAACATCTGAGTATAATTACAGTGATACGTTAGTGTATTCATGTAACGTTTAGTGTATTTACGGATAACATCGGAGTATGAACGTGATACGTTGAGTGTAGTTACAGTGATAACATCTGAGTATAATTACAGTGATAACGTTTGGGTGTAAGTTCGGTAGATAACATCTGAGTGATAATACAGTGATAACGTTTGAGTGTAGTTACAGTGATAACGTTTGAGTGTAGTTACAGTAATAACATTTGAGTATAATTACAGAGATAACGTTTGAGTGTAGCTACAACTTGAAAGGGAAAGTTTAAGTATAAACTTTAAATTTGGCTTGAAAGTCCGCATTTTGGAAGGGAATGTGTGTGTTTGTGCTGCAGATTTTAAAACTCAATAATGGCAATGATGAGGACATTGTTGTTTTTTTACTTACCCTTTAAATATGCCTGTCACATGAATGAATTGGTAGGTTAGTTGGTGTGTGTAATCGTGTCAGTTTGGGGGATAAAAGATTAACTTTTTTGATGATTGGTGAAAATGTGTTTTTTGACTATACTTACCCTTTAAAGGGGAACTGTGGTCCAAAAATGACTTTAGGTAAATTGAGGTAAATTAATAGGAATTGCTCCCCTGAGAATTTTTTAAAGGTATTTCCATTGTTTATTTTGCATAGTTTTGAAGATTTTTACATTTTTGTGTGTGATATGGCAGCAGCATCACCAGGTCCCCTACACTTCATGCTTCCTGCTCTGAAACTGTCAGTCAATCTGTCCTGTGTCATCTCCTCCCCTTTGCAGCCCCCTGGTCCCTCCCACTCATGGACCCCATGGTCCCTCCAGTTGCAGGCCCCCCATGGCCCAATATCTTACAGCCCCACGTGGCCCCCGCTCACTCGTAGGTGCCATGGTCCCGCTCACTCACGGGTGCCTAAGCCCCGCCCACTCACAGATGCCTAAGCACAGTTGGTGTGCGTACCTGTGTCAGGTTGTAAGTTACAAAAACAACCTTTTTTGACCATTGAACAAAACTTGCTTTTTTGGCTAGTTACACTAAGCATGGCTGCCGTGGAAATGGTAGGTTTGTGTACCTGTGTCGGGTTGGGGGTTAAAAAAAAACTTTTTTTGATGATTGGTCAAAATTTGTTTTTTGACTATAGTTACCCTTTAAGTATGGCTGCCATGGAAATGGAAGGGTAGTTCAATAGGTGTGTGTACCTGGGTCAGGTTGGGGGTTGAAAAACAAACTTGTTTGATTATTGATCAAAATTTGTTTTTGACTGTAGATACCCTTTAGTATAGTATTTGAGGTTGAATAAAGACATACGTCCATCGAGTCCAAACCATCTAGCAATACACGCATTACCTGCCTAACTGTTGAACCAGAGGAAGGCAAAAATAAAAACCAAAACACCAAATTAATGAAGGGGGAAAAATTCTTGACTTCCTTCCTGACTCCAAATGGCAATCGGAAATATCCCTGTATCAACTCTACTTTATGTATCAATACCAGTAACTTGCAACATTCTTTGTTTGCAAAAACTCATTCGGCTTTTTTTGAACCTGTCCAATGAATCTGCCATCACCACGTCCACTGGAAGATAGTTCCATAGTTTTACCGTTCTCACAGTGAACCACTCCTTTCCGAACTTGAAGAGTAATCTGTTGTATTCATTAGATCAACTGGACTTTGAAACTGTAGTTCTTGAAGACGTTTCGCTAGTCAATCCGCTGGCTTTCTCAATTCGAAATGACTTGTACAGACCTGTGGCAATTATGTCCCGGAAAAAAATCCCAATTAGCATATCACACAGCCGTGTTATATGCTAATTGGATTTTCCAGGGTAATAATTGCCAGATTCTTGTAGCAAGTCATTCTGAATTGAGTAAGCCAGTCGGATGACTAGCGAAACGTCTTCAAGAACTACATTTCAAGTCCAGTTGATCTAATTGAATACAACAGATATAACCATGACCTGATGAATGAAGAACCTTCACAAGCATACTTGAAGAGTAAACTTTCTTTTCTTCAAGCCTCAAGAGGGATGTCCGTGTGTCCTCTGACATGTTTCTATTGGTGAACAATTCCCCAATAGTTTATTGTATGTAGTTATACACAGTAATCATATCCACTCACAAGTGCCTTTCTCCAGCGTACATAATTGTAACTTATCCAATCTCTCTTTAAATTCAAGCTCTCCTCAATCCCCTTATTTAGTTGCCCTTCTCTGAATCCTTTCCATTTCCAAGATGTCCTTTTTGTACACAGGATTTCAAAAATGCACTGCATATTCCAAATGAGGCCTTACCAATGCTTTGTAAATAGAGATAACATTTTCCTCCATTAAATCCATACTTCTCTTTATATAAGACAATATCATGCTGGCTCTAGCTGTTGCCGCCTGGCACTGCTTGCTACCTTTAAGTTTGTTATCCACCAAAACTCCAAGATCCTTTTACAACAGGGATTCACTTAAAGGAAGTGTTCTCTCAGAAATGCCATATTTTAGTATAATAAACTCCCCTGTGCCCCAGCCCCCAGGATCCCTTTCTTGTGAAAAAATTTGCTTGTAGCCTCTGCAATCAGCTAGTAAAGTTCTGTTCGTTTTTGTGGGAGTGTCCTTCACTCTGCACTGCTTTTTGTCTATCTGCTGAACTGACATATTGCAACCCCTCCCCTTTTTTCACGTGCACTTTTTTTTGCTGCATCCAGATTTGCTGGCACACAGGGAGAGGGATATCTATACACGCTCATCTACTGACTTAGGGATCACTGACAGACCAACTTACACACCTCACTTAGTATTAAATAATGCCATAAAAAATCTGTATTTATTAAGGAATAGTTCATTGATGAAAACAAGTTAGTATTAATAGAATACATAAATTAAGCAGATATCATATCTCTCTACCTGTTTCTGTGTTGATGCTCTGTTCCCTAGTAATGTTTCCCCGGTATAAGTTCTCCCGTTGTAGCTTTGAATGTGTCTCTCTGCCCCTTGGCAAATTTGTGACTACGATGTGTCCCTGGCGCATGCGCATTGAGAGGCCACGTAGTCGTGATTCAGTGCCCTCTCTTAGCGTGCACCGAGACCTCGCTGGTAAGGTAATGTGTGCGCGCGCGCTGGTAGAGTTGATGCGCGCGCATAACTATGGCCACTGAGCAACTTAGTAAAGTATAAATCTGTATGGCAGATCCCAGCAGTGACCTGGAGAATATAGGGACTTCCAGTGGAGACAGCTTCCTAACCGGCAAGGCCCTAATGCCCTCCGCCTCACAACACCCCCCCCACCACCCCCGGTCGCGGGGGTGGCAGGGGTAATAGTTACGCCGCATAAGGACTCACCACTCCTTCGTAGGCTGCCTGTTCCTCATAGTTATGTGCTCGCATACCTCTACCAGCGCGCGCGCACATACCTCTACCAGCACGATCCTCGGTGCACGCTAAGAGAGGTCACTGAATCACGACTACAGTCCAAACTCCAAGAGCCTCTTTACAACAGGGATTCACTTAAAGGAAGTGTTTTCTCAGAATGCCATATTTTAGTATAATAAAACTCCCCGGTGCCCCAGCCCCCAGGATCCCTTTCTTGTGAAAAATTCGGCTTGTAGCCTCCTGCAATCAGCTAAGTAAAGTTTCTGTTCGTTTTTGGTTGGGACGTGCCTACTCTTCACTCTGCACTCTTGTTGTCTATCTGCTGAACGTGACATATGTGCATCCCCTCCCCTTTTTTTTCAACGTGCAACTTTTTTTTTGCTGCACAGAGTTGTTTGCTGGCACACAGGGAGAGGGATATCTATACAGCTCATCTACTGAACTTAGGGATCCTGACAGGAAACTTCCAACACCCTCACTTAGTAATTAAATAATGCCATAAAAAATCTGTATTTATTAAGAATAGTTCATTGATGAAAACAAGTTAGTCTCTTTTCATTCCTTTTCACCATCATAGAATACATAAATTAAGCAGATATCATATCTCTTACCTGTTTCTTGTTTGATGCTCGTTCCCTAGTAATGTTCCCCGGTATAATTCTCCCGTTTGTAGCTCTGATGTGTCTCTCTGCCCTTGGCAAATTTGTTGACTACGATGTGTCCCTGCGCATGCGCAGTGAGAGGCCACTGTGTCCCTGAGTCAGTGCCCTCTCTTAGCGTGGCACCGAGACCCGCGCTGGTATAGGTATGTGTTGCGCCGGCGCTGGTAGAGGTATGCGCGCGCATCACGATGGCCACTGAGCAACTTAGTAAAGTAGAATCTGTATGGCAGATCCCAGCATGACCTGGAGAATTTAGGGACGTCCAGTGAGAACAGCTTCCTACCGGCCAGGCCCCTAGATGCCCTCCTGCCTCAAACACCCCCCCCACAACCCCAAACCCCCCGGTGGCGGGGGTGGCAGGGGTAATGTTTCGCCGCATAAGGACTCACCACTCCTTCTTCGGCTGCCCTGTTCCTCATAGTTAGTGCTCGCATACCTCTACCAGCGCGCGCGCACATACCTCTACCAGCACTATCCTCGGGCAAAACGCTATATAGGTCCTGAATCACGACTACAGTGGCCTCTCAATGCTCATGCGCCAGGGACACACCGAGTCGCAAAATTGCAGAGGGGCAGAGAGACACATTCAGAAGCTACAACGGGGGAACTTAACCGGGGAACATTACTAGGGAACAGAGCACACACACGACAATTTAGGAAGTTTTGATTGCAATCAAATCTTTTTTCCCTCCACATTCAGGGTTTTTGCTCCCCTCCCCCTCTTTAACTGAATCTCAACTTTCCACCCAACCTTAATTAATATGTTCAACATGAATCATGATACTTGTGTACTTGTTAGAAATTAATCATAGATGTGTGGTTTTTTATTAAAACACATTTATCATTGTTCATGTAATTAACCAAACGCATAACCATATTTAACATTCCCCCTTGAAAATCAGGAACACACGCCAGACACCACAATTACTAGCTTTGTAAGAAAGAGAAAGGTTGGCATTTTTTAGCAGCCAATTTTCTAAGATTCCCCCAATGACACATTTCTCATTGGCAATTCGGAACTTTTCTCGCTGGACCCTACAATATTACATTCCCGCATTAAAACAATAGGAAAATAAAAAAAGTGAAGAAAGTAAGGAAACTACCCTTTACTACCTGTCCTCTAATGATTGGTCCTGACCTTTAGTTTATACAACAAATTTTCTGTATGTATCTACCTAAATAAAAAATGAATTATAGATTTAGTATTTTTATTTTAAATTCTTAAATTCTCATTTTATTAAATGTTTGCACATGTAAATCATGTAAATCATTATACAACATGTTAGAAGCAACGTGATATAATTCCTTGCCCATTGCTTTAGAATCCCAATCCTCCCCAATCTTATTAATCTGTCTATATGTGACTACTAACATGTTTCACTGAAAGTTGTGACAGACCCTTAAAGCCTAAATAAAGGAATTATGTGTGGTGCTGCATGTTAATATGGCCTCTCTAATAGTGTTGGGTGTATCTAAATGTATCTAATAGGGCCAACATAGACATCGGATTATAAGTTTTGGTCAACCAACAACTGTTAAAGTTTTAAAACTAACAGCTTTAGGATGTTTGTGTAGTGTGTGTTGGTGTGGAATTTAGTAAGTAAATCGAAATTAAAAACATAATCTAGAGTTATATAGATTATACTTGTGTGAGCTTTCCTGAAATGCCAAAAAAGGCTTTCACTTGGGCAATATGAAGAGGCTGCAAGCGCACTTTAGTACTCCCAATTTAGCATTTTGAATGAAGTCTTACAGGGTTTATTTTCAAAATAAAAGGGTAGTTTAACGTGTTGATAAAATCCAAATATATTTGTATATCATAACTACAATACTAACAAGAAAGAGAAAAAAGAAAAATCTAGACTCAATATTAACATCTTATCGAGCTCTGTAATTCTCATTGTTTCCATGACTGCAAATGCAGCCACATTGGAATTAATATGTTTGAGATTTAAATAGATGAGAGTCAGCATATGCTAAAAATTCTTTTTATTCTCCAACAGGATATCCCATCCGTACCGATGGAAGAGACAAGACATAACTAAGCTGCCTATGGGGAAATTTGGTATCCTGGACATATATTGAGCCCATGTTTTGATTCTTCTGATTTCATGCGAGCAATGGAAGGGATTCTTTGCACAGAGAAGTCAGTAATGAATACCAGATTTAAAACAGTAAAAAACCTTTTCTACTGCAGATAGTACAAAAACAATCTATATTTAACCAAGATAGTACGGAGATAATACTCCTATAAAGGGCTTCCGAAACTGACAACTAAACTATTAATGGCTCATTACTATTTCAACTAGTGTGTAATTAATGGTGCTATATATTACCATTTGCTCATGGTGCTATAAGCCTAACATCAGACTGGTGTGGTAATATGTGATGATCACGGGTTTGACAACACTAATTCCTTTTCCCTTATTTGTCTGAACCATAATCAAGCTGTACAATCATGCTACTAAACTTCGGGGTGCTTTGTGGTGATCGAGATAACACGGGCTAAAAATCGAAGTTTTAGTTTGATTGTGGTTAGCTCCCTGCCCCAAAAAACCTTTTCTAATATGATGGTTTAAGGTTACAAACTACCACAAAAAAGGGGCTATCGACACTTGAATGGATGCGTGATACATTGGCTCCTAGCTACAAAGTACAATATCATAGCTCCATGGTTAAAAGACCCTATACCACATGCACAGTGATGCTACCTTTAACCTCATTGGACCTAGGCCTATGTTATTGAAATTCCAATCCGAGCATCGTCCTGTCCATCAGTTACAGTTCAAATTCTGTTTTAAAAAAAATAAGTATCCGTTTTCAAAAAAAACAACAAAATCATTTTGCCATCTATAATTTTAATGCTATAATATTCACAGTAATCAGGGCTAGGCCACATAAATTTGATCACGCGTTACCATAGTAAATGCGATCATCAATTTTTTTAGCATCAATCGAATGGGACGTCGTCAACATAATTCAACTAGATGTGGCGGAAACTCGCATAATCGCAAAAACCAAAACGATTTTGCAATGCACATTTATCTGTGTTTGGCCTCTCCTTACATGTATTTATAAAACTGATAAAAATGAAAACTAAGAGGTCCGAAATTAAATTATTTTCAATCATAAGATTACTATTTATCTAGGCAATCATCGACAAAGGATTTGTGTAACCATATACCAGCAATTTATAGATACTGACGCAATAGGCAGTAAGAAAAGTCACAGCAGAGAATAAAAAAAAAAGCTAAGAAGTGAAAAAGAAATGTTGATTTGGGCACCTTAAGGTCTTCCTGGTCTTATATTTACTATTTGGTTCCAACTCTGCGACCAACTCTGGTTGAGCACAACATTGTTAAGCAACCCGCATGACAGAGACTCTAAATGATGATCGTAAATTGTCCGAAGCGGTTTTTTTTGTGCTGCTTTAGAGACAATTGTCTAACGTGTATGAAGCTTGAAATCAAAGGCCAGATGCTGGTTAATGCATCCGAACAAACTGGTCTGCAACGCAGACTCTACAATTATGTTAAGAACTAGTTGTAAATGAAATTAGAATTTCCTGCGCAGTGCCTTAATACGTGTCTTATCTTCTGTGTGTTTTCTCTCTTGCAAAGAGGGCTTAAACTCTATTGATTCTAAATTCTACTTCTAAATCCCAGTAATTTATTTTATTATAGATTGAAATGTTCAAGAAAGCCGGCTGGACTGTGGCTACTCCACCAACTCCACTGATTCCAGATGGTAAATACTGAAAAATTTTCAGCAACCATTATAAATTATTATGTTTTAAAGTTCATGAGATTTCAACTCCATTTTAATATTTCTTTTGCCTAATCCCCTCTTGGATGTCCTCAAAATGGCTTTTCCATGAATGTCTTATGCTGGATGAGAAACGAGTGGGTGGATGCCAATGAAACTTCAATCCATTAAGATGTTTTGAGAAATTCGTTAAGATTGACTAATCTTGGTAAAATGATCCCCTTTAACATATCAAGTTAAACTATTACCTTGTAAATAAAACTTTGTCCTTTATTATAATAGAAAATCTGCTATTTTTAAGTAAATGGTTTAGCCAAGGATTAAGGCCTCTTGCTGATACCCCCCTCCCCCAAATAAAATGAACATGTCACATAATAAATTAAAGCGCAACTAGGGACCAAAAATTATATAAAAACAAAAATAATTCTAGTGCACAACAAACTAATTCCATATCACTATATCTCCAAGGATTTCTTTTAAAATAATAAAACAATAATGAGAATTGCCAATATATTAAGTAATTGCTGTTTATTTATCCAGGATTTATGGCAGCACCTTATGGAGGTAGCCAATATTGCAATTAGAATTGTTTTGTGCACTAGAATTCTATTGTTTGTATGTATTGTATTTTGGTCTCTAGTTGCACTTAGGATTACAACAGCCCAATTTTCTATATATTGTGTTGTTACATTAAAGCCTTCTTGCCATAAATGGCTTTAGACTGTATTTTAAAATATCACTTAACTTATTTTTTAAGACAATAGGATATAGAGACCATTTTTCATGACAGAGAACAATAGAGCAATATGTTGTGCTTTCTGTTTGTCATTGTTTAAATAGCGGGGAGATTATCCCATTCTAGATGAAAGCTTGAACTTAATGTATAATCCTTGTATCCAAACAGGGCATTTCATTCTTACTGTCAAATAGTGAGTATCGCCATGCGAATTCATTGGGAGGTGGATCCATTGCTGGACATGTGATGTTCGCCGTCGTGGACCCTGCAGTCCTATTTTAGCTAAATGAAGCTTTGAAAATATAATATATCTGTTTTAATGCAAAAAAAAACTTTTTATTTAAAAACAAAAAACAAAAAAAAGTCAGTTTTTTCTGTGTCTGCAAACCTGAAGGCTAGCTCTCTGTAGAATGTGTGGGTTGGAACCAAATGATAATCTTAATTGCTAAGAAAATTAGATTTGGAATACCTTTTAGTTGGATATTGTGTTTTGTTGTATTCCTGTTTCCCTTAATTCAGGGGAAAAAACACTACTTTCTGCCCTACATAACATAGTGCATAAGGCTTACTTCTGGACTGCGGTGACAAAATGGAATCCATGGAACTCATGTATCAGTTCTACCTCTTCTTATCACAAAAGGCAGCTTTATATTTATTGTTTTTTTTAATATTACATATATGTAACTGTCATATTTCTCATATATTTTTTTAAAATGAATTCAAGTCACCTAGATCATAAGTAATGTTTTTTAGTGGTTTTTAATGCATTATTATGCAATGAGTACACAATCCCCTATTTAAATGCCTGTTATAGTGTTCATTTGTTTTCGTTATATAGAGGACATACTTATATGTGCATTCTTTGCATCTTGTGCATTTGAGTCCACAGCAGTATAATTTAATAAGTATATAACACAGAAGTGCCATGAATATCCTAGAATTGTTGTGCTTATTAATTGTGCTTAACAGTGCTCATCAGCTATAATCAGTGTTTACATGACTGACTGAAAAAGATTGGCCTTGATAATGCACTTCCTACTATACTCCACCTCAGCCCCGTCCTTCTCTTCAGCCAATTGCAAGGAACCTAAACTGCAAGGTTTAGCTTGTAACTCCACCCCAACCTAAAGTTGCGATTGGCAGCACGCTGTTCTTTACTTCCTACCTCAGTGCTGGAGCTGACAATAGGAAGACATGCTTTGGTATTGCCCCAGGCCAAAAGGCGAAGGCGGGGAACAGAAAAGCCTCTATTGGCATCTTTAACAGGTTTAGTTCTGAGTTACAAGCTTAAACCCAGGGGTGAGGACTTAGTGGTTTTCAAAGACAGGGTGAAGACTAGACCTCTAGGTCCTTACCCTTGTTTTGAGAATCACCTCAGGATTTCCAGGACTTTTATAACAAAGCTATATATGTATAAGTACATATACTTTTATATGGTCATGGAATTCCTTTGTGATGTACATTACAATAAAGGGTGTGCTATTCTCAATATCTCTTCCCTATGGCTTGTTATAACACCACACTCACTGCAAATAAGCCATGCAGTTGTTGATATAGGGAAAAACAAATGGAAAATAAACACTATTTTTTTTTTATTGTATATAGTTTTATTTTAAAATTTTTGGTATTTTACATAAACAAAAAAAAAAAAAAAGAGAAAATGCCTCCAAAACCAATGAAACCATAGCAGGTGAAATATAAAAGGATCCCAATTCAACGCCTTATAGCTTCATAGTGTGCAAACCTTTGTTAATGAAATGGTTAGATCTCACTTTAAAAGTCCTATAATACATCTGGGTCATTTAGGATGGTCAGGCCCTGTGATGTCAGAATGATTAGAATAGCTGTGATCTCGTTTTATTATAGCTCGAATAAACTGATTTGTTCTCACTAAATGACTTTTGTGGTTTTTGCTTTCACATCGCAATGCTTATTGGCCTGTGATTGTGCAGAAATAATTGGCTAAAAATGTAGAAAAGTATCTAAAAACAGCCTACAGAATGTGGTTAGAAGATTTAAGTACTTATTTATCCAGGGCACTGTTCTCAGTATAGGTTAGCGCACTTTAACTCCTTCATTGTGCCTGCTGTGCGGGTTTTGCAACAGACACCCCTGCCAATTGGCGTTTGAAATTTAAAGGGTTCAGTGCAAATAAGAAAAAAGACATATTTTCCAACCCAATGACCTTACCCTGCTCATACAAATTTTGTCGTGTATAAATAAATGCTTCGGAAATACTGCTGCCTTCTGTTTGCAGGACCCCTATAGAGACCGTTAGGTCTTGCCCTTGACCCAGCGCCTGGGTTGATTCAGTTTGCTCATAGAGATCTGAGCATCTTTGACCCATCCACCAGCCAATCAGTAGAATTACTGTTAGGAACATTCCATGGTATTGTGCATTCTAGAAGAAGGTCCGTTACACCTGAAATGTCAGCTCCAATTTCACAGCAGGGAACAGCAAGGGGTATAATTCAACTGATTTTTCAAACTGGAAGATAATATTAGAATAACTAGTATGCATAATATAAATATTTTCAACTGAACTTCCCCTTTAATATTGCATTTGCCCTACTTAGACAGTAAGAAATTTAACTCTCGCAGTGAATAAATCTTTCTAGATTACTTGCAAGAGCTACTTTCAAGATTGCTCCCAAACGTAATGTTGAATTCAGGCAGGGAGATTACGCGGTTAGCCCTCTGGGTAAACCTCCCTGTCTGTTTTGGGTGTTGTATGAAGATAAGGAATGTCATTTCCACAACATGTAGGACACATAAAAAATATCAAGCGTTTTCAGTGACATGAACTCTAAAATGTAAGATATCTCCCTGGAGGAATCCTATGGTGAGTTTTTGCCTGTAGAGGAATCTGACTAACCTCCTCTCTAGATGAATTGTAGGTTGAGGGCAACCCCCCCCCCCTCACACACACCATCTCTTCTCACTCTAACAAGTGAAAAGTTCCTGGTACAACTGACACAAGTTTCATTTAGACTTGTGCTTCTCAAGGGATGTGGACTGTTTGAGAATGAAAAGGCATCAATGGTACTTTTACATTCTCGTAATATGAACACTACCGCAAGCTTTATCTGTGATCATTATGGGTCAATGCAAATATCGGCGCATTTTTGGACGAAATTAGTGCAAACCCTTATGCTACTCAAATTCAAAGGTGTTAGTTTTCGTAACACGTACACAAAATAGATGCTATGGGGAATGAATCAGATGGCTGTGAAGTTAATATCAATTGTGCTGACCGTAAAGTGGACTGAGGGCATATTTGTAAAGGCGTAGTATTGCGAATTCGATAAAAATGCCTATACACTATTTTATGACAGCGATTGTACTATTACGTGCCAATCGTAATTGTACGATCACCTATAAAATACCATTGCGGTATTGTAGTAAATGTTTCAGAGGTTTCCAAAACAACAGATTACCGCAGGTAAGTTTATCCTGCTCTCCTGCAAGATTTACTGGAAGACGGGAGATAAGAGATGCATTTAACTCCTGTTCTTCAGTAAAACAGTAAAAAGAAGCTTAAAATTATGATGGACATACCCTTAAGTATTCATTTGGTGAAGGTGTATTGCCATATTAAAGGTAGAGGGCGCTGTTGCCACGAAAATGTAATTGCTTTGTATTGGAAATCAGAAAGTGTCTTTTTCATATGGCTGTAATATCAGCAGCATGAATACTGTACAAAGCAGTGTCGGAATATAAGGAATTGTTTCCTTTAATTTATATTTAGCCACATTTCAATAGCATGTCATTTCCTTGGAAAGAAACTTAACAAACAGCAGGAGGTTTTATTCCCATTACGGTACCCAGTTGTGTAAATCAGTTTGAACCGGAAATATATCGCACCTCACAAGATTAAAGTCTATTATGCTTTGTTTTAGTATGTTATTAGATTGTAGTACTTCCAATCTACATCCTCTTTGCTATTTTTCTCATGTCGTGTAATTGTTTTGTAATTGCTACAGTGGCTTCTTAGGTTTCCTTACTGGCACCGTATTATAATTGTTTATAACAAAGTTACTGCTTTAGTAGCAGTACTCTGACCTTGCCATTCAAGGTTTTTTAGTCACCATAGCTTAAATAAATTAAATGCTGATGCAGGTGAATGTAAAATTAACAAGACCATATTTGTTGTAATATAAATAATAATAATAATTACCACTTTTGAGATAAAATAAATAATAATGTTTTTATGTAAGGGTTCCCCCCCTGCATTGAGATACATTATAGACCTATCATTTATATTTGTATAAATGATTAGTTTGATGATTTTAATGACTTAGTAGGAAAAAAGATAAATAGCAACAATACCGTAATCATTATTTTATGTAGGGGTTCCCCGAGACGCGAAAATTGTTTCAAGGGGTCCCCACAGATTAAAGGTTGAGAACAACTGGTCTGAATGCACAGATTAATATAACATAAATAACCTGAGTACGAGACTTATCTGGGTACACAGTGTCAAATCCTTCCTCCTGACCAACCTTAGGCATTTTCCGCAATGCGCAAACCACACAATCCCTGCGGTATTTGGACATCTTTTGTGCGTTTTTCTAAATGGGCCGAACGATCTGTTGGTCAGTCTGAAATACCAGGCAATTATTCCGGCCCATCAACCGATCTACTGAACTATCGTCAATCTGGCCGAAATATGGCATGGTGTGTACCCACTTAAAAGGGTAAACTTTTAGGATTGTGTAAATAAATAACCCTGGATTACATCTGCAAAAGAAGCCTGTTAAGGTCCCTACACACAGACCATCAGTGCTTCGTTCTTGAACCCTCAGTATGCTCACTGGAAGACATAAGGCTGGGGGAAAAATTAAATGGTATCTCCACCTCTAAAAGGAAGCACCATGTCTGTGATTCGCTGAGACTTAGCTGGGTACACACGATGAGATATTTTGGTCCGATTGACCAATAGTTCAGTATATCGGTCGATCGGACCGAAATTATCGCATCCGAATGCAGCCATGTCCGTCCATCTTTCGTCCGAATCGGACATGTGGGAAAACCTCGTCTGACCGTGCGGTCCATAGAGAGATCGGTCGCGGTAACCGTCGACGTGGCTGCTTTTGCCGCGAACCGACAGTCCTTCCTCCTTGCCGACCGGTCTAAAGTATCGAACGGTCAGTCAGGAGAAAATCTCTAGTGTGTTACCTAGCTTTAGCCAATTACTGATACAAACTGCTGGTCCAGCCCCCTCTGCTGCTTTTGTGCAAAAGAGCTGCAGAGGAGCCGAAAGAACTATAGTGCACATTATCGTGTATGTGCGCTATAGCTGTGCAGAACCCGGGAGGACCTGTCAGTCCTGCTGCGGAGGATTGTGTAACAGGTAAGTTTGCTCTAAGTACTTTCCTGGCTCCACTTGCATTGATTGAAGAACGGAAGGTAGGCATAGCTCCCTATATCCCCCAGGCTTCAATCAATGCATTTAAGGAATAGTTCACTGGGTAGTGAACTATTCCTTTAATATTCTACTTCTTACATCCATGCTAGCTAAACTGCAAATAAATGGCAACATTGCTTATCTCTGTTATATGAAAAGCAAAGGAATGTGTAATTGTCAGTGGCCAGGTGTGTTAAAATATGTTTTAAAATGGGAAATCCGATTGGAAGAATGCTCAAAGCCTCCCACTTCGAAATTCTACTGGGAACAGGGACTGATCATTGTTTTTTCAGATTGCTCAAAATGTTGATATTGATATGAGTGGTTAAGATCTAATGTTGCTAATTGGTAGGCCCTGAGAGTTAGTTTCTCTGGTGGGCCATACATACCCAGTCCCACAGTGCCTATGTCTTATATATATAATAAGACAGGTGTCAATATGCCTGGCCCATGGACACATTCACCCGAGCACTGTGTCATCAACTCCTCCGCACCCCTTGGAGAAGCCGACCCTACTGGCGTGTACGTGCACTCCACAATGGGAGGAGGGTTGATGACGTGGCGAGCGCGAGACACCACATTGCCTAGGAGGAGAGAGTGAAGAAGAGAGAAAAAGAGGAAGGGGGAGAAAGAGAGTAGGGATTCTTTTAAGAATCAGAGTTTTGCTGGTGATTACATAATGCACAAATTTAACATCCGAAACTATAAGCCAAGAATCAGTCTAGAATGGATTCTGTGATCAGCCAGCAGATGTCACTCTTACACTGCACTAATAACTGAATGACCGATATCAGGATAGACACCAAGGGGCAAAAGAAACTAAACTATTTTGGAACACGCAGAAAGCATTGTAGAAAGGACAAAAATGCACACAAAGCGAATTGTGTCTTTTCAGGTAGAGTGGTGGGACCTAGACTAAGGGTCGTAAACATGGACATTCAAATAATTCAAATTATACTAAAAGCTGTACAGATTTTTAGCAGATTTGTTGCATGGTCCTGCTTGCTAGAAGATAAACTATACACTAGGAGATGTTAAAATGCATCTAAAAAACTTGTGACTTAGTTCCTGTTATGGACCATTAATGTTTACTGTCAATACGAGTCATAAGGTTGTCATTTCTGGCATTCTCACTGATTTTATCAGCCTAGCAGTAAAATTACAGGGAGGGACCATGTAAAGCTTTTATGTTTGACTCTAACACCACTCACAGATAAACCCATTCACATATTCCAATCCCAATCTATACCTGCACACACCAACAATAGCAAAAAAGATCCAACAAACAACAAACTGGGAAGGGTACTAGGTCTGATTTGGACCTGGTTCCGACACAAAAATCCCGGTTCAGAAGTTTCGAGCTTTCAGTGTTTTGCAACTTACATATTTTCGATAATTCTACTTCTAGGTACATTGGAAGAAAGGACCAATTAATACAACTTCCTCTTTTAACATCTTCAATTTTCTTTTTGCCTAACATGGATGCAATGGTTGTTACCAATTAAAGGACATTTCAGTGGAATGATCAATATTTGTTAATTTGATAGTTTGTGTAATGCCTTCTTAGTTATTCTACATATTCTCTCCCATTTTGAAAATCAGTTGATTTCATACCCTTTGCTTTTCCCTGCTGGTGACATTAGTGAGGCTGCCATTTCAGGTGCTAACGGTCCTTCTTTCTCCCAGGATGCATTCCCTTGAATTTCCTAACAGTAATTTCTACTGATTGGCTGTTGGATGGGTCAAACATGCTCAGATCTCTACTGAGCAACTGAATCAACCAGGCGCTGGGGTCCGGGCAAGACCACAATGGTCTCTACTAAGGGCCCTGCAAAAGGAAGTCAGTATTTCGGTTGCATTTATTTATACACAGACAAAATGCTGAATGGGAAGGGTAAGGTCAGACGTTCTGTAACTCCAGTGGTGAGACTGGGCTCCTGGCATTCCTTGTAATCCTGTCCTCTGGTTCAAACTAAGGTAGATTGATAATTTCTGCAAAGTTTGTGTGATTTCCAACAGTCAGCCTTCCAGCCAGTCCTCACTTAGTTTTCCAACCATCCAGTCCCAACATTGCTTTTCTTAAGTTTTCGTTTATACAAATGTGTGGGGGCTGTTCCATTCTTTCCTTAGACAATGAGTTCATAAAATGTTTTTTTCTTTGTTGGATATGTTCCTTAGGGTATTTCCCAGTTTCCTATGTAATTTCTTATGTGCAGCGTGTTTTTTGTTCAGGTATAATTTTCTTTTTTTTGGGCAGCCACCATTGATCACAACAACGATCTTTTCCAGGGACAGTAGGCAATTTTCTGAGATGAAGTTCAAATCGGGTGCGATTTTACTCTTTTTCTGTGGTGGCTGTTGGGGTTTTGCATGCAGCCAGAGCACCAAATTCCATTTGAAATTACATTTGTCAGCAAGATTGACCTTGAGCGATAGCGGATCGGGTAAATCTCCCTGTACATAGCTTTTTTTCCTGCTGCTAAACTTTAAAAAACATAAAATAGCCTTATGGTGCATTTTAGGCTTTGAAATAAAGACTCCTATTGACATCAATCAGTTTAGTATAGTTCAGTGATTACGTTGTGAATGTAGTATCAGTGATTATATTTGAGTGTAGTTACAGCGATAATGTTTGAGGTAGTTACAGTATTACATTTGAGTGTATGTTCAGAGATAAGTTTGAGTGTAGTACAGTGATTACGTTTAGTGAAGTTACATCGGTTTTATTTATTAGATCAACTGGACTTTGAAGTTTGATATCTTGAAACTTTCGCTATTCATCCGACTGGCTTTCTCTATTCAGAATGACTTGTACAAAATCTGTGGCGAGTGTAGTTACAGTGGATTACGTTTGAGTGTAGTTACAGTGGATTACATTTGAGTGTAGTTACAGTGATTACATTTAGTGTATTACATTGATTACATTTGAGGTATTTACAGATTAACTTTGAGTGTTGTTATGCGATAATGTTTGAGTGTAGTTACAGTGATTACATTTGAGTGTAGTTACAGAGATTACATTTGAGTGTTTATAGAGATAATGTTTGAGTGTAGTTACAGTGATTACATTTGAGTGTAGTTACAGCGATAATGTTTTGAGTGTAGTTACAGTGATTACATTTGAGTGGATTACAGTGATTACATATGAGTGTAGTTATAGAGATAATGTTTTGAGTGTAGTTTACAGTGATTACATTTGAGTGTTAGTTACAGCGATAATGTTTGAGTATTTACAGTGATTACTTTTGAGTGTATACAGAGATAATGTTTGATTGTAGTTACCTGATCACATTTGAGTGTAGTTACAGCGATAATGTTTTGAGTGTAGTTTTACAGTGATTACATTTGAGTGTAGTTACAGCGATAATGTTTTAGTGTAGTTACAGTGATTAACATTGAGTGTAGTTCAGCGATAATGTTTGAGTGTAGTTACAGTGATTACATTTGAGTGTAGTTAGAGATAATGTTTGAGTGAAGTTACAGTGATTACATTTGAGTGTAGTTACAGTATTACATTTGATTGATTACGAGATAAGTTTGATTGAAGTTACAGTGATTACATTTAAGTGTAGTTACAGTGATTACATTGAGTGTAGTTACATTGATATGTTTGAGTGTAGTTACAGTGATTACATTTAGTGTAGTACACAGACATGTTTGAATGTTTTACAGTGATTTCGTTTAAGTGTAGTTAGAGATAATGTTTGAGTGTAGTTACAGTGATTACGTTTAAATGTAGTTACACTGATAATGTTTAAGTGTAGTTACAGTGATTACATTGAGTGTAGTTACAGTGATTACATTTGAGTGTAGTTACGAGATAATGTTTGAGTGTAGTTACAGTGATTACATTTGAGTGTATTTACATAGATAATGTTTGGTGTAGTTTACAGTGATTACATTTGAGTGTAGTTACAGTGATAATGTTTGAGTGTAGTTAGTGATTACATTTGAGTGTAGTTACAGTGATTACATTTAAGTGTAGTTACAGTGATTACATTTGAGTGTAGTTACAGTGATTACATTTGAGTTTAGTTACAGTGATTACATTTGAGTGTAGTTACAGAAATTACATTTGAGTGTAGTTACAAGCGATAATGTTGAGTGTAGTTACAGTGATTCATTTGAGTGTAGTTACGAGATACATTTGATGTGTAGTTATAGATAATGTTGAGTGTAGTTACAGTGATTACATTTGAGTTAGTTTTACAGCGATAACGTTTGAGTATAGTTACATTGAGAATGTTTGAGTGTAGTTACAGTGATTAAATTTGAGTGTAGTTACAGTGATTACATTTGAGTGTAGTTACATTGATAATGTTTGAGTGTAGTTACAGTGATTACATTTGAGTGTAGTTACAAGCGATAATGTTTTGAGTTTATTTACAGTGATTACTTTTGAGTGTAGTTACAGAGATAATGTTTGAGTGTAGTTACAGCTGATCAACATTTGAGTGTAGTTACACGATAATGTTTTGAGTGTAGTTTACAGTGATTACGTTTGAGTGTAGTTACAGCTGATAAGTTTGAGTGTAGTTAAGTGATTACATTTGAGTGTAGTTAAGCGATAATGTTTGAGTGTAGTTACAATGGATTACATTTGAGTGTAGTTACAGAGATAATGTTTGAGTGAAGTTACAGTGATTACATTTGAGTGTATGTTACAGTGATTACATTTGAGTGTAGTTACAGAGATAATGTTTGAGTGAGTTTACAGTGTTTACATTTAAGTGTAGTTACAGTGATTACATTTGAGTGTATTACTTGATATGTTTTGAGTGTAGTTACAGTGATTACATTTAAGTGTAGTAACACAGACATGTTTGAATGTAGTTACAGTGATTCGTTTAAGTGTAGTTAGAGATAATGTTTGAGTGTAGTTACAGTGATTACGTTTAAATGTAGTTACACTGATAATTGTTTGAGTGTAGTTACAGTGATTACATTTGAGTGTAGTTACAGTGATTACATTTGAGTGTAGTTACAGAGATAATGTTTGAGTGTAGTTAAGTGATTACATTTGAGTGTAGTTACTAATAATGTTTGAGTGTAGTTACAGTGATTACATTTGAGTTAGTTACAGTGATATGTTTGAGTGTAGTTTGATTACATTTGAGTGTAGTTACAGTGATCATTTAAGTGTAGTTACAGTGATTACATTTGAGTGTAGTTACAGTGATTACATTTGAGTGTAGTTACAGTGATTACATTTGAGTGTAGTTACAGAAATTACACTTTGAGTGTAGTTACAGCGATAATGTGAGTGTAGTTACAGTGATTACATTTGAGTGTATGTTACAGAGATTACATTTGAGTGTAGTTATAGAGAGATAATGTTTTGAGTGTAGTTAACAGTGATTACATTTGAGTGTAGTTACAGCGATAATGTTGAGTGTAGTTACAGTGATTACATTTGAGTGAGTTACAGTATTACATATGAGTGTAGTTTAGAGAAGGTTTGAGTGTAGTTACAGTGATACTTTGAGTTATTAGTATATTTTTTGTTTATTTACAGTGATTACTTTTGAGTGTAGTTACAGAGATAATGTTTGAGTGTAGTTACAGTGATCACATTGATGTAGTTACACAGCGATAATGTTTGAGTGTAGTTACAGTGATTACATTTGAGTGTAGTTACAGCGATAATGTTTGAGTGTAGTTACAGTGATTACATTTGAGTGTAGTTACAGCGATAATGTTTGAGTGTATTACAGTTTACATTTGAGTGTAAGTTACAGTAATGTTTGAGTGAAGTTACATGATACATTTGATTGTAGTTACAGTGATTACATTTTGAGTGTAGTTACAGAGATATGTTTGAGTGAAGTTACAGTGATTACATTTATGTAAGTGTTACAGTGATTACATTTGAGTGTAGTTACATTGATAAGTTTGAGTGTAGTTTACAGTGATTACATTTAATGTAGTAACACAGACATGTTTGAATGTAGTTACAGTGATTACGTTTAAGTGTAGTTAGAGATAATTGTTTGAGTGTAGTTACAGTGATTACGTTTAAATGTAGTTACACTGATAATGTTTGAGTGTAGTTTACAGTGATTACATTTGAGTGTAGTTACAGTGATTACATTTGAGTGTAGTTACAGAGATAATGTTTTGAGTGTAGTTACAGTGATTACATTTGAGTGTAGTTACATAGATAATGTTTGAGTGTAGTTACACGTGATTACATTTGAGTGTATTACAGTGAAATGTTTTGAGTGTAGTTAGTGATTACATTTGATGTAGTTACAGTGATTACCATTTAAGTGTAGTTACCAGTGCATTACATTTGAGTGTAGTTACATTGAAATATGTTTGAGTGTAGTTACAGTGATTACATTTAGAGTGTAGTACACTGACATGTTTTTGAATGTAGTTACAGTGATTCCGTTTAAGTGTAGTTACAGTGATTAATTTAATTTTAGATTGTAGTGTATTTACAGTATTACATTTGAGTGTAGTTACAGTGATTACTTTGAGTGTGTTACAGGATATGTTTGAGTGTAGTTACGTTATTACATTTTGAGTGTAGTTTACAGTGAAAATTTTTGAGTGTATTACAGGATTACATTTGGTGTAGTTACAGTATTACATTTGAGTGTAGTTACAGCTAATATGTGTTTGAGATAGTTTTGAGTTAGTTACAGTGATACATTTGAGTGTAGTTACAGAGTAATGTTTTGAGTGTATTTACAGTGATTACGATTTAAGTGTAGTTACAGTGATTACATTTGAGTGTAGTTACATTGATAATGTTTGAGTGTATTACAGTGATTACACTTAAGTGTAGTAACACTGACTGTTTTAATAGTTACAGTGATTACGTTTAGTGTAGTTAGAGATAATTTTGAGTGTAGTTACAGTGATTACATTTGAGTGTAGTTAAAAAGCGATTATGTTTGAGTGTAGTTACAGTGATTACATTTGAGTGTATTTACAGAGATAATGTTTGAGTGAAGTTACAGTGATTACATTTAAGTTTAGTTACAGTGATTACATTTGAGTGTAGTTACAATTGATAATGTTTGAGTGTATTACAGTGATTACATTTAAGTGTAGTAACACAGACATGTTTGAATGTATCTACAGTGATTACGTTTAAGTTAGTTAGAGATAATGTTTGAGTGTAGTTTACAGTGATTACGTTTAAATGTAGTTACACTGATAATGTTTGAGTGTAGTTACAGTGATTACATTTGAGTGTATTACAGTGATTACTTTTGAATGATTACAGAGATATGTTTGAGTGTAGTTACAGTGATTACATTTGAGTGTAGTTACAGTGAATAGTGTTTGAGTGTAGTTAGTGATTACCATTGAGTGTAGTTACAGTGATTACATTTAAGTGTAGTTACAGTGATTAACTTTGAGTGTAGTTACATTGATATATGTTTGAGTGTAGTTACAGTGATTACATTAAGTGTAGTACACTGACATGTTTGAATGTAGTTACAGTGATTACGTTTAAGTGTAGTTACAGTGATTACGTTTAAATGTAGTTACACTGATAATGTTTGAGTGTAGTTACAGTGATTACATTTGAGTGTAGTTACAGTGATTACATTTGAGTGTAGTTACAGTGGATTAATTGATGTAGTTATCAATTATTTGAGTGTAGTTACAGTGATAATTTGAGTGGTATTTACAGTGAAAATTTGATGTAGTTTGATTACTTTGAGTGTAGTTAAGTGATTACATTTGAGTGTAGTTTACAGAGATTAATGTTTGAGTGTAGTTACAGTGATTACATTTGAGTGTAGTTACAGCGATAATGTTTGAGAGTAGTTTGAGTGTAGTTACAGTGATTACATTTGAGTGTAGTTACAGAGATAATGTTTGAGTGTAGTTACGTGATTAAATTTAAGTGTAGTTACAGTGATTACATTTTGAGTGTAGTTACATTGATAATGTTTGAGTTTAGTTACAGTGATTACATTTAAGTGTAGTAACACTGACATGTTTGAATGTAGTTTACAGTGATTACGTTAAGTTTAGTTAGAGATAATGTTTGAGTTAGTTACAACAGTGATTACGTTTAAATGTAGTTAACACTGATAAGTTTTGAGTGTATTACAGTGATTACATTTGAGTGTAGTTACAGCAATAATGTTTGAGTGTAGTTACAGTGATTATATTAAGTGTAGTAACACTGACATGTTCGAATGTGATTCATTGATACATTTAAGTGTAGTTTTTACAGAGATAATGTTTGAGTGTAGTTACAGTGATTATGTTTTAAATGTAGTTACACTGATAATGTTTGAGTGTAGTTACAGTGATTACATTTGAGTGTAGTTACAGTGATTACTTTGATGTAGTTACAGAGATAAGTTTGAGTGTAGTTACAAGCAGTGATTACATTTAATTGTAGTTACAGTGATTACATTTGATGTGTATTCGTGATTACGTTTAATGTTTACACTGAAATGTTTAAGTGTAGTTACAGTGATTACATTTATGTGTTAGTTACAGATATAATGTTTGAGTGTAGTTACAGTTGATTACGTTTAGTTTTATTACAGACGATAATGTTTTATAAGTGTTAGTTACAGTGATTACGTTTAAGTGTAGTTACAGAGAAAATGTTTGAGTGTAGTTACAGTGATAATGTTTGAGTATAGTTTCAATGATAACGTTTGTGGGGTGTTCCTAGCGTTTTTGACACCGAACTTTTAAATGCCTCCTATCGGTAGATGGGTGGCGGCACGTAAAGCGGGCATGGCTTCATCAGGGAACATAGGCGTGGCTTGTGGAGGTGGGTGTGGTGTGCTGACTAACACTGACTGGAGGGCTGACTTAAAACTGAATGGTGAACTGGAGGGCTGACTTAACACTGATTGATGGACTGGTGTGTGAATGCAGTATTGTAGAAGGAAGTTTTTTTTTAACTGCCGCCTTTTAAGTGTTCTGCGGGGTGCGCCCTGAGCAAATGTTTTCAGTTTGCTTCATGGTAGGGACACCCTTGCGTTTGAGTATAGTTAATGTGATAAGTTTGAGTGTAGTTAACAGTGATAATTTTGAGTAGTTACAATGATAACATTTGAGTATAGTTACATTGATAATCTTTGAATGTAGTTACAGTGATTACATTTAAGTGTAGTTACAGTGATTACATTTAAGTGTAGTTACACTGATAATGTTTGAGTATAGTTACAATGATAACGTTTGAGTATAGTTACATTGAGAATGTTTGAGTGTAGTTACAGTGATTAAATTTGAGTGTAGTTACAGTGATTACATTTGAGTGTAGTTACATTGATAATGTTTGAGTGTAGTTACAGTGATTACATTAAATGTAGTAACCCTGACATGTTTGAATGTAGTTACAGTGATTACGTTTAAGTGTAGTTAGAGATAAATGTTTGAGTGTAGTTACAATTGATTACATTTGAGTGTAGTTACACGCTTATTTTTGAGTGTAGTTACAGGATTTACATTTTGAGTTAGTTACAGAGATAATTTGAGTGAAGTTACAGTGATTACATTTAAGTTTAGTTACAGTGATTACATTTGAGTGAAGTTTACATTGATAATGTTTGAGTGTATTACAGTGATTACATTTAAGTGTAGTAACACAGACATGTTTGAATTAGTAAAAGTGATTACGTTTTAAGTGTATTTAAGATAATGTTTGAGTGTAGTTACAGTGATTACGTTTAAATGTATTTCACTGATAATGTTTAGTGTAGTTACAGTGATTACATTTGATGTAGTTACAGCAATACTGTTTGAGTGGTAGTTACAGTGATTACATTTAGTGTAGTAACACTGACATGTTTGATGTATTACAGTGATTACATTAAGTGTAGTTACGAGATAATGTTTTGAGTTGTTACAGTGATTATGTTAATGTAGTTACACTGATATGTTTGAGTGTAGTTTACAGTGATTACATTTGAGGTGTAGTTTACAGTGATTACATTTGAGTGTATTACAGTGATTACATTTGAGTGTATTACAGCAATATGTTTTGAGTGTAGTTACAGTGATTACATTTAAAGTGTAGTAACACTGACATGTTTGAATGTAGTTACGTGATTACGTTTAAGTGTAGTTAGAGATAATGTTTGAGTGTAGTTTCAGTGATTACATTTGAGTGTAGTTACAGCGATTATGTTTGAGTGTAGTTACAGTGATTACATTTGGTGTAGTTACAGAGATAATGTTTGTGAAGTTACAGTGATTACATCTTAAGTTTAGTTACAGTGATTACAGTTGAGTGTGTTACATTGATAATGTTTGAGTGTAGTTACAGTGATTACATTTAAGTGTAGTAACACAGACATGTTTGAATGTAGTTACAGTGGATTACGTTTAATGTAGTTAGAGATAATGTTTGAGTGTAGTTACAGTGATTACGTTTAATGTATTTACCACTGAGTAAATTTTGAGTGTAGTACAGTGATTAAATTGAGTGTAGTTAAAGTGATTACATTTGAGTGTAGTTACAGAGATAATGTTTGAGTGTTAGTTACAGTGATATACATTTGATGTGTAGTTACAGTGAAATGTTTGAGTGTAGTTAGTGATTACATTTGAGTGTAGTTCAGTGATTACATTTAAGTGTAGTTACAGTGATTACATTTGAGTGTAGTTAATTGATATTGTTTGCTGTAGGTACGTGATTACATTTAAGTGTAGTAACACTGACATGTTCAATGTATTACAGTGATTACGTTTAAGTGTAGTTACAGTGATTACGTTTAAATGTAGTTACCTGATAATGTTTGAGTGTAGTTACAGTGATGACATTTGAGTGTAGTTACAGTGATTACATTTGAGTGTATTACAGTGATACCATTTGAGTGTAGTTACAGAGATATGTTTGAGTGTAGTTACAGTGATTACATTTGAGTGTAGTTACAGTGAAAATGTTTGAGTGTAGTTAGTGATTACATTTGAGTGTAGTTACAGTGATTACATTTGAGTGTAGTTACAGAGATAATGTTTGAGTGTAGTTACAGTGATTACATTTGAGTGTAGTTACAGCGATAATGTTTGAGAGTAGTTTGAGTGTAGTTACAGTGATTACATTTGAGTGTAGTTACAGAGATAATGTTTGAGTGTAGTTACAGTGATTACATTTAAGTGTAGTTACAGTGATTACATTTGAGTGTAGTTACAGTGATTACGTTTAAATGTAGTTACACTGATAATGTTTAAGTGTAGTTACAGTGATTACATTTAGGTGTAGTTACAGAGATAATGTTTTAGTGTAGTTACAGTGATTACGTTTAAGTGTAGTTACAGAGATAATGTTTTGAGTGTAGTTACAGTGATATGTTTGAGTATAGTTTCAATGATAACGTTTGTGGGGTTTCCTAGCGTTTTTGACACCGAAAACAACTTTTAAATGCCTCCTATCGGTAGATGGTGCGGCACGTAAGCGGGCATGGCTTCATCAGGGAACCATAGGCTGGCTTGTGGAGGTGGTGTGGTGTGCTGACTAACACTGACTGAGGGCTGACTTAATAACTGAGTGAACTGGAGGGCTGGACTTAACACTGATTGATGGACTGGTGTTGAAATGCAGTATTGTAGAAAGGAAGTTTTTTTTTAACTGCCGCCTTTTAAGTGTTCTGCAGGGTGCGCCCTGAGCAAATGTTTTCAGTTTGCTTCATGGTAGGGCACCCTTGCGTTTGAGTATAGTTAAAGTGATAACGTTTGAGTGTAGTTACAGTGATAATTTTGAGTAGTTACAATGATAACTTTGAGTATAGTTACATTGATAATCTTTGAATTGTAGTTACAGTGATTACATTAAGTATTTAATGATTACATTTAAAGTGTAGTTAACTGATAATGTTTTGAGTATAGTTACAATGATAACGTTTGATATAGTTTACATTGAGACATGTTTGAAGTGTATTACAGTGATTACATTTGAGTGTAGTTTACAGTGATTACATTTGAGTGTAGTTACATGATTACATATCTTTTGTATTCAATTAGATCACTGGACTTGAAATGGTTAGTTCTTAAGACGTTTCGCTAGCCATCCGACTGTCTTTCTCAATTCAGAATGACTTGTCACAAAATCTTTGGCAATTATGTACCCTGGAAAATCCCAATTAGCAATATCACAGCCAGGTGTTAAGGACGTGATTGCATTGTGGCTAAGAGGTGTTATAGAAGCCCAGGTAAGTGTCCACACAGCATTATACATTTAGGCTTGGTTCTTTATTTTCACATAAATGGCCTCCTTGATACCTCTCTTGAACAGTCACATTCCTTTACCAATATGTTAACATTACATCTTCAAGGTATGTCCTTTTCCTTAAGATTCGGTAACGCTGAGTCCTGACCCGATGAATTGTCTCTTCTGTGCTGGGCCATACGTTGATGCAGTTTGTTGTTTGGTCTCCCCCACATCAATCAGAGCATTCTTCACTGCAACTGCACTGCATATAATGATGTTGCTTTTTCTTGTGTTTCAGTATGGGGCTTTCGCTGTACCAATTGCTGCCTCAGGTGTGTTGTTCATTTAAAGAGACAGGATAGCGAAGTAGTGATAATGTTTAAGTGTAGTTCCTGTGATAACATTTGAGTATAGTTATAGTGTAGTTACAGTGGTAACATATGAGTGTGATAACCAATGATAATGTTTGCGTACAGTTTCAGTAATGTGTATGTGGTTTCAGTCATAATATTTGAGTAACGCTATAGTGTAATTCAAGTGATAACATTTGAGTGTAAGATAAATTACAATGTTTTAGTATAGTTCCTAGTGATAATGTTTTGAGTACAAGTTCCCAGTGATAAGTTTTAAGTATAGTTACAGTGCTAACTTGTCTGTAATATTTCAGTGATAACATTAAGTATAGTTCCAATGATAAACATTTGAGTGAAGTTACAGTGATAACATTTGAGTGTAGTTAGTGTTAATGTTTTGAGTGTAGATTCATGATAACCTTTGTGATAGTGACAGTGATAAATTGAGTACAGTGATAAGGTTTTATAATAGTTACAGTGAAAACATTTAAGTATAGTTACAGTGATCATTTTTGATTATACGTTACCGTGATAAGTTTGAGTATAGTCAACCAGTTTATAATCCTTTGATGTAGTTATAATGATAACATTTGAGTATTGTTAAGGATAACATTTGAGGTATTGTTACCGTTGATAACTGAGTGTATTTAAATATATTTAGTTATACAGTGATAATCATTGATCATTGTTAAGTGATATGGTTAGTACATTCAGTATAAGTTTTTAGTGTAGTTACATTGATAAATGTTTGAGTGTAGTTACAGTGATAACATCTGAGTATATTACAGTGATAACGTTTTTGAGTGTAGTTACATTAACGTTTGAATGTAGTTTACGTTGATTAGTTAAAGTGATAACATCTGAGTATAATTACAGTGATAACGTTAAGTGTAGTTCCATTGAACGTTTGAGTGTAGTTACAGTGATAACATCTGAGTATAATTACGTGATACGTTGAGTGTAGTTAAGTGATACATCTGAGTATAATTACAGTGATAACGTTTGGGTGTATTACAGTGATAACGTTTGAGTGTAGTTACAGTAATACATTGAGTATATTACAGAGATAACGTTTGAGTAGCTACACTTGAAGGGAAAGTTTTAAGTATAAACTTTAAATTTGGCTTGAAAGTCCGCATTTTGAAGGGAATGTGTGGTTTTGTGCTGCAGATTTTAAACTCAATATGGCAATGATGAGGACATGTTGTTTTTTTACTTACCCTTAAATATGCCTGTCACATGAATGAATTGGTAGGTTAGTTGGTGTGTGTAATCGTGTCATTTTTGGGGGATTAAAAGATAACTTTTTTGATTTGGTGAAAGATGGTTTTTGACTATACTTCCCTTTAAAGGGGAACTGGGGTCCAAAAATGACTTTAGGTAATTGAGGTAAATTAATAGGACTCGCTCCCTGAAATTTTTTAAAGGTATTTCATTGTTTATTTTGCATAGTTTTTGAAGATTTTACATTTTTGTGTGTGATATGGCAGCAGCATCACCGGTCCCCTACACTTCATGCTTCCTGCTCTGAAACGGTCATCAATCTGTCCTGTGTCATCTCCTCCCCTTTGCCGCCCCCTGGTCCCTCCCACTCATGGACCCCATGGTCCCTCCAGTTGCAGGCCCCCCCCCCCATGGCCCCAATATCTTATCAGCCCACGTGGCCCCCGCTCACTCGTAGTGCCATGGTCCCGCTCACTCACGGTGCCTAAGCCCCCCCACTCACAGATGCCTAAGCCAGTTGGTGTGCGTACCTGTGTCAGGTTGTAAGTTTACAAAAACAACCTTTTTTTTTGACCATTGAACAAACTGCTTTTTTGCTAGTTACACTAAGCATGTCTTCCGTGGAAATGGTAGTTTTGTGTACCTGTGTCGGTTGGGGGTTAAAAAAAAACTTTTTTTGATGATTGGTCAAAATTTGTTTTTTGACTATAGTTACCCTTTAAGTATGGCTGCCATGGAAATGGAAGGTTTATTCAATGGTGTGTTTACCTGGTCAGGTTGGGGGTTGAAAAACAAACTTGTTTGATATGATCAAAATTTGTTTTGACTGTAGATACCCTTTAGTATAGTTGTTGAGGGAATAAAGACATACGTCCATCGAGTCCAAACCATCTAGCAATACACGCTTACCTGCCTAACTGTTGAACCAGAGGAGGCAAAAATAAAACCAAAACACCAAATTAATGAAGGGGAAAAATTCTTGACTTCCTCCTGACTCCAAATGGCAATCGGAAATATCCCTGTATCAACTCTACTTTATGTATCAATACCAGTAACTTGCACATTCTTGTTTGCAAAAACTCATTCGGCTTTTTTTTGAACCTTCCAATGATCTGCCATCACCAGTCCACTGAAGATATTTTCACATAGTTTTAAAACCGTTCTCACAGTGAAAAACCCTTTCCCGAACTTGAAGAGTAAATCTGTTGTATTCAATTAGATCAACTGGACTTGAAATGTAGTTCTTGAAGACGTTTCGCTAGTCATCCGACTGGCTTTCTCAATTCAGAATGACTTTTACAAGAACCTGTGGCAATTATGTACCCTGGAAAATCCCAATTAGCATATCACAGCCAGTGTTATATGCTAATTGGGATTTTCCAGGGTACATATTGCCACAGATTCTGTACAAGTCTATTCTGAATTGAGTAAGCCAGTCGGATGACTAGCGAACGTCTTCAAGACTCATTCAAGTCCAGTTGATCTAATTGAATACAACAGATATACCTTGACCTGGATAATGAGAACCTTCACAACATACTTGAAAGTAAACTTCTTTTCTTCAGCCTCAGGGATGTCCGTGTGTCCTCTCTCATGTTCTATGGGTGAACAATTCCCCAAATATTTATTGTAATTAGTTATACACAGTAATCATATCCACTCACAAGTGGCCTTTTCTCCAGCGTACATAATTGTACTTATCCAATCTCTCTTTAAATTCAAGCTCTCCCATCCCCTATTTAGTTGCCTTCTCTGATCCTTTCCATTTCCAAGATGTCCTTTTTGTATCACAGGATTTCAAAAATGCACTGCATATTCCAAATGAGGCCTTACCAATGCTTGTAAATAGGATAACATTTTCCTCCATTAATCCTACTTCTCTTTATATAAGACAATATCATGCTGGCTCTAGCTGTTGCCGCCTGGCACTGCTTTGCTACCTTTAAGTTTGTTATCCACCAAACTCCAAGATCCTTTTACAACAGGGATTCACTTAAAGGAAGTGTTCTCTCAGAAATGCCATATTTTAGTAATAAACTCCCCTGTGCCCCATCCCCCAGGATCCTTTCTGTGAAAAAATTCTGCTTGTAGCCTCTGCAATCACTAGTAAAGTTCTGTTCTTTTTTTGGTGGGATGTCCTTCCTCACTCTGCACTGCTTGTTGTCTATCTGCTGAACTGACTATTGAACCCTCCCCTTTTTTCACGTGCACTTTTTTTTGCTGCTCAGAGTTTGCTGGCACCGGGAAGAGGGATATCTATACAGCTCATCTACTGAACTTAGGGATCACTGACAGACCACTTACACCTCACTTAGTATTAAATAATGCCATAAAATCTTATTTATTAAAGGAATAGTTCATTGATGAAAACAAGTTAGTATTAATAGAATACATAAATTAAGCAATATCATACTCTTTACCTGTTTCTGTGTTTGATGCTCTGTTCCCTAGTAATGTTCCCCCGGTATAAGTTTTCCCCGTTGTAGCTTCTGAATGTGTCTCTCTGCCCTTGGCAAATTTGTGACTACGATGTGTCCCTGGCGCATGCGCATTGAGAGGCCACTGTAGTCGTGATTCAGTGCCCTCTCTAAGCGTGCACCGGACCGCGCTGGTAAGGTATGTGTGCGCGCGCGCTGGTAGAGGTATGCGCGCGCATAACTATGGCCACTGAGCAACTTAGTAAAGTATAATCGTTGGCAGATCCCAGCAGTGACCTGGAGAATTATAGGACTTCTCCAGTGGAGACAGCTTCCTAACCGCCAAGGCCTAATTTGCCCTCGCCTCAAACACCCCCCCCCCCACCCCCCCACCCCCGGTCGCGGGGGTGGCAGGGGTAATAGTTACGCCGCATAAGGACTCACCACTCCTTCGTAGCTGCCTCCTTTCCTCATAGTTATGTGCTCGCATACCTCTACCATCGCGCGCGCACATACCTCTACCAGCACGATCCCCTCGGTGCACGCTAAGAGAGGTCACTGAATCACAGACTACAGTGGCCTCTCAATGCGCATTGCGCCAGGGACAACACCGTGTCGCAAATTGCAGAGGGTCAGAGAGACACATTCAGAATCCTACAACGGGGGACTTATACCGGGAACATTACTAGGGAACATAGCACCACACACAGAAACAGGTATGAGATATATATCTGCTTAATTTATGTATCTATTAATACTCACACTTGTTTCCTCAATGAACTATTCCTTTAACACAGAGCCTTTATAGTATAAGCAGCACAAGGATTTTAAGTAATGCATCACTTTACATTTATCAATATTGAATCTCATCTGCACTTACAGCCCAATGTGCAATCTACCTAGATCCACCTACAACGATTGCACATCCTCTGAAGCTTAAATGTCAACAAAGTTTTGTGTCATCAGCAAACACAGAACCCTTGATTAAGTATGGCTGCCACAGAATGATATAGGTGTGTTTTTTTTTTACATTGAGGCTGCAACAGTAATCAGGGGTAGGTCAGTAGTGTGTGGTCCTGTGTCCAGTTTTTTGGGAGTTAAAAAAACAACCTTTTCTAATGATTAGTCAAAATTTATTTTTTTAGACTTTAGTTACCCTCTAAGTATGGCTTCCATGGAAATGGGAGGGTAGTTCAGTAGCTGTGTGTACCTAGGTCTGGTTGAGGGGTATGTCTTTTTTGGTTTACAAACCTAAAACTAACTTTTATTGAGGATATATCAAAAATCGTTTTTTTGACTTTTTTTTTTATTTACCTTTAAGTAATGGCTGCCCAGGAATAGAGGGGTAGGTCATAGGTGTGTGGTAAAAATACACTATTACATTAATAACTGATCTGATCTGATGTGATTTAGACCAACAGAAAAGCTCTACATATCTCTAATATAAACATATGTGTATTTTACTTCTTTAGTTCCGTGTAATTATCTTATGGTTTAATATACACTCACCAAGGTGAATATTAAATAAAGGATTTAATTGTATGGAAGTTTACAATTATGCAGTAAGTAAAAAGCCAGTCAAGTATATTAGAGACAGCCTACAAATTATAACATATACTTTAAGCATAATTAGTCTATTATGGTGTGTTTGTGTGTTTGTGTGTGTGGCGTGTTGTAAAGTTTGTGTGTTATGTCCTGCTTACCTCCTCCCCTGCCTCTAACGTCACCCTCCACACTCCTACCACCACTCCCCCCACAGTGTGTGAATCCTGACAAGTTATATACATCTCTGCTGCTTTAGTTACTCTAAAAGTTCCATGAATGTCACAACTTATGTTACTGATGAACTTCATTTCCAAAATAACTCTACTACTTTGTGAGTAAGCAAGACAGGTTGTGCATACATACAAGCTTTGGTTAACTCTTTACAATACTGATAACCCTTATACTGGATTCAACAGTGTGTGTACCCGTGTAAGGTTGGGGGTTGTGTTTTTTGCATGTATGACCATAAACTAACTTTATTGATGATTGATCAAAATCAGTTTCTTCGACTATTAACCCTTTAAGTATGGCTTCCATGGGAATGGAAAGGTAGGTAGGTCAGTAGGTTGTGGGTGTACCTGTGTCTGTGTGGGGGTTATCACCATTTGTATTATGACCATGAAACAAGGGGCATATTTATAAAGCTTCGTTAAGTTTTTCGCGTGCCGTTTTTCCCTGACATTTCCGCATAAATCACGTTTAACAAGCGATTATTAATGTCCAAAAACGGCCGCAAAAAGTTAATGAGGTGTTTAACTCTTCCGCCCGATACTTACCTGTTTCCACCGCTTCTATTTATAAGTGGCGGTAACTGTTTTCGCACTGCCAGTATCGGCTTTTTTGCTTCGCCACCTTGAAGGTGGCGAAGCAGCCGATACTAGCCTCCCTGTGGCAGGATTGGGCAGGCAACCCGCATGGGTGGTCACACCTGCCCCGGGAGGCCCGCCCCCTGTGCCCTCAACACCCCTCGACGGTGGCGACCACCCCACCGCCGCTTCCCCAGCAGGCCCTTCTCTCCGGCCCTTATAAGGGCCTTTGCGGCACTGACAAGTGCCTTTGGCTGGCGCACCAACCCCCACTCGAGGTCGCCGATGCCATCTACTTCTACTGCGATGGCATCTGAGTCCACAGCGGAGTGCACCTCTTTATATAGGTATGCAGAAAACCCTTATCCATTTCTGATTGGTCAATTTTTTAATGCTGTTTACATGCTTTACAATTAACCAATCAGATTTCATAACTTTCCAGAATCTGATGGGTTAATGTAAGCATGTAAACCAAGCATTAAAAATTGACCAATCAGAAATGGATTAGGGTTTTCTGCAACCTATATAAAAGAGGTGCACTCCGCTGCGGACTCAGATGCCCATCGCAGTAGATGGCTAAAGATAGATGAAATAAGCGGCTCCGCTGAGGCCGGTGGTGCCAGCGGGCTCACTGCAGACGCAGTGAGTCTGCATGGCCATCGGCAACCTGAGTGGGGTTGGTGTCGCCACCCGAAGACGTCGCGTCGGATCAAGACGCCAGCACATCGGCCTCATTAAGGCGCCCGCGCGGGGTACCCTTGGGGGTCGCCGGCCTCAGCGAGCTGGTGTCGACCGGACTGGAAGAAAGAAACGCCCGCCCAAGGGCTCTTTTAAGAGCCGCACACTGGGGGTCGACCCCCGCCAAAGGCCTTATAAGGGCCCTTGCGCTCTGACAGGTCCGGGGAGGGTGTTCCCGGTTCGAGCTGCGGGCCCCTTAAGCCCCTTCTCAGGCCCCGCTGAGGGTGCCTCCACCCCTCCCAGTGGGCCCTTTCCTTCCCCTCCCTGCCAGCGGCGGGGCAGGGGCTTGGAGGGCGCTGGGAGGGGTGCGCGAGATTGCCGCAGCGGGGAAGGTGTTGGGAGGGGCTGCGGGGGGTTTGCGGCGATATTGTACTTAGCGCATTGCGCTAAGTGCAATATCGCCGCGAAGGGACTTAAAATTACCGCAGGACATCGCGGCTGCGATACTATCGTGGTAATATCGCTTTTCGCCGTTATAAAATACGGCGATAGCGCTATCTTCGGGTCCGCGATGTGCGGCGGTAATTTTTTTTTTGCGGTAATAATGTTTTTTTATAATATGCCCCAAACTGTTTTGAAATATCCTCATTTGGAGGATTGTTTCCCATAATAGTCTTATGGGAAAAAATGTCCCAAAATTCCTTATTCCTTAGCTAGAATCTAGCACACTTCTCCTATATGCCCCCGCAACGTCTGTACCAACTTTCATGTCTCAGCTCCAAAACTGTGGGAGGAGTATACGGGTCAAAAAAACGCAGGAAAGAATAAAACGGAAGAAGAAAAAGAGCAAAGAACAGTTATTTGGCTCTTCACCAATTAAATGATATTGTTTTGAGTACAGGTCCCAGTGATAAGGTTTGAGTATAGTTACAGTTATAACATTTGAGTGGCAGCATTGCAAGATCACTTGTGGTAAACGCAAAACATGCTTCTTGGTTAAAAAGATCAGATGAGCAACATCTTACTGTAATCATCCTCTGACATGAAGTATTGCATGAATGGAGTTAACTAAATATCACTAAACAAATTATGTTGTTGTAAAGCTGAAAAAGATTATGAATGGGAATAGGTGTTTTGGCCATGTAGCTATCTTAAGTATGAATGTATATCACAGTTTTACAATAACCTTTTCTTATGATGACCAGCTAATCATTAATTTGCTTGATAAGCCAAATTAACTGTTATTTCTATTTCTCATTGTTCTCTTTTAATCTAACCCATTTTTTTTGGACTTTATCTCCTCCCACAGTTTATGAGCTTTTCCACAAAAGTCATTTCTAGTTAATTTTTACTAACTTTTTGAGCATACATTCAATGTGCATTGACGCGATTCCCTTTCTCTAGGTTTAGATACAGCTGTTTATAGCGTACTGAACTATTTACACTGTGACTATAGACGTACGTTGACTATAAACGCTGATTTCCTTTTCTCGTGGTTAAGTACAGCTGTTTAGAGCATACGATACTATTTACACGTGACTATATACGTACTGTGACTAGTAACGCTGTTACCTTTCTTCTGGTTAGATCACTGTTTTAGGACACGTACTGGAGACTATTACCTGGACTATAACGCGTGATTACCTTTCTCGTGGTTTGATACAGCGTTTAGAGCGTACTGAGACTATTTACACTTTGACTATAACGTACTGTTGACTATCTGATTAACTTCTCTATCTTAGATACAGCTCTTTAGAGGGTATGAGACTATTTACACTGTGACTATAACGTACTGTGACTATAACGCTGTATTACCTTTCTCTAGGTTAGATACAGCTCTTTATAGGTGCCGTTGTAGGCAAATCCAAAAGAGAAGATGGTGCCACAAGGATTTTGAACATAAACGGGACATTTCCAATTTTGAAGGGTAAATAACGAAATAGGAACCCCATAAAGTAGGACATTTCTTAGAAAAAAAGCCAAGGGCAGTCCCAATTAAAGTGGATGTTTTTGCGGTCGATAAAAGCGCGCATGAGGTAGGGTGATTTAATCAGGAACTGTTTACAAAAAGAGATAGTGTGGATTGATAAACTTGGGAACTTTGTCCCCCCATGGCCTGAATGAAGAATTGAATTTACCTGCTTTTATAGTTACATGTTATTGAATAGTGGCCTTTTCAACTAGCACTATTGTTTATTTCTCTTTCCATTGTTTCTATCTTAGATACAGGATGAGTTTCTTCTTAATTGATAAGACGATACTGGCGCCACTTAGGTTTAAATGGAAAAATGTTTCCTCTGTCTCAAATCAATATAATTTTTCTGTATGTTCAAGATGTTCTCTTTTTAGCCAGATCTAATATATTAAGATGTTTTTAAATTTTCACTTTTCGAGTACTTTTATACAATGAAGAACAGGGGGGAAATTCATATGCACTTTTTGCACTTAGTAGAGCACTGTTATCACTGAGTCACTGTTTGGATATTACCCTAAATCAAAATTAATATCAATGTTATTTTATTTAATTTTCTTGGAGTTATAGTCAAAATCTTTAAACTGATTTATATATCTGTGTATTTTACCTTTGTTTTCTTATCAAATTGCACATATGTATTGCATTTTTTAATGGGACACTTTTTTTTTTGTGATTGGTTCTCCCCAATTAGAGGGCGGGATCTATGACTCACGTCTTTACTATATTCTGAGCCACAGTTGCATTTATCCCCTGAAGAAGGGGGTATCCCCCCAAACCTTGTGTTACGTGTGATTTGGCGGTTCACAAAATGTGACTTATCATTTGCAGTGCGATCCTCAGTTTTTCTTACTTTACTTTTGTGATACTGCTGTTCCCAAGGGAAGACCCACGAGTGTCTGCACCCACAAGTTGGAAACGAGTGCACTCCACCATCGTTTTCCCTGTTTGGACTATAACTCTCGATACATTTCTCGTGGTTAGATTACGCTTTTAAAGAGCGTCTGGGATTATTTCACTGTGACTATAACGCTGATTACCTTTCTCTAGGGTTGGATATAGCTCTTTGAAGCGTACTGAGACTATTTACACTGTGACGACTAACTAACTAACAGGTAAGAGATATGATATCTGCTTAATTTATGTATTCTATTAATACTAACTTGTTTTCCTCAATGAACTATTCCTTTAACACAGAGCCATTTATAGTATAAGCAGCACAAGGATTTTAAGTAATGCATCACTTTACATTTATCAATATTGAATCTCATCTGCCACTTAGCAGCCCAATGTGACAATCTACCTAGATCCACCTACAACGATTGCACATCCTCTGAAGCTTAAAATGGTCAACAAAGTTTTGTGTCATCAGCAAACACAGAAACCTTGATTAAGTATGGCTGCCACAGAAATGGATAAGTAGGTGTGTTTTTTTACATTAGTATGGCTGCAACAGTAATCAGGGGTAGGTCAGTAGGTGTGTGTTCCTGTGTCAGTTTGGGAGTTAAAAAAACAACCTTTTCTAATGATTAGTCAAAATTTATTTTTTTAGACTTTAGTTACCCTCTAAGTATGGCTGCCATGGAAATGGGAGGGTAGGTCAGTAGCTGTGTGTACCTAGGTCTGGTTGAGGGGGTATGTCTTTTTTGTGTTTACAACCATAAAACTAACTTTTATTGAGGATATATCAAAAATCGTTTTTTGACTTTTTTTTTATTTACCCTTTAAGTATGGCTGCCACAGGAATAGAGGGGTAGGTCAGTAGGTGTGTGTAAAAATACACTATTACATTAATAGACTGATCTGATCTGATGTGATTTAGACACAGAGAAGCTCTACAGATCTCTAATATAAACATATGTGTATTTTACTTCTTTAGTTCCGTGTAAGTTATCTTATGGTTAATAATAACACTCACCAAGGTGATATATTAAATAAGGATTTATTGTATGGAGAAGTTACAAATTATGCAGTAAGTAAAAAGCCAGTCCAGTATATTAGAGACAGCCTACAAATTATAACTATATACTTTAAGCATATAGTCTATATGGTGTGTGTGTGGTTGTGTTGTGTGTGCGTGTGTGTAAAGAGTGTGTGTGTAGTCTGCTTACCTCCTCCTCCTACTAAAGTCAACCTCCAACTCCTACCCCACCCCCACCACAGTGTGTTGAATCCTGGACAAGTTATATACATCTCTGCTGGGTTTAGTTACACTCTAAAAGTTCCATGAATGGTCACAACTTAGTTACTGATGAACTTCATTTTCCAAAATAACTTCTACTTACTTGTGAGTAAGCAAGACAGTTGGCATACATAACAAGCTTTGGTTAATTCTTTACAATACTGATTAACCCTTATACTGGATTAACAGTGTGTGTACCGTGTAAGGTTGGGGGTATGTGTTTTTGCATGTATGACCATATAACTAAATTTTATGATGATTGATCAAAATCAGTCTTCGACTATGTAACCCTTAAGTATGGCTTCCATGGGAATGGAAAGGTAGGTAGGTAGTAGGTGGGTGTACTGTGTCTTGCTGTGGGGGGGTATCACCATTTGTATTTGACCATGAAACAAAGGGGCATATTATAAAGCTTCGTTAAGTTTTCGCGGCCGTTTTCCCTGACATTTCGCATAAATCACGTTTAACGCGATTTATTAATGTCCAAAACGGCCGCAAAAAGTTAATGAGGTGTTAACTCTTCGCGCCGATACTTACCTGTTACCACCGCTTCTATTTATAAAGTGGCGGTACTGTTTCGCACTGCCAGTATCGGCTGTTTTGCTTCGCCACTTGAAGGTGGCGAAAAGCAGCCGATACTAGTCCCTGTGGCGGGATGGAGGCAACCCGCAGTGGGTGGTCACACCGCCCGGAGGCACGCCCACCCTGCCTCAACACCCCTCGACGGTGGCGACCACCCACCGCCGCTTCCCAGCAGGCCCTTCTCTCCGGCCCTTATAAGGCCTTTGCGGCACTGACAAGTGCCTTTGGTGGCGACACCAACCCCACCCAGGTCGCCGATGCCTACTACTGCGATGGCATCTGAGTTCCACAGCGGAGTGCACCTCTTTATATAGGTATGCAGAAAACCCTATCCATTTCTGATTGCGCACTTTTTAATGCTTGGTTTACATGCTTTACATTAACCAATCAGATTTCAGAACTTTCCAGAAATCTGATTGGTTAATGTAAAGCATGTAAACCAAGCATTAAAAAATTGACCAATCAGAAATGGATTAGGGTTTTCTGCAAACCTATATAAAGAGGTGCACTCCGCTGCGGAACTCAGATGCCATCGCAGTAGATGGCTAAAGATAGATGAAATAAGCGGCTCCGCTGAGGCCGGTGGTGCCAGCGGGCTCACTGGCAGACGCAGTGAGTCTGCCTGGCATCGGCAACCTGAGTGGGGTTGGTGTCGCCAGCCCGAAGACGTCGCGTCGGATCAAGACGCCAGCAACATCGGCCTCATTAAGGCGCCCGCCGGGGGTACCTCTTGGGGGTCGGCGGCCTCAGCGGAGCTGGTGTCGACCGGGACTGGAAGAAAGAAGACGCCGCCCAAGGGCTCTTTTAAGAGCCGCACACTGGGGTCGACCCCCGCCAAAGGCACTTATAAGGGCCCTTGCGGCTCTGACAAGGTCCGGGGAGGGGGTTCCCGGTTCGAGCTGCGGGGCCCCTTAAGCCCCTTCTCAGGGCCCCGCTGGAGGGTGCCTCCACCCCTCCCAGTGGGCCCTTTCCTTCCCCTCCCTGCCAGCGGCGGGGCAGGGGGCTTGGAGGGGCTGCTGGGGAGGGGGTGCGCGAGATTGCCGCGAGCGGGGAAGGTGTTGGGAGGGGCTGCGGGGGGTTTGCGGCGATATTGTACTTAGCGCATTGCGCTAAGTGCAATATCGCCGCGAAGGGACTTAAAATTACCGCAGGACATCGCGGCTGCGATACATATCGTGGCAATATCGCTCGCCGTTATAAATACGGCGATAGCGCTATCTTCGCGGTCGCGATGTGCGGCGGTAATTTTTTTTTTGCGGTAATAATGTTTTTTTATAAATATGCCCCAAACTGTTTTGAAATATCCTCATTTGAGGATTGTTTCCATAATAGTCTATGGGAAAAAATGTCCCAAAATTCCTTATTCCTTAGCTAGAATATAGCACACTTCTCCTATATGCCCCGCACGTCTGTACCAAATTTCATGTCTCTAGCTCAAAAACTGTGGGAGGAGATACGGTCCAAAAAAGCAGAAGAATAAAACGGAAGAAGAAAAAGAAGAAAGAACAGTAATTTGGCTCTTCAAGCCAAATTAATGATATTGTTTGAGTACAGGTCCAGTGATAAGGTTTGAGTATAGTTACAGTGATAACATTTGAGTGCAGTTGCAATGATCACTTGTGGTACCAAAACATCTTCTGGTTAAAAAGATCAGATTGAGCAACATCTGACTGTAATCATCCTCTGACATGAGTATTTGCATGAATGAGTTACTAAATCACTAAAACAAATTAGTGTTGTAACTGAAAAAGAGTATGAATGGGAATAGGTGTTTTGGCCATGTAGCTATCATTAAGTATTGAATGTATATCACAGTTTTACAATAACCTTTTCTTTATGATACACAGCTAATCATTAATTTTGCTTGATTAAGCCAAATTACTGTTATTTCTATTTCTCATTGTTCTCTTTTAATCTACCCATTTTTGGACTTTATCTCCTCCCACAGTTTATGAGCTTTCCACAAAAGCATTTCTAGGTTAATTTTTACTAACATTTTTGAGCATAATTCAATGGACATTGACGCCGATTACCTTTCTCTAGGTTAGATACAGCTGTTTAGAGCGTACTGAGACTATTTACACTGTGACTATAACGTACTGTGACTATAACGATTACCTTCTTGGTTAGATACAGGCTTTAGAGCATACTGAGACTATTTACACTGGACTATAACGTACTGTGACTATAACGCTGATTACCTTTCTCGTGGTTAGATACAGCTGTTTAGAGCGTACTGAGACTATTTACACTTTGACTATAACGTACTGTGACTATAATGCTGATTACCTTTCTCTAGCTTAGATACAGCTCTTTAGAGGGTACTGAGACTATTTACACTGTGACTATAACGTACTGTGACTATAACGCTGATTACCTTTCTCTAGGTTAGATACAGCTCTTTAGAGGATGGGCCTTTGTAGGCAAATCCAAAAGAGAAGTGTGCACAAGGATTTGTGAACATAAACGGGACATTTCCAATTTTGAAGGGGTAAATAAGAAATATGAGACCCCCATAAGTAGACATTTCTTAGAAAAAAAGCATAGGGCAGCCCAATTAAAGTGGATGGTATTTGAGGTAGTAGAAAAGAGCATGAGGGGAGGTGATTTTAATAGGAAACTGTTACAAAAAGAGATAGTGTGGATTGATAAACTTGGGACTTTGTCCCCCCATGGCCTGAATGAAGAATTGAATTTATCCTGCTTTTTATAGTTACAATGTATTGAATAGTGCCTTTTCACTAGCAACTATTGTATTATTTCTTCTTTCTATTGTTTCATCTTAGATACAGGATGAGTTCTTCTTAATTGAAAATGACAGATACTGGCGCCATCTTGAGGTTAAATGGAAAAATGTTCCTCTGTATCAAATTCAATATAATTTTTCTGTATGTTCAAGATTGTTGCTTTTTAGCCAGATCTAATATTAGTTAAGATGTTTTTAAATTTTCACTTCTAGTACTTTTATACAATGAAAGGAGACAGGGATTATTCAGATGCACTTTATTTGCACTTAGTAGCACTTTATACACTGAGTCACTTTTTGGATATTGACCTAATATAAAGTAATGTAATATCAATGTATTTTATGTAATTTTCTTGGAGTTGAATAGCAAAAATCTTTTTAAACTGATTTATATATCTGTGTATTTTACCTTGTTTCTTATCAAATTGCACATATTGTATTGCAGTATTTTAATGGGACACTTGTAATTGGTTCTCCCCAAATTAGAGGGCGGGACTTATATGACTCACAGTCTTTATATATTCCCTGAGCACAGTTGCACTTTATCCCCTGAAGAAGGGGGTATCCCCCCAAAACATTGTGTTACGTGTGATGTGCGGTTCACAATAAATTGACTTATCATTTGCAGTGCGATCCTCAGTTTCTTACTTTCTGTGATACTGCTGGTTCCCAAGGGAAGAACCCACGAGGTGTCTGCACCCACAAGTTGGAAAGAGTGCACCTCCACCATCGTTTACCTGTTGGACTATAACTCTGATTACATTTCTCGTGGTTAGATACAGCTGTTTAGAGCGTACTGGGATTATTTACACTGTGACTATAACGCTGATTACCTTTCTCTAGGTTGGATATAGCTCTTTAGAGCGTACTGAGACTATTTACACTGTGACTATAACGTACTGTGACTATAACGCTGATTACCTTTCTCTAGGTTAGATACAGCTCTTTAGAGCGTACTGAGACTATTTACACTGTGACTATAACGCTGATTACCTTTCTCTAGGTTAGATACAGTTCTTTAGAGCGTACTGTGACTATTTACACTGAGTCTCTCTGACACACACACACACATACAATTTCAAAATTACAAAATAAAATCACAATAATAAAAATACATTTTTATTCAGAGCAAAGTTTAAAATGTACATGCTGTCTTTCGTCACAGGTATTTTTCCCCCCTTTTTCCCCTAAACTCAATAGAAGGAACATACTGCAGGTAAGTAAAAAAAGGATTCTGCAGATGGGAATCCATATATCTCCCTGCTATGATGATGGAAGCTGAGTGACCTGTCACACGTGTTCTTATCTTTCATACATACTGAGGTACCTGGAAAGCTGTGGTCACCCTTTGGCACCACCTATTGGCAGTTTCATGTTACTGCACTAGGACACCTGCAAGGGATCAACACCAAGCTATTCTAAATTCTAAACAAGCTTTCAATTAATTAAATCATTTTAATAAATTGTTGTGCCAGCAACAAGAACAATGAAATCTGTCTCATATTCACACAGATTAAAAAGGCCTAGATGGTCTAGCCCGGGACCATAAAATGTCAAAATAATAAATGAATGACAAAGTTCTGAAATAAATGTCATTTTTATGTTGCCCAGTAGCGTACACCATGTCATCCAGGTATCATTTGTTAGCGCTGCCTGCCACGAACATTGACATTTACTTTTAAAAAGTGTTAGGGCTAGGCCACACTTGCGCGTTTTATGCGTATTTGCTCACGGCTTTTGCGCTTGCGATTATGCATGTGTTTTGGTTATAATGGAAATCGCGAAAACGCTAAAATTCTGGCGATTTCCGCTGCGCATGCAATTGGGCATACGTTTCCGTTTGGTAAAGCATGTGTTCAACATTTTTGGTGCGCGTTTCCATAATGGAGAATGGCAAAATTGCATGCAAAAAACGCACGCGCAAACGCCGAACGCACAAGAATTGCTTGCACAATCGCATGCGATAACGCACAAGGTTATTTTATTTATTATTTTATATCGTAAATAAACACGAATATATAGATTCCCACAGCAGCGTTACTATCCATAAAGCACTTTATACAATTCACAGCTAATACCATAACCCAGGACTCCAGGTTCAAAGTCCAATATTTGAAACACTCCCCTTTTCAGTCATAAATATGATCGGCTTCACCCATGGCTCTTTTCAATGTATAAATCCCCCACTGTGGACCTGTCAGGCAAGATAAGAACACTCCAGCTTCCCTGCTGATATGCTCTGCTCTCCAATAACAGGCCAGGTTAGAAGTTGAATGGAACTTGACTTTATTGCTCCTAGTTACGTCAAAATCTGGTTGCTTGGTGACCTTGCCTCTGATTTTTATGATCTAGCCAAGTTATGAGAGGAGTGGCTACAAATGAATTAACACAAGTCTGTCAAGTTTCTGCTAGTCTTAAGGGGGGTTCTCTGCTGGAGACATTGCTGGTGTGTGAGCTCGGTATGAAGATCTGGTTTGTGTTACTGGCCAAAAGGATTTGTCTGTGCTGTGCAGCATTGCAGGTCGCTAGCAAGCATTAAATCAGCAAGCTGTAATATTTGGATGTATCATCAGATGAAAACCTTGCTGCTGTCACAGACATGATTCAGCCTGTGGAGTATTGTGACAGTTACTGCTGTTGCTTTCCTATGGGTTTACTTTGCACCTCTGCACCGGTTCCATTGGAATACCTGTTCCAATTTTAACTACAAGCACAATACAGAGGCGATGGAGTGGAAGAAGGTGAAAACTTTAAGTGACAGCAATGGTTTGCTAAACCAGGTGAGCTGGGGACAATAAGAGTCATCACTTTGTTTACACTAGTGAGTAGGTGACGCAGAAGGCAGCGCTTTCTCTATTATGAATGTTGATAGACAATTACAGTAATGTCAGGTGTGCTATTTAATAAGAAGGCGTAAAAGGATTTGTTAACCTTGAAGGTGCGCAGAAGGTTTTTGCCCCAGATATTAAACACAATGAACCTCCCGTAACTAGAAATCACTGTTCCCCCCTGCAGTGGTAGCTATGACTGTAGTGAAATTACTAATCCTGCAGTGTTGGGTGGTTTTTAGCTTCAATGCCATACAACCTTAGAGTACTGCTGTGGTTTCAGTACAAACATAGCTAAAGGCAACAGGTGTATTAGCTCATGGTTTTTTTGGTATCTCAGATTTCATTGATCTGAATTGGTGTATTTTTGGTACAGTATGTGTTGAAATGTGTTTTTCTTGTTTGTCAAGGATAGTAAACAAAGATAAGCAATAAATAGTAATGGTTAGAGGCTTTAATCGGCCAAAAAATTAATCTGGCCAGATATGAAAAAATATTGGCCGATGGCCGGTCGATTGTCGACACACAGCCCAACGATCGTGCAATCCACAGATAGTGATTGTAGCATCTATGGTCACCAAAAGCCCCCAAGGGGAAACTGTTTTACTGTGTTCTGGTTCTTCTGTTTTGATGTACCCTGGTAGTAACCAGGGCAGTTACATTAAGGAATCATAAACGTGACCGTTTTCTATTAAGATAATAATAGCATTTAGTAAGGTCTCAATATTTAAATTTTAACTGCAGTCATCTTATATACCTACCTGCATAGTCTTTATTTTTAAATCAGAGGAACAATGTAATATGGAACAATTCGCTCTTCTTGCCTTCCACATTTTCAAGGATGCAGTAATCACCTTAAAACTATTTTTGCGTCACAGGAGCGTGAAGGTAGTGTCCACTATGCCTCCCCTGTGCATCAATTACATTTACAATATTATAATTCTATATTCAATATAGAAAATCTCTGCAATCCCGCAATGCAATAACAGACGGTATTGCATTGCAGGATCTCGGAACAGTAAGAAGCAGGGATTTGTGTGCATTTAATGTCCCCTACAACACCATGTTAAGTTTCGCACTACAAGGTAGCGCAAAACTTAACTTTAATGGTACTGTATCGGCAGCGATATTCTAGTTCCAAAAACCTTTGAAAATGGCACAGTGCCCTAAAATAAGTGTAAAACCCACTTTAACCCCGGGTTGTGTGTGTTTTGCACTTATTGTTCCATGTATTGAATCTCCCTGTTTGTTTATTGCTAAATATTCGTGCATCGTAAATTGCAGGGTTTCTGTTTTTTGGAAATAGCACAGGGCCCTCAAAACCCTGTATTAATTCAGGTAACGCACCTATTGGGTCCCTTTTGTTTCTTTTGTTCTTCCTATTTTTGTTTGGACAAATAGTGTACTACAATAAGTGTACTATCTATCTATCTATCTATCTATCTATCTATCTATCTATCTATATATATATTACACAGAAGTCTCCAGCACTCAACTATACATATAAGCATAAATTAATTCAGATCTCACGAACAAGTATGCAAGACGAAGGGTTGATTACCTGCACTAAAGTTAAAATGATACGTTTATTTACATAGTTTGTCCAAACTTGCGTCAGCTGATGCGCCACTTCAAGGCAGTACCCAGCATCAGTCCTAACCTAATGAGTAAAGTTCAATCCCTGGGGGAACAAGACCATACCTGCTTCTCTCTTTATTAGTATGACCTATACCAAGGAATCATGGAGCTTACAGAGCTTCTAAACCTTCTTTTATCTGACTGCATAAGGGGCGGGGGAATAAATTTACCCAGGGAGCAAAGCATATAAAATCGAGCTTAGCCGTATTGCCCTTTATTATCTACAAATACAAGAATATGCAGCTCAAACCTTTATTTAAATTACTTTCAGATGCGGTGCAAAGGAGTACCGGCAATTATACATTACACAGAAGTCTCCAGCACTCAACTATACATATAAGCATAAATTAATTAGATATCACGAACAAGTATGCAAGCAACGAAGGGTGATTACCTGCACTAAGTTAAAATGGATACGTTTAGTTACATAGTTTGTACAAACTTGCGTCAGCTGATGCGCCACTTCAAGGCAGTATCCCAGCATCATGTCCTAACCTAATGAGTAAAGTTCAATCCCTGGGGAACAAGACCATACCTGCTTCTCTCTTTTTTAGTATGACCTATACCAAGGATCATGGGACTTACGAAGCTTTCTAAACCTTCTTTTTATCTGGACTGCCTTAAAGGGCGGGGAATAAATTAAACCCAGGGAGCAAAGCATATAAAATCGAGCTTAGCCGTATTGCCCTTTATTATCTACAAATACAAGAATATGCAGCTCAAACTTATTTTAATTACTTTCAGATGCGGTGCAAAGGAGTACCGGCAATTAATACATTACACAGAAGTCTCCAGCACTCAACTATACATATAAGCATAAATTAATTAGATATCACGAACAAGTATGCAAGCAACGAAGGTGATTACCTGCACTAAAGTTAAATGGAATA
>CM033471.1:195927035-196024565 GCA_019447015.1 Hymenochirus boettgeri
GTACTCCTTTGCACCGCATCTGAAAGTAATTTAAAATAAAGGTTTGATCTGCATATTCTTGTATTTGTAGATAATAAAGGGCAATACGGCTAAGCAAAGTAATTTAAAATAAAGGTTTGAGCTGCATATTCTTGTATTTGTATATATATATATATATATATATATACTAGCAAAAGTGTGCCCGTTGGTGCACAGTAGGTTTTTTATGTGTTAATTTTATTTAGTTTTTATTGCTGGAGTGTTAGTTACATATATTGATTAAAATATATGTGTGTAATTATTATGTATTAGATACCTTTTTTCCTAATGATAACTTCCCGCGGCACTTGGAGCCTTTCCCGGTAGTTTCGTCTTCCAGGGGTAGTTTGCGGCTGGTCGCAGCTGAAAACCAGGCTCCCAGGCCCCGCCGCGAGTGTTGGGAGGCTCCGCGGGGCATCCCGCGGCACTTGGAGCCCTTCCTGGTAGTTCCGTCTTCCAGGAGAGAGAGACAGACCAGGTGCTGTCAAGTTGTATACATACAATACTGTACACACATTAAGTCCCTCCTCCAGCTAATCCCTAGGGCTCTCAAGCAGGAACAGGCAGCGTCTCAATACCTAGCAACAGCAGGGATCGCCCACCATTTCTATAGGCAATGCCTTCTCTCCCAGTTAAATGGAACACTATTGGCTTTTACCTGGATTCCGACCAATGTGGAAGGGGTGTGTTAGATGCTGTAGTTTACACACATGCGGCAGTAAGGAGGAACCTGGTGCTTGTTTAATATGGGGTATTCCTATTGGCTGCTAGAATACAGTCGGCCTCTATTACAGAGAGAGAGACAGACAGAGAGAGAGAGAGAGAGAGACAGAGACACACAGAGAGAGAGACAGACACAGAGAGACATACACAGAGAGAGAGAGACACAGACAGACAGAGAGAGAGACACAGAGAGACTGTACACTAAAGCAAAAAATAACATTTAGACACTTACCAGCATAAGAAGGAAACTTCCCTTCAGGGAAGCAGCCAAAACAAAGGGATCCTTTAGTAAAGCAGCCTGTAGGAGAAAGAAAAGTCTTCAGTAAAGCAGTGCCATTTGGCCACTCCCACTACACATTGCATTTGGATGTGAAGCTCTCTCCCACAATGCAATACAGCAGCATATAACTCTAAAGCATCCTGACACTCTCTCCCACAATGCAATACAGCAGGATGTCAGCTACACTTACTGGGAAAGCAAACTTTTTTTTGATTGGCCATTAACTCGCACATGCTCATTAAGGGGCATATTTATAAAGCTTCGTTAAGTTTTTGCGGGCGTTTTCACTGACATTAACGCATAAATTGCGTTTAACGCGATTTATAAATGTCCAAAAACGGCCGCAAAAAGTTAACAAAGCGTTAACCCTTCGCAGCGATACTTACCTGTTACCGCCGCTTCTATTTATAAAGCGGCGGTATGTGTACCGCAGTGCTAGTATCGGCTGTTTTACTTCACCACCTTGAAGGTGGCGAAAACAGCCGATACTAGCCTCCCCGCGGCGGGGATGGGCAGGCAACCCACGGCGGGTGGTCGCACCCGCCCCGGGAGGCACGCCCACACAGAAGAGCCAATTCCTCGGGTCAGGACTCAGCTGTGTACCTGCATCTTAAGGATAAAGGACATACCTTTGAAGATTGTAATGTTAACATATTGGCAAAGGAACGTGACTGGTTCAAGAGAGGTGTTAAGGAGGCCATTTATGTGAAAATAAAGAAACCAAGCCTAAATAGAGGTGGGGGGGTTCGACACCAACTGTCTGCCATGTACAATGCTGTTTTAACACCTTACTCTGGGCGTTCCTATAACACCTCTTAGCCACTATCCAATCACACCCTTAACACCTGGCTGTGATATGCTAATTGGGATTTTCCAGGGTACATAATTGCCACAGATTCTTGTACAAGTCATTCTGAATTGAGAAAGCCAGTCGGATGACTAGCGAAACGTCTTCAAGAACTAAACTTCAAGTCCAGTTGATCTAATTGAATACAACAGATATAGTATAAAGAAATATATTGGAATTAATATCATATGTACCATGTATAAAAAATAAGGAACGTTCACACTAAGGGGTGTTTTGGTGCTATGTCAAGCATTGTGCTTGACACATGGGAATATCGCACAACATCCCAAGTGCATTTGTCCCCGCAGTGTTTTAGTACCCTAGTGTGAATGAAGCTTTCACACCCAAACTTAAGATTATCAGCGAACCATACTGTACTAAATTAATCTCTGTAGGAAACAGATTTGGGGGTTCTAGTAGATAACAGACTTATCTGTAGCAAAACAGCACTAGACAGCAATGGCTAGAGATAGCAAGATATTGTCTGGTATAAAAAAGTATAGATTCAAGGGAGAAACACATTATGCTCCCTCTTTACAAAACACTGGTAAGGCCTCATTTAGAATATAAAAGTAATACAGTATCTTGGAAATAGAAAGAGTTTAGAGAAGGATAAACAATTAATAAGGGAAATGGTGGTGCATGACTATGCAGACAGATTAGACAAGTTAAGTCTGTTTAGATAAGAGAAGCTTAGATGCTGCTGGGGTATTATCACTTTTTAAAAATATATTTATATAAAATCCAAAATTATGTGACTCCGTGTGTGTTTCACTGCAGTTCCTACGGACTCACCACTATAGTGAGATGGTAAGATTAACTCTGCAGTTCCTATTGACTCACCACTAGAGGGAGAAACACAGGAAACAAGCAAGGCAGAACACAGTGATTACATAGATAACACGGGTTGTTTGGAACTGAGGGGATGACCCTGGATTTGGGACGGAGGGGGACCCTGTATTTGGGACAGAGGGGGGCTGTATTTGGGACAGAGGCGGGGCCCTGTATTTGGGACAGAGGCAGGGCCCTGTATTTAGGACAGAGGCAGACATCCCACCCTGCCCTTTCATGCTTCCGGGAAGAGTGGGAAAGGGGGTGTGATGAGGGGGGCGTGACATTGCGTGGGGGCAGGGGTGGACATGATGTGGAGGCGGGACTACAGTTTCTTCAATGTAGTGTGGGGCTTGACTAATTATTTTGACATTATCCTGAATCCCAATAGAACTTTTTCAGTAGATATTAAAAGAAAATCCTCTAAAAACTTAATCACCAGGAGTAAATGTCTAGGCGCACTGGATACCAGTCTCTCTAGTCCTTGTGTAGTGAAATAACGTTTTTTTAATTGGGTATCTAATTGTAATTGGATTTCTCTAGCACTGCATGACTGAATGGAAAGGTGATGTAGACAGTTTTCCTAGTACCGGTAAATCATAAATATGTCATAAATATGGACTGATTCATTTTTTAAAATAACAAAATTACGTAAATTCAATGTAAACAGAAGAAACAATGTAATCAATTATATAACCAATGCTAGTGTCTCTTTAAATTTACATAGATATACATAAAATAGATAAGGGATGAATAAGAGCTGGAGCATGTAGACAGTAAACCCTCATTTCACGTCCCATGCACGACCCCTGAGCACGTGCATACCCGTGAAGAACAGCCATTTTGTCCGATAATTGCATGTGTGTTTACTTTTGATAGGGCATCATTCGTCAATCCAACATGGTGGCTCAAGGAGCACATTCACATGTGATCATCTCCCAAAATTGGCGTTCAGCACGCAGGTATCTTGTGCTAGGGAGTTTGGTAGGTGTCCAGTCAGGCATGTATTCGGACCTTTAAGCCTAATACACAAGTAGGATTTCACGCCCGACGGATCAACGAAAGTCACTAGACCGGATCAGCCAAAATTAGAGTGAAAATGAAGTGATTTCCTTAAACTGCACATTTATGGGCAGATGCAATTTCGGCTGTTATTTGCTGGAATTAGTGCAAAACCCACGTTACCGGATATAATATCAGGATAGTGCGGGTTTAGCACTAATTTCGCGTGGGCGACACCATTTTTGGGAAATAGCGTGGCTTACCCAATCTATCAAAGGATTACTTAAGATTAGTGCAACAATTTTGCGCTAATTTAAATGCCTTTACTACTGAGGCATACGGGCCGATGCTAAACTAAAAAAGATCCGTCTAACCTGACCAGGATCCTGCAATGCAATATGTCTTGTGAGAGACTTCAAAGCATCACAGGATCCTGGTCAGGTAAGATGGACCTTTTTTAGTTCTGCATTGGCCCGTTATTACACAACATAAACTTCTTAATTAAAAAACACTCTAAATATATTTCATATGGCGCACACACACACACACACACACACACATATATATTTGAGAAGATAAATTTGAGAAAACCAGTCTGATGACTTGCAAAACGTCTTCAAGAACTAAACTTTAAGTCCAGTTGATCTAACTGAATACCACAGAATTACCATGACCTGGATTAATGAGAACCTTCACAAGAATGAAAAAGTTGCACTCAGCAGGCCATTCTTCCTACAAAAAACCCATAGAGTACAAGTCTCAAGGTGTCTATACACATAGCGATATTATGACCAATGGACCAATCATCCCAGATAATATCTCATTACCAAAAAAGGATATGGGTTAGTGCTACTTGAGGTAAACTGTCTCCACTACTGTGCACCACCCCCAATGAGCATTCTGCGGTATTGGCTGGCTTTAGATTGCTCCTTCTGCCTCATAGTCAGAGTGCCCCGAGCAGTACCATAATTATGTGTGTAAATACGCATACATCTGGCTTAAAAGCTTTGGCTAATACCTCCTTGGTGCAGCTAGGTTCATCACATGATTCAAGGAATTTGATTTGCTAATTGTTCCAGGAAATAAATCTTAGTATTAAATTTCTCTCTGTATTATGTTTTAGGAAAAACAAATTGTTTGGTTTTTGGGTTAAAGCTTGTCTTTAGTTTTTAAAACTATATTTAAATGAAATGTACAATTACTAAGGAGGCAGAAGTGATTATTCCTAATTTGTACAAACTATTCTCAATCTGAGTTGAGAAGAATTAATGCACTTGCAGCCTTTAACAGATTCTTTCTCCAACAAAGCCCCTCTCCCTGCCTACTCCTTAACTCTAACATAAGTATACATGCATGGAGGACCAGAGGAAGAGCTGTCATGGGTTACAGGAACGAACCTTCATTTCTAGTATCGGTACAAATCAGAGGTAAAAGAAATTACTCCCTAGGAATTAGAGATTTCATTTATTTAAATAAGCCTATTCTCTATTTAGATACCCTTTAATTCTTGCGCAATGCTAAACTAACCAGTATGAAAATTTGGAACATAAATTAATAAAATTGGTGACACATGCGATCGATAGAGATGGCCGAATTTCCTGAAGTTCTATAGTTTAGAAACAAACCCATTACAGTGAATGGGAGGAAATAGTTTGAAAATTCAGATTACAGTATATACTAGAGTATAAACCGAACCAAGTATAAACCGAGGCACCCAATTTAACATGAAAAAACTTATAAAAGTGATTGACTCGAGTATAAACCGAGGGTAAAAATTATGACCACTACTGCCTCTAATTCTGTATTGTTTTAAAGATTTAGTTGCCTTTTAAATGGCCAGCAGAATTCCCATACAGTAATAGTCATACTGGATAAGGCTATTACTGTATGAGAATTCTGCTTTTCATTTAAAAGAAAACTACATTCTTAATCCTTGGCACTCCAGATGTTTGGAAACTACAACTCCCACCATGCTTTATTAACTGGGAGTTGTAGTTTCCAAACATCTACACCCTCACCCTCCCACCCAGTTCAGTGGGTACCTTCTGTGGGCTCTCCTCTGTGTGCATCCAGTTCCTGTCCAGCTCCCGGGGCTTGTCCCTGTTGTGCAGTATGTGTGTGCCAGCCAAAGATTACTTAAGCGATCTGGCAGACGCACGCTCATTCACTGTACTGTCTGTACTGGCGCTCCCGCTGACGTCACTTTTCGGCGCCGGGCAGTGACGTCAGGGAATGAGCGTGTGGCTTCCGGATTGGTAAGGTAAGCACTGACTCAAGTATAAACCGAGTTTAAGTTTTCAGGATGATTTTACAACCTGAAAAACTCGAATACTCGAATATATACGGTAATACAGATAAAATAACAATGGTAACTTACTGTAAATGGCTGTGGCACCTGGGAAATAGTCTAGGGAACATGTACATATCACCAAAACTTGTTGGGACACTAAACTGAAAAAAATGACTTGCCTTTATCCATTTCTATATTTTTAGTGCTGTCAGGAACTTGATCCCTTTTTGCTTTCAGTGCTCCCTGTCACTAGATCTCCTCATGTTCTGTTCAGCTCACTCCTAGTTAGTATGCATGTCTCCTCTCTATGTATCCACCCCCTCCGAAAACTGAGGCACAAATGGAGTGTGGAGCATGTGCAGTGAAGATGATCTGTGCCTCACTACAGCCAATAGCATTCACCCAGTGAATGCCATTGGCTTACCTTCCCATACCTGCTATGCGAAGGTAAGCAGCACTGGGAGATGTAATAACTGCTTGAATCAAGGAAGATTTTCATTAAGCTATAGGAGCTTGATGTGCGTGTGTGTGTGGGGGGAAGTGCTACATTGGGACTTGAGTAAGACAGACAGCAGCTAACTGCAGAATTGGGTTTATCTGCACAGAAAGAGCACAGAATAATAGATAATACTTTTATAGAATGGATAGTTTCTACATGTAGTGTGCCAGGGGGAGGGGCTGGGTGATTGACAGTTCTTTACTGACTATCTGTGCCCTGCCCTCTTTAAAAAGTAAAACTCCTAGAGCTTAAAAAACAAAAGAAAAAAGAAAAGCAGATTTAAGATTGTAGATAATTAATCTTCATTACTGTGTGATTAGTCAAAAAATGATTTTGCACAGTTTACATGTCCTTTAAACACTTATTTTCCCTACAATCGGGCAATAGTCGGGTTACCGCATGCTACTTTCGAGGGTTACCAAAGAACCGAACGATCCTTTACTGAAAATTGAACATTACATTGAAGGATTACCAACTTCGAACGATACATTCGAGGGCTAGTGAACATAACATTCGAGGGATATCACCGAAGTGCAGCATTCAGGGGTTAACACAGAAACGGTACATTCGAGGATTATGGCCAAAATCAAGGTTTAGCAAGCGGTATGTAAATTTGATAATTATAAAATTTTCAATAATCATGGTTGGTTCTCAGACCATCTCTAGTGATCAAGGGGGGCTGAACCACAATGGGTGAACGATATGTATGAACGTTTGTTTTGACCTACGATCGTGCCATGTATGGGCGGTTTGTTGGCTAAATCGGCCTTTGCAAGACTTTCGTTCATTTAAGTTGTAAAGTTTATGCCTCCATTGAAAAGGCGTTAAGTTTTGTGCTAAATGGAATAGGCTACAACATGCTATTTTCTAAAAGGTTTCCATATGGCAAGGCCACTGCTAAATTAGTGAAAAATCCATGCTAACCAGATAGTACACTGGGTAGCTTGGGCTTTGCAATAATTCGGCCAGATAGCGGCCGATATAGCATTGTGCCCTTTGTCTTCTATTTGGCATCTGTAAAGCCAAGGGGGAAATAAAGGTAAGAACAAAACAACACAAGAAGATATGTTAGCTGTAATCTTATTTCTTCTCATTCTAGCATTTTCCTAATGTAACCTGGTTGAGTGATTTAGTGATCATGTGTCCTTTAGTCAAATAGTTTTTGATATTGTTTAACAGATGTTGCTTAGCATAAATATTTCTCTTTGGTTGGATACACACATGCAAGGTGCGTTAAATATTACTTTAGAATCTGTCAGTAATATGCAATGACTCACAAATACATGTACCGCTTGATCTCCCACACATGAATTACCACCCATGGGTGTACCCAGATTTACAATCAAAGTAACCTGGGTTTAGGCTAAAGACAAAGCTAAAAACCCTCTTTATATATGGAACAGTTTTTGAAAGAATAAGAAGAGCTTTCCAATGCAGAAGTAAGCAAAGGGTTAATGTAAACCCCAGACTGCTGACGTCAAAGCACAGTGAACTTAAAAGAAAGCCGGATCTATAAAGTAAAGTGGTTAGAGCAACTTTGTAAAAAAAAAAGTATGAAAGGAAAAAAATGTCTTGTATCTCACAATAAAATGATTAAAGAAATAGAATCGTTTTGGTCCTGGAAGGAAACTACTGTAGTTACATTGAATTATACACTGATATTTTACTGTTAATATTTGTTCATGTTCTTTGCATTACTTACAGGCAAATGTTCCATTTATCAGGGTAAATGCTGTTACTGTACATACAAAGCTTTGTGTGACCAGTCAGGGGATTTCTTCATCACTTATGTAATGTTCAAATATTTTAAGAACTCACGATATTGTAAGAAAAAAAGGAGAGAGAAAAAAAATTAAAATGAAAGGAATGAGAGTTTGACATGGTGAAAGCCAAAAATTGATGTAGAAAATGTTATTTTTTTGTCTTATTCATTTTTTTGTTAACGTGCCATGTCAGAAATATTCTGTTATAATTTATCCATATGCCTGCCAAATGATAAAGTCATGATGCCAGTTCTTATTACTATTACCCTGACACCAATCTGCCAGCCACAGCTTTTTGTGACATTTTCTGCATTCATTTGTAGCAGGAGATTGCCTCGTCCATTTCAACCATGGAAGGCACAGCAAGGATCCTCCTAATAGGGTTTTGTAGATGGATGTAGTCATAATGTTGTTTGTGAAGGTTCTCATTCATCCAGGTCATGGTATACCTGATGTATTCAATTAGATTTTGTTTTGACACCTTACTCTGGTCATTCCTTAAGCCCTTAACACCTGGCTATGATATGCTAATTGGGATTTTCCAGGGTACATAATTGCCACAGGTTCTTGTACAAGTCATTCTGAATTGAGAAAGCCAGTCGGATGACTAGCGAAACGTCTTCAAGGACTAAACTTCAAGTCCAGTTGATCTAATTGAATACATCAGATATAGTCATAACGTTGTAGCATTTATGGCTAGTAAATAGTTGACAAGTCAACTGCAGGGGCGAATCACTAACAACGACAGACTTAACAGCCAAAATGGATGTTTGTTATGCAATTGTGCTTCATTCCACCTAGCTTAAGGTATCCATCCAACCAGATCGCTTAAACATGTCATTGTTACGTGTTAAATAAATGGATTTGAACATTTAAGACTGGAGTGCGCTCTGAATTGCTTTTGTTTGGATACTATTATCATTGGCTATGGTTTTTGGAGCAGCACCCAGCGATTTCAATTATACACTATAGGTGTGCGGGGGAACTATCTACTTCTAAACATGTCAGTGAGCAACCCTTTAATTCTCCCAATTGAAAAAAGCTCTCCAGATTTCCCCCCCCCCCCTTCTCCTTTACATATAAACAAAGTGGACTGCTTGGTCAGTACCGAGCAGCCTGTCTGTACTGAAATTTTAAGATAATTAGATTTGGAACTATTATCAATGATTTGATCCCTTTTCTTGGACAACTATTATACTTCTGCTTTGCTGTCTTGGACTGCATAGCCTTTTCCCAGGATGGGTGGAGCTTAGGCATTCCAGTGGCATGTCTGGGCAATCCATGGACAAAGTTTAGATTGTAGCTAGCTAAAAACAGTTTATTTTAGTTAATGTATAAGGGGCATAATTGCTAAGGTGCATAAATCTTTTGCTAGAGTTTTACAACATAATTATTTTACATTTTTATAAAACATAATTTAACAAAACAATGCAAAATTTTTCCCCAAAAAGTGAAATAATTTTTGAATACTTATTGATATTGTTTTTCAAATGCAGAGATTATTTAAATAAGCTGTACTTGTAATAAGGAAAAAAGGTAATACATTTCTGTCCATGTGTTTTAATGAATGCTACTAAAAAAATGATACATGATAGTCATGTATATTTCAATAGAAATAATTAAAGCAGCTTTTAAAAATACCTCTAAATGGAAGGTGCCATGATGTTTATTGACAAAGTTGCAATGTTATATAATTTAAAGAAGGGTTTCATACGTTTTTATATTTATTAATTAGTTAATAAATTCTGTCACGCTACTTAACACAATGGCTCACAAAGGCTTTTGATACAGTCCCCATAGGTGACTAATGAATAAGCTAAGGTCTGTTGGTCTGGGGAGTCACATTTGTACATGGATAGGAAATTGGTTAATGAATAGGATGCAGAGAGTAGTTGTTAATGGGGCTTCATCATTATGGACTAAAGTGCTAAGTGGGGTGCCACAGGGTTCTGTGTTCGGGCCGCTTCTATTTAATCTATTTATTAATGATTTGGAAGTGGGTATTGTCAGCAAGGTTTCTGTGTTTGCTGACGACACAAAACTTTGTCGACCATTAAAAACTTCAGAGGATGTGCAATCGTTGCAAGGGGATCTAGATAGATTATCACATTGGGCTGCTAAGTGGCAGATGAAATTCAATGTTGATAAATGTAAGGTGATGCATTTTGGACTTAAAAATCCTTGTGCTACTTATACTATAAATGGCTCTGTGTTAAGTGAATCCCTGTTGGAAAGGGATCTTGGAGTTTTTGTGGATAACAAACTTAAAGGTAGCAAGCAGTGCCAGGCGGCAACTGCCAGAGCCAGCATGGTATTGTCTTGTATAAAGAGAGGTATGGATTCAAGGGTGGGAAATGTAATTCTCCCTCTTTACAAAGCATTGGTAAGGCCTCATTTGGAATATGCAGTGCAATTTTGGAATCCTGTGTACAAAAAGGACATCTTTGAAATGGAAAGGGTTCAGAGAAGGGCAACTAAATTAATAAGGGGATTGGGGGAGCTTGAATATGAAGAGAGACTGGAAAAGTTACAATTATGTACGCTGGAGAAAAGGCGCTTGCGTGGGGATATGATTACTGTGTATAAATACATTAACGGGCCATACAATAAACTATCTGGGGCATTGTTCACCAATAGAACATGTCAAAGGACACGAGGACATCCCTTAAGACTTGAAGAAAAAAGGTTTAGGCTTCAAGCTCGGAAAGGGTTTTTCACCGTGAGAACGGTAAAGCTATGGAACTGTCTTCCAGTGGACGTTGTAATGGCAGGTTCATTGGTCAGTTTCAAAAAAAAGCTGGATGAGTTTCTGCAAACAAGGAATGTTGCAAGTTACTGGTATTGATACATAAAGTAGAGTTGATCCAGGGAAATTTCCGATTGCCACTTGGAGTCAGGAAGGAATTTTTTCCCCCTTCATAAATTTGGTGTTTTTTTTTTGCCTTCCTCTGGATCAACAGTTAGGCAGGAAATGAGGATATTGCTAGATGGGTTGAAGTGGATGGACGTATGTCTTTATTCAACCTCAAATACTATACTATACTATACAAGACACCATGCTATATTATTGGTGACAAGTTTAATACTATTCACACAGAAGGTTAAAGGGCAAGTCCTACCAAAAAATTACTCTTCTTTAAAATGTGTATTACCCCCCCAAACCCCACTTTCGCAGAGTTCACACACTGCCCCAGATCTTACTTACCCGACCTGGTCCCTCACAGTCTTAGCGCCGCCCCCTTCTCCTGTTTCGAGCTCAGTGCAAGCAAAAACAGGAGCAGGGGACTTCTGCGCTGACAGTCATTTCACTTCCTGGTCGCGGATGTCAGGTGATTGAGACGTCACTTCGCGCCCTAACTGACAGCCGCAACCAGGAAGTGGAGCTGCTGTCAGCAACAGCCGAGGAGCATAAGTGGCGAGGGACCGAGTCAGTTAAGTAAGCTCTGGGGCATCTTTGAAGTGTGTGAACTCTGCAAAAGTGGGGTTTGGGGTGGGGTAATACACATTTTAAAGAAGGGTAATTGTTTGGCTGGACATTTCCTTTAAAGGGACTGTAAACTCCCCTAAACCCCAAAAAAGAACTATGTGCCATTCGTTTCTATTATTCACAGGGAGGTGATAACGCTTATTCTCACCTCCCTGTGAATAACAGGATGCTCGGGGGACCTGGAACTTACCTTACCCGCCATTCCACTCGCAGATGGACCTAACGTTACATCTCTGCTCCTTATGCAGTGCTTGTCCAAAGCCAGGAAACTGAAGAGTGGGAAGTGTCTTCCTGTCAAAAAGGCTTCTGCCTCCTGCTTGTCCTCCTCCTGTGTTAGCGGTACCTGTCCTTATTTATTCATTACTGGGTCGCAGCTACCATGGTGGGTACGTAGGCGGGCTTGTTGCAGCTGCACGAACTAAGCCGGATCACGCATTTACCTCACAATACTTGCCCACATTCCGTTGCTAGGACATGGCAAACAGAGAACGAGTGCTCCTATCACCCAATAGAAACGGATATTTACATTTTCGGCGGCGACGGATAGTAGTGGGAGGGGACAACCTGAAAACTTTTTATGCCCAGATTTTAGGTTTCACATCATACAGCAAAGTGATATAAGGTGGGTTCAACTTCACCCATCTCTCACCACATTTTCAGTTTACATTTTATTTACATTTTTTTTGCATTTTATACACAGTGACCATTTCCACACGCAACCGCTTTTTCTCTAGTGTAAATAATTGCAACTTATCCAATCTGTCTTCATATTCAAGCTCCCCCAATCACTTTATAATCAGCGCTATCACCGTATTTTCTACATTATTATCACAACCCAATGCTGTGAAATAGAAACATTTAAATTTCCCCACTAGATAAATATGTAGAAAAATGCTTTAAAAAATGTCTGGCATGGAGCAGTAGAAAATAAAACAAACCTTAAATACAGACAGAGAAGGCTAATTGGACTTTCTGACAACATAACTGCACAATAAACTTTAATCTCCCAACTTGCATTATTAGTGTCCAGTTGAAAACTAAAAAGTTAAATTGTATTTATTGGAAGTGCATTCATCTACTGGAAATTAGGGAGATGTAATACTAACCTCAGTTCTCCTCTTACCTTCTGGGATCCCTGATGCAATAATCACTTACTGTGATTTACTGCATCGCAGGAACCTGGAAGGGAAGAAGCACCGGTGTAATGCCACTATTGAAAAAGGAATTTGTTCTCTCGCTACAAAGTAGCACAAAAACGATTGGGATTTTGTATCAGGTGCTTATCGCCACTATTGGAGATGGCGTCTACCTGTAGAGATCTTTGGTTCAGTGATGCCTCTATATATGTGTTCAGCTGGGGTGAGCCATAATTCTTATGGTAGAATCACTAATATGAGTTTAACTACCAGAGTGTAGGGGATGTGACCAGGCCCTGGTTTGAGGGAAGCCCGAAAATGTATACCCTTGAGTCTTCGTCATGATGAAATTCTACATTGTGGCCCTTAAGGTGACCATACACTACAAAAGGATATTGCGATCGTAATTGCGAAAATAAACCCGCCAATACTTTGATAGACAGATGTACAATGTTAAAGTTGTACGTAGATGTACCATACATATTGTTGGACATTCAATTTGATTGTCGATTAATGTCTAATATGATCTATTGTGAGGTTACATTACATTCACATTTATTTGGAACTTCAGAAAATACTATGTTCATTTAAAACCTCCTTACTGATCATATTATGATCGATATAACGATCCAGTATCGGCATAATAAGATCGGGAAAAGGTACAATGTTTGACCCAATTAATTGAAATGTCTACTCACATGTCGGATTGATTGAAAAATCGGCCCTATGTATTTGAAACTTTAGGTTTGTAGCTACTCCACTGGTAGAATGAAGCCATTTGTTGCTTTCAAAAATACTAACAATAATTTCTGTTTTGTGTGAGTGTCCATGGGTAGCAGTTCTAGAAGAGTATCTTTGATTGCTTTGTGTATGTTCTAGTAGTGGCTCTTTTCTCCACGAGTGCAAGGTGCTTGTGCTGCTCTGAGTGTGGGTCTCCAAGGTAACTGTTATGTGTTTCTATTAAAGCTGTTCTCTGTGTCTCCGGGGTAAGAAAGATTAGCAGTGAAATAGAGATTTATACATACGTTCACATGGGAAATGTGGAATGCATTGTAAAGCAAAGGTAAAATTGAAATACTTCTGCCTACTACTGATAGAGAAAAAGGGAGGCTTACATAAATGAGTCTGAATTAGTATATGATGAAAAGCCTCCTATGTGCTCATGGCAGATCATTGTTACCCTCTCCCAGGACTGTGTAGTATTGCGAACTAAAATACGCACTCTCAATATCTGTACACAGTCTGCAAACATATTTTGGTTCCTGGTAGGTGGCATGGTAGGTGGCCACAGCAAATCACCCCAACACCATCAGCCTTAATAAAAAAACAAGGTAAATGCTATAAGGCCCACTCTTCTTTATTTAGTGTTAGTGACATTAAATAAGTGCTGCACTCCTATGCTAAAGAGACGGTAGCCCAATTACCGCCGGAATAGTGGAAATATAAAATAGATAGAGTGGAAGCTACCAACTAATTCAAACTGCAAAAAATAAATTATAAAATAAAAATTAAAGGGAATAATGGAGGCTTTGTTGTATCTGTTGTATTCAATTAGATCAACTGGACCATGAAGTTTAGTTCTTGAAAACGTTTCGCTCGTCATCCGACTGGCTTTCTCAATTCCGAAATGATTCCAATTCAGAAATTTTCTGAATTGAGAAAGCCAGTCCAGTTGATCTAATTGAATATAACGGATATACCATGACCTGGATGAATGAGAACATTCACAAGGCTTTGTTGGTTTTGCAAAAGACTCCTATACAGCAGTCATACGATTTAATATTTCTAATACGACAGATCTGCGCTACAATTTTAATGTCAGACAATGCCCGTGTGGATCAGAATTCAGAAATCACAGAAGAGGAAAGTTGCGTGACCTAAAGTGTCTCTCTGTTAATCTCCCCCCATTGTTTTTTGTGAGACAGGTACCCCTAAAAGTAGCTATGTACACAAATAGCTGACGGTACAAAGCTACCTTTTGGTTGGAAGATTCTGTTTAAGCACTGGATATGGGGCAGTTGCACTCAGACCATTTGCATGCAGTGGAGAGTAGAACATAGGTATATATTCTCTCACCTATACTAATGGTGGCCATAGACGCTACAATTCGATCGTACAATCTGCGGGTTCGTACATGCATGCATGTACAGGGACCTGTCTGAAGAACAGGAGGATTGTGAGACCTGGAAAGTTTCTTACCTTCGTTCCTGGCTCCTGCAGGTTTTATTGAAGAAGACACAGCTCCTTTACCCCCCGTTCTTCAATAAAACTGAAAACCCCAAACTAGCTTTCCCCAGTGGAGATAAGGTTTTCTCAGTATGATTTAGTGATGTCATGTTATCAGCAGGGTGGTACCTTCACATGCTGTATTAAAAACATTTGCTAGATGCTTCAAAATGTTGATGTTTTCTGCAATTATATTTATACTGTTCATGCGATTATATTTATACTGTTTATGGGTTAGTAAGACACATCTGTAATGAAACTAAGCAAAGAATTCTTCTAAGGTAAAGGTAAAATGGTCAAATGTGCCTTGAACATAGTTTGCTTTTTCTGCTGTATTGAATTTAATTGATATAACTGTAAAGTCCGCACGTAATGAATAATTTGACACAACTGACAAAGTGCGCTCTGAGCATGTATAAGCTTGTCCCCGCAGTGTTTAATCTTGGAGGCCACAGTAATGCAAAACTCATTTCTAACTTGGCCTCCTGATTAGTTAGCGTTGCTTGCTCAGAACAGCTCAAGGTCACCAGGTTTATCATTACTGGGTTTTGTGTGACGTCGGTATCCTATAATGCTTGCAACCTTAAGGATTTTGTCAACACAAAAAACAATGCAATGAAAAAGTGGGATTGACTTCACCATGTAGACAGCCCACAACAAACCTTAACCATGGTGCTAAAAAACAAAGAATAATTGTGCAGTACGACATCACTAATTAATTATACCAACTCATTTGGTGTGTAATACTAGAAATTCTTTTTATGAGCTTGTTTTGAATTTTTCCCTCTTCCTTGAAATCTTTGCTGGGAGATGTTTCTGTGTATACTGTAAAATAAACAAGTCAGCCAGGTCCTGTAAAGTTCTTTTATTACTGAAAATTCTCAGCTTTTTTTGATGTTTTTTTTTTGTTTGTGTTACATAAATTATCCGGTCTTCTTTAGTATCAAAGACCTATTACCAAAATTCCCAAGGTAATTGCATTTCTACAGACATTGTTATTTTTATTTTATCTCGAGCACTCGTTAGTCAATGTTAAGCCCAAGGTTGTAAAATGGCATTTGTTTTGGTTCATTTTGTGTGAGAGAGAGTCTGGATGTTCTGTAAATATCACTGATAAGTTCATGATAGGCATTAGTATGTTATATACAAAAGATTTAGCCGTAAGGGAAAAGTGCATGCTGGGAAAAGTGTTCCAGTAAAGGAACTAAAATGATATAACTAACAAGATAAAAACTATAGCCTGGGCACTACATAGTAACATAGTAATTGAGGTTGAATAAAGACATACGTCCATCACGTCCAACCTATTCACCCTATTTTTTTTTAACCCTACCTACCGTAACAGTTGATCCAGAGGAAGGCAAAAATAAAACAGCTAAAAAGTGGGGGGAAATTCCTTCCTGACAAAAACAGCAATTGGAAAGTATCCCTGGATCAACCAGATCTATATATATTAATACCAGTAGTGCTCAATATTTTTTAGTTTTAGAAATTTATCTAGCCAACTTGTAAAGCTATTCAATGAACTTGCCATTGCCACATCTGCTGGAAGACAGTTCCACAATTTCACTGTTCTCACTGTAAAGAAACCTTTCCTAACCTGAAGATGAAACTTCTTTTCTTCCAACCTTAAAGGATGTCCACAAGTCCTCTGATATGACCTATTAGTGAACAATGCACCAGAGAGTTGATTGTGTAAGGCCCATTAATATATTTGTATAAGGTGACGCAAACGTCACTTCTCCAATGCAAACAGCCCTAACTTGTCTAATCTGCCTGCATATTCAAGCCCCTCCATTAATTCCCCTTATTAATTTAGTTGCTCTTCTCTGAACTGCTTCCATTTCCAAGATGTCCCTTTTGTATATGGGATTCCAAAACTGCACTGCATATCCCAACTGAGGCCTTACCAGTGCCTTGCAAAGAGAGAGAATATCTTTCTCTCTTTAATCTATTCCCCACTTTATACAAGACAATTGTTTGCTACAACTAAGTCTGTTATCTACCAGAACCCCCAAATCTTTTTCCATTACAGATGCACTTAACACAGAGTTATTTATGGTGTAGGTGGCACAGGGATTATTAAATCCCAAATGCATCACCTTACATTTATCAACATTGAATCTCATCTGCCATTCTGCTGCCCATTTTGATAATCTATCTAGATCTGCTTGCAGCACTTGTACATCAATTGAAGTTTCCAAAGCTCTGCACTAATATAATTGGGTGTTTAAACATTGTATACCTCATAAATTCAGAGCTACACATTATTTTTGGTTTGGGTGCTTATTCTGGGTTTTGGCAAGGTTTACAGCTAAAGTTATACATACAAATACATTTAAAAACAACTATATTATATATATATATATATATATATATATATATATTATATTTTTTTTTTTTTTTTTTTTTTAAAATAAAAAAATCTGTAATTGTATTCAATGCAGCTAAGGGTGATTTCTGTGCAATGGGGTCCAGATTCACTGTGTTTTTAAATTTAAATATGCTAATTACAAGCTTTTGTCATCCAGAAGGTCTACCAGAAGTAGATTCACTATGTAATCGCCACAGAGAAGCAGCACCAAAATGTAAATAAGTGATATGATTTTTGGTTAAGTTTGCACAGCTGTTGGGTTCAAAAAAGATGCCACATATGCAAAGGTTTACTTTAATACATGCTCCAGTCTCCCCGGGTTTACTCATCACTGATGCCTTGCAGCGCTGAAGTCCAATTCCACCCTTGGACACATCTACAGTTTGTATGTTCTCCCCGTGCTTGCGTGGGTTTCCTCCGGGCAATCCGGTTTCCCCCACAATCATAAAGACATACTTATAGTTTGTCAAATAAATGTGCTAGGATTGTAAGGTCTTCGGGGCAGGGCCTGATGTGAATGTATACATGTAATGGTAAAGCGCTACGGAAGGTGTTATTAAAGCGCTATATATATCCACAATAATAATATTAATAACCAATATTAAGCAGGTGGTATGGCTATGTGTTTGTCAGAATTGTTTTAGTAAGTAGAAGTATATCAACAGCATAGTTGCTTATTGCTTATGGCTTCATGAGACCCTAAACTTCTAAACGTATTTTATAATTTTTATGCTTCCCACTTGTAAAATAAGTGTACACAGGACATGGGTGGTATGACCTTTCCCTGAATTAGAATGTGCAGATCAACTCCCCTTATACGGTGGGTGGCATATATAGTGTTAAATATTTATATATATTGCTATCTAAATGTTATTATAGACAGAAGTTTCCTATTTTCTGTTGTATGGTAACATTGTGTTCTTAAATGTGAACAGATCATTTCATTATTTGTTCAGTAATAGTCTGAACGAGTGTTACATTCAAAATACCTTTTTTGTATATCAGTAAAACATCATTATATTTTTTCTTAAAGCGCATGTCCACCCCTTTTTTATACTTTTTATATAATGTAGGTATAGGTTCCCCAGCCCCAACCACCATAATACATTTTTTAGAAAGTACCCCGATTTTTACTTACCTTACCTCTCTCCTCTGCCGCACAGAACTGCAAGCAGGGGGCGGGACTGGCAGCCACGTCTCTGATTGGCTGAGAGGCAGCCAATCAGGGACGCGGCTGCCGGTTGCTAAGAACACCGGGGGAAAGTGGTAAGGTAAGTAACTATCGGGGGACTCTCTGTAAATTCTATTATAGCGGTTGGGGCTGGGGGACCTATACCTACATTTGGACCAGGGGGTTTAGAGCTAGGGGTAGGATCAGCAAAACGGGAGGTAGAGGTAGGGAGAGGGAGGGGGGAAGACTCTCCTGCGCCTGCCTCAAACCTTGTCGAGGTTGAGGCAGACACAGGAGCAGGATGAGTCACACAGAACTCCTACACTGCAGTTTCCTATACTTTGGAGGGGCATAGCAGGAGAACCATTTAGAGCAGAAATGTAAGGTCAGAATGGTTTGTGCTAATGGGCATGTCCACCCCCCCCAAACTTTCTTGTCTTTCCCCCCAATTCACAATGTAAACTTACTTACCTGCCTTTGTTCCATCGCTTTCCAATCACGGAAGCAGCAGAAGGGGCCAGAAAGACAGCTGCTCAGTGACTAGTTGAGTCTCAGCTTATAACTGAGCATCTGCTGGTCTGGTCCCTTCTGCCCCTTTCACAATTGGGAAAAGCAGCAGAAGACCATTGATGGAACGAGGGCTGGTAATTGCGGGAAATAGACCTAGTGATGTCTAGGTTATCACCCATTAGAAGTGCAATAGTGGATTTTTGTGTGTGTGTGGGTGGGGGAGGTGGATTTGCCCTTTAAAGATTCACCTCTCAAATTTTCATGTGTAAAAACAGTTACCTGACAGTGATCTATATAACAGATGACATCCCAGCCAATGACTGATATTCCCTTGCTGCCTTCTCTGAGCATATAAAAGCTTGAAGAGGAGGCAAACATTTTTAAGAGGCAGAAGGAAGAAGAACATAAATTTACTGCATAACAGATTAGCCCTACATCTGTCAAGATCCTAACTATTGTAGTTTTGGGGAATGATTTACCTGTATGAAAAATGTATTTTGAAAGGTGAACATGCCCTAAGTGTTGTCAACAACACAGGTTGTGAGCTGCCCTTTAAATTACATGTACACTCTTTGTTTTCACTTTATGTCTTTCTGCTAGCTTCAACGTTTTCATTTGCCTTGTTTGTTTTTTTCCTGTCATTAGTATATAGTAGATTTTAGAACTGTTTCCAGTCTAACTACATCATATAGAAAGCAGTCTCACCACACTGGACTTAATTCTAACTCTCATTCTAGCCAGTCCAGTTGTCAGTGCTGGGATATTAATAAACATGTGGAGCCAGTTTGGTCTGAGGTTTTATTCTCTGCAGCTCTATACCAGACATCCCATCCTGCCATTTCAGGCTTCCGGGCAGGGTGGAAAAGGGGGTGTGGTGGAGGGGGCATGGTGTCATGTGTGGGCGGGGCATGGTGTCGTGTGGGGGTGGGGCCTTTGTCCTAGGGGTGGAGGGAGGCGGGGTTAGGGCGGGTTATGGGCATTCTCAGTGCGTTCCTGGGGGCGTGGCCTGTGAAGTGGGCGTGACTGAGGAGGAGACTAGAGTCTCCTCTCAATCGCGGGGGGCTGGGGTGGTCTCACAGGAGTGCGGGAGACCACCCCAGAATGAGGGAGACTCCCGGACATTCCGGGAGAGGTGGGATACCTGATATACTATCAGGCCTATGTAACAAAAGTTCTTATCGTTAAAAATGGTGCTAATTTTGCCCCAACCAATCAGATGTTATGTACCATTTAAAAGCTAACACCTGATTGGTTGGGGCTAAATTAGCACCATTTTAAATGATAACTTTTGTTTCATAGGCCTGTATATACATATTACAAGGCTTTGTAGCAGTTCATTAAAGACATGTAGGAACACCAATTAAAAACCATACAGCGTGGCTACATTGCACAGTGCAGCCCTGCTAATTATATTAATTGTGTCCATAATAGAACGAATGATCTGGCAATCCAGTAGTCACCTTTCTCGTTAGGACACAAACACAAAGTTGCTATACATAATGTCATAATGAACTGCTACTTAGCCTTGTAATATATAGATTTAGGCACAACCTTATCAAGCTCCACAAGATTAATTTTATTCTGCCACAGTCTCCTAGATATTACATTTCATCTGATCTTATCTCCTAAAAATTTCTTATTTGATTTATCTCCTAAAATTGCTTTAAATCTGCCACAGACTCTCAGAGATTGCACTGATTTTATCACATACCTTTTAATTTTGCCCCTTTAATAGTTACACCTATAGAATGAGAGCTAGAATAATAGCTCACTGAAATCCAGTGTTTGGATATGTGATGATGAAAGAAGTGCTAAAATCTACTATGTACTACGGAAAGGAAAAAACGAACAAATTAAAACTTTGAAGTTAGTAGAAAGATATAAGGGGAGTACAAATGTGTTGATGTCCTTTAATGTTATTTATATATTTTTGAAATACAAAACAGCACTGTGGCAATAACAATGCAGTAGGTAAATTGTGATTTAAATAAAACCTTCAGCAGCAGTTGCGTAATCTGGATTTTCTAGCTAAACCAGTAGAGAGGAGTCAGACAATACCATGTTATAACATTTTTAAGTTAATGACGCATGACTGTTGCATTCAGACAGTCTACAGAGTGCACGTTCCTGTGTTTGATTAATCAGATTAATCATTTCATCTCTGCCTAACGCTGTTGATCCTCCTTTTCTACAAAGGGACTTAGCCTACTACGTAGGAACTGCATCACACACTGAAGGAAAAAATAACTGGTTACTCAAGTTTGAGCTGAGAAAGAGCATGTGATCTGATCCCAGCAGTCATTTGCAGTGCTGCTTTCTGTGAGAAGCAAATGAAAATACAGTGTACTCAAGCTATTGCTTTCTTACAACATTTAGGCAATTATTAACCTTTTCCTGTCAGTGCTAGTGTACTAAATGGTGTAAACTGCAGATTAAACACAGAGGTACTTAAACACTGTTGATATCTGGAAAAGTCAGATTATTATAAAAAGGAAATTCAATATTTCAGATTTGCATCTTTACCGCTCAGGTTTGATCCAGATAATTGTTCCCTTTAGCCAGAATCACCCAAGGTCAAGCTGTACCTTACTAGGTAGATAGATTGCAAACAAATGAAGTGGTATCACATGACTGCAACCATGTCCCTGCTATGTCAGTACTCTGGGTTGTGGATTTGGAGCCTGGTAGAGCGTGCAGGAGCTGACATCACAGCTTCCTACAAAGGGAAAAAAGCTAACAACATGATTAGTAGAATTATTTAAATTTAAAGTATTCAAAAAATTCTATAGGGAATAGTTGCCTGTACAATTTCAAGCATGCAAAGTGCCCTTAACTGGCCAATTGTACACATTTATACAAATATAATTTTATTAAAGTGGACAAATTCATACTCTGGATAATGTAAGGACCATATTTTATTACATCAAGTGCCTTAAAGGATATCTATAGTGAAAAAAACACATTGGCCCATTGCAAAGTTAAATTCATGTACTCTGTGCTGCCTTAATCCTATCTCTGTCAGTGACTCTGTTTTTCCATGGTGTCAGATCTCTGTGCAGCACTCCCCCCTTCCCCCTCCCCTCTGTTACCTCCTCCATGTCTCAACTCCGGCTAACCGACAAGCTTATCATGTGCAGTAGGAGTTAAAAGTACAACATCCTGAAAAACACACCCACGCACAATGGCCAATAGAAAGTAAGCTGACCTGGGGACACCTCTGTGCCCTGATCTCTCTCTTTGTGACCCATCATCAATCAGTGAAGTCTATCAAGAAGGGGGGTCAAGTACAGCCTTATCTCTGCCATCAAAGCTACCTCTCCCCCTGCTAATGCTGTTATCTCTGTTTGTTACAGAGCAGGGAAGAGGGAGGGACTTGAGCAGGGAAGAAGATCACGTCACAGGGATTTAAGAGAAGAGGAATGCAATCACATCTTCTTCTAACTTGTGTATCTCAGGACAGATAGGGAAACTGAACAAAGTGAAAATACTCTGGGGATTGGGGAGAATTATAGAACACATGGAAAGAAAAAAAAAAAGTTCATTTTCCCACTATAGATGCTCTTTAAGCCCTCCTTTTCTATAAATAAATACAAAGGAGCTAATCTAATTTCTTCCTTGCTGGGTGATGCACACTAAGAATGCTCGAATTAGTAAAAAGGGAGTATAAGTGGCTGGACACTTGTATAAGAAGGTAAGTGATGCACCTTGTATTTAGCAGCTTTTGGCCTATAAGTCAGGGAAAATGTGGTTTAGCTTCCATTTTATGACCTCGTGTTAACATTCTAATCACCACAGAGTGGTGGTCTACAGTAAATTGTCTGGGGGATTCTAAAAGTTAAAATTTTGTCCATAAATGATAAATGGCTACACACCTATTTTGTCACTTACAGTCTGTATATTGTTGCTGTAATGCTGTAAGTATCAAAATATGAAGGGCAGTTTCACACACACACATGCGCACACACAAACTAGGTTAGGCTAGGTACACACCAGCTAGGTACACACCAGCTCGTAGTGAGCGCTCAGTCAGGGACAAATAGTCCCTTTGTGTGTACCCAGCCTAGCACACCAAAACATTGCAAAGCATTGTTACTTGATTTGGTTTGGTTATAGGTTGAAGATCTGTAACAGTTGTGAGGCTAAATATATATACTTGATACGGTCCCAGTTGCTAATTGAAAAAAGAGATTCAAGCCAATCTACAATTGCTAATTTAAAGAGCATGTTCACCCCTCAGATGAAAAATTATAAATAGGTAAATCAGCCCCCTAACCCCAAAATCCCAATAGTTAGGAAGCTGACAGATGTAGAACTACCATGCTAGCAGTAAAATATGCTTTTCCCTGTATTATCTGCCTCACATTATGGTAACTACCTCCACTTTAAGCTTTCCGAGCTCTTTACAAGCTCACACATGCTCAGAAGAGGCATCTAGAGGAAGTCACTGGCTATAATGTCAACCGTCATACCGGTGACAGCCAGATGCTAACTGAAAGAACAAGGAAGCATAAATAGGGGTAAAGGTAGCCATAGACGCTACAGTCCAATTGTACAATCTGTGGATCGTACTATTGGATTGGCCGACTAAATTTTTTTTTTCAACAGGCCCGTTGGGGGAAATTATTGCACAATCATAGGCCGATCATTGGGATCTTAGCTATCGCCACCATAACAAGACTTTAGGAAGCATTTTAGCTTTCAAATTATTGCAGTTTTGGGGTTTGTGGGATGTTGACCTACATACAATTTTTCATTTAAGGGGTGGACTTGCCCTTTAATAACCACTATGCTAATTAATTTGCTTGAGGGAGGGTAGAAGGTAGAACAATGGTTAGCTTTACATTTGATAAATGATAGGTGCCAGGGCAGGAAACAATCATAGTCTTTGTTTCTATAGCTGTCTTAAGGCTACAAACTGAGAAAATGCTAGCTAATCAATATTAAAAACAAGTCATTTCATTTTAATAACTAACCACAATTAAATCTGTGGACTACTGCCCTAGGACATATTTCAACCATTTTACATGTTGACACCAATATGACACCAATAATGGCTGTTTAGGATATAGCAAAGGGCTAAATATGTACCACTGGTAAAATCAAAAATTAATCAATATCTCTACTTTATTAGAGATAAACTTTATTTATTACACAAAGAAAAAGACTTTCAGAAAGATTCAATAAAAGTTCTTATCGTTAAAAATGGTGCTAATTTTTTCCCAACCAATCAGATCTTATTTAACATCTTATTTAACATGGCATCAAATACTGTAAGGGCTAGGCCACGCTAGTGTGTTTCTCACATGCTAGTGATCATGTTTTGCATGTCAATGTGGGTGGCCACATTGCATGCGCTGCAATCCAAGATTTATTGAATGGATCCTACTGGCCTCTAGGCTAGGCCTCTAGGCTATCAGGGTTATTCAATAAAAGTTCTTATTGTTAAAAATTGTGCTAATTTTGCCCCAACCAATCAGATGTTCAATTCAAATTCAAATGTTAAATAAGATCTGATTGGTTGGGGAAAAATTAGAACCATTTTTAACGATAAGAACTTTTATTGAATATCCCTGATAGCCTAGAGGCCTAGCCTAGAGGCCAGTAGGAGCCATTCAATAAATCTTGGATTGCAGCGCATGCAATGTGGCCACCCACATTGACATGCAAAACATGATCACTAGCGTGTGAGAAACACACTAGCGTGGCCTAGCCCTTACAGTATTTGATGCCATTTGTAAACAAGGGCTGTTTACATCCCTATAGCAATTGTTGGAAGAGACCAAAAGAGATGCAGAATCAGTGGGTGTTTTAAAGTGCATTGCCCTTGTATTGTAAACACGGGCAACAATAGGTCTGTTTTAGATTGCTGGACACATCTCCATTTAATAATCTGTATGTATGTTATGTGCTCATTAATGGATCTAACCACTTTAAGGGTTGGTACACCGTGTTTATTTTATGTATCTAATAAATGCATAGTGATCCTTTCTTCCTGTTTCCAAGCTCTAAAGGTTGTGTGACTTGGCAGCACATAGTTGTATAACTGTAAGGCATACGACAAATAATAGGAGATGGAAAATAAGGTAGTTATGAGTTTAGATTCCATGTATTTTTCCCTGCTTTAGAGTTGTATGCAAACATATGAGAGGGAATGTCCATTTTGCTTGTCTCTCTGTGTCTAGGCATTGGTAAGTGTTCGATTCAGTATATAAAGGGTTAGTCATATTTTTACCGTACGAGCTATGTCTTTCCTTCTGCAGACAGTATGGCAGCTCCCCTGTCATGTGCAAATTAAAATTCAATTACTATGTGGATTTAACATCCCCCCAATCACCCTAGGCCACACCTTGCAGCAGTCTACTTTCTAACATTTAATAATAACTTCCTAATAGTATATTGGCTGAATCATCTATAAATCTGTAGTAAAATTCTGTTGGTTTTCCCCACTATTAATCACCCTGTCTTTGTGCTACCTTAAGCTGGGTACACACGATTAGATATTTCGGTCCGATCGACCGATAGTTCAGTGTATCGGTCGATCGGACCGAAATTATCGAATCCGAATGTGCCCATGTCCGATCGACCGTTCGTCCGAATCGGACGAAAGGACGATCGGACAGGGTGGAAAACCTCGTCCGATCGTGCGGTCCTCTATGGACCGCACGATCGGTCGCGGTGACTATCGGACGCGGCTGCTTTTGCCGCGACCGACAGTCCTTCCTCCTGGCCAGGAGGAAAAATCGCTAGGTGTGTACCTAGCTTTAGACTGGTACACACGGCTGATTTTTTCCTCCCAACCGACCGTTCGTCACTAGCAAGCGGTTGGCCTGGACGAATTACTGCTGTGACCGATCATGCAGTCCATAGGAGACTGCGCAATTGGCTGTGTTTAACCGGCACCAGCGATGGCAGAGATGCCACCGATTATTTACTCCGACCGGCCTATATACTAAGATATCGATCAGTTTGTCCAAAAAATTGCCTCGTGTGGAGTTAGCCTTGTACTGCTAAGAGTTTACAGACCTGAAGGCATCATTTGAAGACCATGATCCTTCCTTCAGAATGACCTAATGTCAGAGAGGCCATTAAAAGTGAAGCAGCTATCTGTCAGAACCTGTCAGAGGAGCCGGTAGTGGATCGCACAAGAAGTAAATTACTGTAACTAGCTCCTGGCCCTTATTAGATTAAAGGGTATAAAAATGTAAGTTTGTTTCTGTTGAATCCAGTATAAAGGGTTAATCAGTATTGTAAAGAGTTAACCAAAGCTTGTTATGTCTTGCTTACTCACAAAGTAGAAGTTATTTTGGAAAATGAAGTTCATCAGTAACATAAGTTGTGACCATTCATGGAACTTTTAGAGTGTAACTAAAGGCACCAGAGATGTATATAACTTGTCAGGATTCACACACTGTGGTGGTAGTGGGTGGTAGGAGTTGGAGGTTGACGTTAGTAGGAGGAGGAGGTAAGCAGACATACACACACACTCTTTACACACACACACACACACACACAAACACACACACACACCATAATAGACTAATTATGCTTAAAGTATATAGTTATAATTTGTAGGCTGTCTCTAATATACTTGACTGGCTTTTTACTTACTGCATAATTTGTAACTTCTCCATACAATAAATCCTTATTTAATATATCACCTTGGTGAGTGTTATTATTAACCATAAGATAACTTACACGGAACTAAAGAAGTAAAATACACATATGTTTATATTAGAGATCTGTAGAGCTTCTCTGTATATATACATCAGATCAGATCAGACCTCAGATTAATGTAATATTAGTGTAATTTTTACAGTTTCTAACTGATTTACTGAAGAACAGGAGGTAAATGCACTATCTCTTACCTCCCGTTCTTCAGTAAATCTTACAGGAGAGGAGGAGACACTTTCCCGCGGACCCGCTCCAGCGCCGACTTCACTGACAGTCTCTGATGCATCTTCAGTCCTTTGCACTTTGCGCACATGCACACACAGTGCGAAGGAGCGAGGACACGTCGGATACTGTCAGTGAAGTCGGCGCTGGAGTGGGTCCACAGGTAAGTGTCTCCTCCTCTCCTGTAAGATTTACTGAAGAACGGGAGCGGGATATAAGAGATAGTGCATTTGCCTCCTGTTCTTCAGTAAATCAGTTAGAAACAAACTTACATTTTTGCTGGACATACCCTTTAATTGAGAATGGGAGATAAGGCATAGCTTCAGAAAGTCAGAAGGGAGAGTAGCGCCACGGGAAAATTAACATCTCCCCCAAAATCAGACCTGTCACCTTCTTGAAACCTCCATTGTTAAAAAGGGCATCTTGCCATTTTAAAATCTACATATCCAAGCTAGGAAGGAAGATGACAGTAATCCTATCTCCCATTGTTATCTGTTATCTGAGCAGGGAGTCTCAAAGAGCCAATAAAACACAGCTGACTGCATTTCTTTCATCAAGCTAAAGTTTCGTACACACGTACGATTTGGAACTAGCGCACGAACCCCGACCACACGCTCCATGCGGCGAATGGCGGCTACGCCATAGAATCGCACATGTGTATGCATTGTCAGGGGTCGTTCATCGTGGCTTGGTTCCAAAACGTACTGCGTCAAAAACTTCACTCTAATACGTAGATTTAATTATGTTTTATTACGTTTCATAGTAGTACAGGTATAGTAAGTGAACAAAACATAGAAATGCGAGCAGATGTCCATTAAAAAACTTTAAAAACCAAAAACGCAAACAACAGTACTGTGCTCCATGCCCTAAAGGAACACACCTTGTAATTCACAAATATTTCACAACATGACGAACATGGTTTTAAAGGGTAAATGGTGTCTCCAATTCTTCCAAACTTGTAAGGATTATTAAAAGCATTCCATCTTACCTTCAAAATAAACCAAAATCACATCTCTAGATAAATTTGTGAGAAGTTATTGCTGGAAAGGTTCAGCAATATTACTTCCTGCTTGGACACTTCCTGTTTTCAGCGATGTGACCACTTGTAGTCATGTGACCAGCCTCTGCCTGCATTAATATGCTCTTCTTCTCAGCTGACAATTCTCCCCCCCCCAGGTACTTCCTGATTCCTCAGCATTAAGTCTTTAATTAGCATGCTTCTTCCCTGGAGCAGAGAGGCGGGGCAGAGGTAAAGCTAGGTACACACAGTACAGATTTCTGAAAGATGACAGAAGGATCTGCAAGATCCTGTCTGCCATCTTTCAAAGATCTGCTACACACAGTCCCGAGCGTTCTCCCTATAGGGAGAACGCTCGGACTGTGTGTTTCCATCGGCCGATGGAAATTTTCGGCCTTTCCCGAACGAGCGTACGGCCAACCCGATCGTTCGGCGGCCGCGCGCTCATTCGGGAAACGAACGTACACACAGTAACGATAAAGCCCGATACCGTCGGATCCGACGGTATCGGGGCTTTATCGTTACTGTGTGTACCCAGCTTTAAGGTGATGTCACTCAACCTACTGGAAGCAGGAAGTTTGAACATTCACCCCAATATCATTTCTCACAGGCTGAAGCCAGAGATGTGAATGTCGGCTCATTACTAAGGAAACCCTGCAGGCTTTCATTCAACCCCAACTTGCTTGGAGACCACAGTTGCCCTTTAACATCACTGTGTTTTTTATTTAAATCATATACTTACTATTTGAACTACTGGGGGTCTGCAGTGGCTCAGTGCTAAAGCCTTGATGCTCATAGTCACAGAAGATCTTTGCTAGAAAGGGAAAGTTATAGCAGAGAATGCTAATTGACAACCAAAAATTTTTTTAACCCATTTACTGTACCACTGTATTTAGCATAAAAAAATCAATTTGCACCAGGAATCCTATTATTTAGAGCCAGAACCAGATAATTTTTTTCACCTTGACACTGAGTGCTTGCTGCTAACGCCTTGCTTATCTGCAAAACTAAACAGTATTAGTCAAATCTGGTTTGCAGTCACTTAAGCTTAGGCATACTCAGTCCAACAGCAGCCGACAATTGATTCAATGATTATTTTCAACTGAAGTAGAAATCGAAATACACCACCTTACATCAATTTTCACTGTTGGTTTAAACACACTTTACCTTGAAATCTGTTTAACATGTGCCCTCAGTAACTGATAAGGTACACAGAATGCCTGCTTGGTATAGCTATATATCTAAAATTGATAATTGTGAAATGTAATTTTCCAGTTGAAACAGGTTGCTGGGAGGGCTATTCGTATGTTTAATGCATTTCAGCTTCATGAACTATCAAGATCTCTACCTTGCAGAGACTTTTTAAGGCTGGTTACTGTGCTGTACCATGCAGGTGCTTTCGTTGTACCTTCCCAGTCCTTCCTGCTGGTACAGTACTAGCAGGATGTCTTTTAGGGGTAGTCACAAACATCTTTTAGGGGGGAAAAATGCAGATAGGTCTAATTTCCTTTTGCTCAATCAACTGGGGGATTACAGTTTTAACTGATTCAACTACCTGTAATGGCACAACAATGGTTAGATAATTGTTGGGCAAAGCACACTTTAAGGGACAATCTAGCATTGTTTAGCAATTAACCCGGATGTATTTCTAAACATGTCATATGTCACCGTATGATATAAAATGGGTATGATTCTATTATTTTCAGGGGGCTTTCCATTCTCCTCCATATTGTTAGTCACATATGCACACTGCAACAAGTGGTAAACTGTTGACCACTGCACAAGCAGCTCAAAGGTTATGTTAGCATGGATTCTAACAGGGCAATGTAGGGAAACTGTTATCGATCTCTTTTGCCCCTGTATGGTATGTTCAAGCCGATTGTCGCAGGTACATTGCGAATGAGTTACTCATTCCGAGTCTTTAACACAAGACAAGTTAATATCAATACAGCCCCAAGACTTGATGAAACACATCCTTGGATGTTATGAGTGTTAGATGAGATTTATGTTGATAAATGTATGGTGCATTTGGGGTTTAATGAACTTGCCATTACCACATCTGCTGGAAGACAGTTCTGCAGTTTCACTGTTCTAGTTGTAATGTGCAAGAGAGGACTGCCTAATGGTCTGGAGGCAACTCTTGGCCACTGGGGATAAGGAGGGGCAGGGAATATCAGATGAAGGTTGGGATACAATCTTATGGTAGGGAGGGTCACATGGGGCTGTGGAAGTATAAAATGTCCTCTTACCTCTTCTGCGCGAGCTGAGAGAACTTAGGATCATTGTGCTGATCTAAACCACGTGGCCTTTAGGCTGAGTGATCCCAACCCTAATCTGGACCCTTGCTCCTCCAGGTTTGGGAAGCTGCAGAAAAATTAGTCGAGAGCTGGCTTCAAGGACTTATCACATCTCATCCCTCAAATACAGACACTCTGGGGCCTTGAGTCCCAGCCAACCTCCTACAGCTAAGAGAGGAAGACAAAGGAGTATTGTTGCATGAGTCGCTCCGCTTCACCGCAACGGGATCTTCATCGCAGGGACATCGTATGGCTCCTGTGCCACCCATCTCTCATGGCAACTCCAGCAGCTTCCGCAACCGTTAACCTATCGAGCCTCCTTCTTTGGTTCGGCCTGGTCAAAGGGTAAAGAAGATGGGCTGCATCCCATATCAGAGGCCTGCCACAGGAAAAAGCGCTCCTCCACGCAAAAATCAAAAGCAAATTTGCCCGCCGGGAACACAACGTGCTGAAGTCACTTCCTCCAAATGGACATCAAGAGATAACATCTGCCACATCTGCTGAAGACAGTTCAATAGTTTCACTGTTCTCACTGTAAAGAAACTTTCTTAACCTAAAATAAAACTTCTTTTCTTCTAATAACTAAGGATGTCCATGAGTCCTTTGAAATTACAGAGTTTATTATATAGCCCATTAAAACATTTGTATAAAGTAATCATATCCCTGCACAATTGTTGCTTTTTCAGTGTAAACAGCACTAACTTATCTAATCTGTCTGCATAGTCGAGCCCCATCCATTCCTCTTATTAATTTAGTTGCCCTTCGCTAAACTCTTCCTTTCCAAGATGTCCCTTTTGTATATGGGATTCAAAATGAGTACTTACCAGTGCCTTGTAAAGAAGGAGAATAATTTTTTCTCCCTTGAATCTATACCCCTCTTTACACAAGAAAATCTTTTGCTATCTCCGGGAACTATACCTACCGGGAGCAGATCCTGCAACCACAGGGGGGTTGGAAGCCAGGGTGGGCATCTTCTTATTTTATAAAGCTCATTATGTAGGTAAGGGCACACCTTCTTATTTTTATAAGCTCATTATGTAGGCAAGGGCACACCAGGCAGCTTTAGTGTTGGCAAAACAATTTTAACATGTTTTGAACCACACTTGGTCCTTTCTCAACAACAAGAACTTCTTGTTTTCCCTATGACAGCTATAGCCTCTCCTCCCGAAACAATTGTAGATAAAAGAAGGGAGATGGGCCCTATTATAGTTTTGCTGGGGGGCAGTTATTCCTAGTTATGTCTGTGCTAGATCTTGCCATTGCTGTGCGGTGCTGTTTGCTACAGCTAAGTTTGTTAACAGAGATTCACTTAGCCATTATGGTATAGGTAGCACAAGGATCTTGAATAGCTTTAAAAGTGGGCTGAATAAGTTTTTAAAACTAAAAAACATTGAAAAACCGGTACTAGTATTAATACATATAGTTAAAGGGATCCTTACCGATTGCCTTTTGGGTCTGGAAGAGATTTTCCTCCATTCAGTTGGGATTTTTTGCCTCGGGATCAACTGTAAGGTTGAGTTGACTATAAAGGTTGGACTCGATGGCATATGTCTTATTTAAGATCCATTAAATACTGTATTTTAATTGACAGCCTATAGGATTTTACAGGGACCAGAAAAAGTAATGGAGCACCACTGAAATCTTTCAGCTGCCAAGTTGAATAAAGACTCATGTACTGTAGTTCACCCTTTCTCTCACCCATGATGCCTACCAATATAACTATCCAAAATAATTTAGAGAAGGGCAAACCACAGGTTTATTTAGTTTTTTCTAAGCAAATTTCTTTTCAGTGGCATTACAGTAATATTTTTTAAAAAGGTGTGTGTAAGAAGGAGCCCATACATAAAATGATACCAATCATACAATGTTGTACAATTGGTATTGGTCTGATAAATGTTTGTAGCATGTCTGATGTAAAAAGTAAAAAAGCAAGCTGATAACTGAACAATCCATACACATGATCCATTTTTTGTACCATCAGAATCATTGGGTGTAATTATCATAAAGCTTAGATCTTAGAGCTAAAATTGAAATTAACCTAAATTTTGTTGAGACGAGAACTAAAACTCCATTTGTTTATGTTTCACAATATCCATGTAATGTGGCATCTTCCCTTTCTTTGAAGCCCCTCTTTCCTCTTGGTTCCATTGACCTGAATGGGGGTGACATCTCAACCAAGAGAACCATCTAAACCATAAAAAGTTGCAGAATCAATCAGGCTCATTACCCAGAGCCGCTGTCGCTCTGGGTAAATGTCCTGTCCGCGATTCAATATCGCGTTTATGAATGTGGGTAAATACTGGTAAGGGATTTCCCACTGCGAGATTTAACGCAGCTATTGCTGGCGTTAAAATCCTGAGCTAAAACTAGCACAAACACAATATTAAATTGCGAGTGTTGGATGCACGGGTGATTTTTGCGTAACCCGTACATCCACACTAAATGGAGTAAAAGTCATGCTAACCAGTAGCGAACTGGTTAGTGCGACTTTACCTCCAATATTTGCCCAGCGAGTTCAGGTAATGAGGCCCAATATGTATTTACAATGTGTATTAGGCGTTGTAAAGTTATAGTTACAGTAGTGTGGTATAATGGGTCCGCCTATCTAAATGCCAGGCACCACGATCAGCTGTCTTTAAACTGGACAGGCAAATTTTTAAAACAGATGATCACGCATATCTTAATAAGGTGCATGCAATCAGCTGTTTTAAAATTCTGTCTGCTTACCGGCGGTGTTCTAAATATCTGATTGCACAAACCTTATAACATATGCACAATTAACATAGCAGTATATGGTCTATGCTGGGGACAGGGTGTGTTTGCAGGGGCTACATGAAACTTGCAGGGAAACGTGGACCCCTGCAGTTTAGCTAGTGTATAGTTGTGTAGGTCCCCATTGCACTTTGAGAATTCCTTGAAAGCAACTTATTGTTTACCTCTCTTTTAAAGCCTTTCTATTGCTCATAACCGTCCTTGTTCAGTGTAAGAATGGCATTTGGCTATGGGAATTGTGCAATCTAATTACTTACAGGGAGATTCAATAAAAGTTCTTATCGTTTAAAATGGTGCTAATTTTCCCCCACCAATCAGAACTTATTACATTTGAAAGCTAACATCAGATTGGTTGGGGCAAAATTGCACCATTTTAAACCATATGAACTTTTTTGAATAACTCCCTTATTTTAATAGCATTAAAATATGGAAGAATTAAAGAGAAAAATATTTAACAATAAACATACTTGAATAGACTGGAGAGATTAGTTACACATTTATTTGACTAGAGTAGTATATTAACTCCTTGGAATAATGGATCCCTTTCTGTATATCAGTTTGGACAGGCGCAGTTATTACCTAGAAAATCTTTAGGCTGTAACAAACAGTCCTTAATTGCATGTTCAACAGGCTCAACGATCAGTGTAATCATGTCAAACAAACCCAGGCTCATTTACAGTGCTGCTACGTCAAATTTCAATCTTAAAGTGACAATAACCAATCTACAAACCAATCTATTGTCACTTTAAGACAGGAATATCGCATTTATTTAGTCACATTTTTTGTACATGGCTGGATTTATGGCATTTAAGTCACACAAGACAAAAATCCCAAACTGTATTTAGGGCTAGGGCAAACTAGGGTGTGTAAATAATCGATTGGAGCGCGCGTTAAAAAACGCACACTAGTGTTGGCCAATTGATCTGCCCACTAGGTGCATTGCACTGCTAACCTTTTCGAGTGCATGCGATCACCTTTTTTTGCAAATCACATGCCATCCGTTAGCACACAATTGCATGGATTGCAGCGCGGTAACGCACACATTACCGTCCTGAGATGTTGGTTTTTAGCCTTACCCAGTCACAAGCGTGATAGGAAATCATTGTTTCCATAATATGTATACAGAAAGTAATGATGAATAGAAAGCCACTATTTTGAATAGATTTTAAAATATCATTTAAAATTTTAAAAATTAATCTGAACATAAAAAGTATATAGCAGGAATTGTAATAGATTTCCTTAATATTTGAGAAAACACACTTTTAGCTTGATTACTTATAAGGGATAATTCGCCCTTCAGGAGCGTACCTGCAGGGGCCAGGGCCCTCCGTGAGAATGAAAGCTGGCTCCTCGACTTTCAAGATGCTTTCCGTGATCAGCCGTTTTAAACAGCTGATCGCGCATAAATGAAACTATGCGCGATCAGCTTTTTAAAAGACCAAACTACGTGACTGAACCAGAAGTTCGGGTCCGGTCTTTTAAACAGCTGATCGCGCGTATGTTTAAAAATCAGCTGTTTTAAACGGCTGGTCGCAGAAGGGTTTCTTGGCTTGTGGCTCATTAGGTAATGCACGATCACTCTGGGCTGATTCTTCCAATTGACCCTTACTCATTTATAGTATACTTATCCTTTAAACAGAACCTATCTAACAGGGCATGTTACAGTAAATGAGGTAACACAGCAGAGGGATTGTAGATAATGTTTTTAGTTTACAGTAATAATTACTGTAAACACCCCAAGCATATTACTGTAGCTAAAATAATGGTTTTAAAGGGCATGTCCCCCCCAACAAAAATTTTAAAAAAAATCTTCCTCTTGGCTCCTAAATATACTTACCAAGACCAGTTCCTTGGCTCTCCGCTGCTGCTGTTCCTTGCACAGCAGCAGATGGGGCCAGACCATTACCAGCGTCATTGGGGGGACATTCCTTTTATCACCTCCCAAAGTGAATATAGCAAAGTCATGAATAGAGTCATGAACATGAACAGAATGGCAAGATAGATTCAATGTTGATAAAGGTGATGCATTTGGGGTTTAACAATCCCAGTGTCATCTACATCTACATAACTGTGTTAAGTGAATCTCTAATGGAAAAGAATTTGGGGTTCTGATAGATAACAGACTTAGCTGTAGCAAACAATGCCAGACAGCCACGACTAGAGCTAGCAAGATATGTCTTTTATAAGAGGGGAATAGATTATATATATATATATATATATATATATATATTATATATATATAATATTCTCTTACAAGGCTCATTTGGAATATGCAGTGCAGTTTTGGAATCCCATATACAAAGAGAACTGTTGGAAATGGAAGCATTCAGAGAAGGGCAACTAAAATAATAAAGGAATGGAGGGGCTTGACTATGCAGGCAGATTAGACAAGTTAGGATGTTACATTAGAGAAGCGGCGTTGCGTGGGGATATATCACTTTATACAAATATTTAATGGGACATCAATAAACTATCTGGCCATTATTCAAATAGGTCATATCAAATGACCTGTGAACATCCTTTACGGGGGAGAATGGTAAAACAGTCTTCCACAGATGTGGTAATGGCAAGTTCATCGAATAGTGGTCTGGATAAGTTTCTAAAACTAAATAAATTTAATGCACCAAAATGCTGGAGAGTGCCTCTCTATTGGAGTAGAATGGGTTAAGGGAAGGGTTTGGATCGTACTCATATTTTAGATAGCTATTAATGACTTACCCATAGCACCTGCGCTTATTATAGTGTTTAACCGAATATAGGGTATCCTATAGTGCTATATATATATATATATTATGGACCTGTTTGAAAACAATGTTCCCCACTTAAACAAACAGCATTTGAAAATACATTGTGAAAAATTAATCTGTTGTGGAACTCTTATTATCAAGATCTGTAAGTTGTTACGCAGCATTAAAAAAATGACATTCGAGATCTGTATATTAATGTAGGTTATGCACACAAGGTACCTCTTGTTTACTCACAAGGTACCAGTTTGTTTGGAGACACATTGTGATAGATGGTGCAGGTGACAAGATAATACTTGTAGCATTTTGCTATGGGCTGTTTTGTAAGTAAAGTTAACGCTGCTGTAATAGGTGTGTCACCTGACTGGGCTTCCACTGCACCTGACTGGGTTTTTTCCCTTCCTTTTTTTTTTTTAAGACATTCCATTGATTGCCCCCAAATTTTTCATTTTCCCATTTTATAATGCGATATTGGATCGGAATATCGATTGTTATTACGAAAGGAAAAGTCATTTTTTTGTTGATTGGTTAAATGATCACAGTATTTTCTGAAGTTCCAATTAAATGTAAATGTGATGTAACTTCACAATAGACAACATTGTAATTATCGCCAAATGAATGAATGTCGACCAATATGTTGGTACATCTAAGTACAATTAACATTGTATATCTGTCTATCAAAGTATCGGTCAGTTTACAATCAAAGCATTTTTTGTGTTCTATAGGCAAAATAGCCTATAGGCTAGAGGAATCCAATCAAACCTCAACTCATCCAATTAATCTGTATGTTTTACTTCCTGGCTGAATAACTACCTGGTAACATGTTCCCTGAGTATTCTTTTGTCCTGAAGGGAAAATGTCTGTTTTTATTTGTAGGTAACAGTTTAGCTACTGTATATACTGTACAAATTAAAAGAGGGGCTTTAATCCATAACTAGAATCACGGGTTTTGACACACACATTTAAAGAAACTGCTATAAACTCACTTAAAGGAATAGTTCCCTACAAGCAAACTATAACCCTTGTTCTACATTGATTGAAGCCAGGAGAAGGTAAGTGTCTCCTCCTCTCCTGTAAGATTTACTGAAGAACGGGAGATAAGAGATAGTGCATTTGCCTCCTGTTCTTCAGTAAATCAGTTAGAAACAAACTTACATTTTTGCTGGACATACCCTTTAATTGAAGAATGGGAGATAAGGCATAGCTTCAGAAAGTCAGAAGGGAAGAGTAGCGCCACGGGAAATATAACATCTCCCCCAAAATCAGACCTGTCACCTTCTTGAAACCTCCATTGTTAAAAAGGGCATCTTGCCATTTTAAAATCTACATATCCAAGCTAGGAAGGAAGATGACAGTAATCCTATCTCCCATTGTTATCTGTTATCTGAGCAGGGAGCTCTCAAAGAGCCAATAAAGACACAGCTGACTGCATTTCTTTCATCAAGCTAAAGGTTCGTACACACGTACGATTTGGAACTGAGCCACGAACCCCGACCACGACGCATCCATGCGGCGAATGGCGGCTACGCCATAGAATCGCACATGTGTATGCATTGGGTCAGGGGTCGTTCATCGTGGCTTGGTTCCAAAACGTACGTGCGTACAAAACTTCACTCTAATACGTAGATTTAATTATGTTTTATTACGTTTCATAGTAGTACAAGGTATAGTAAGTGAACAAAACATAGAAATGCAGAGCAGATGTCCATTAAAAAACTTTAAACCAAAAACGCAAACAACAGTACTGTGCTCCATGCCCTAAAGGAACACACCTTGTAATTCACAAATATTTCACAACATGACGAACATGGTTTAAAGGGTAAATGTGGTCTCCAATTCTTCCAAACTTGTAAGGATTATATAAAAAGCATTCCATCTTACCTTCAAAATAAAACCAAAATCACATCTCTACTAATTTTTGGTGAGAAGTTATTGCTGGAAAGGTTCAGCAATATTACTTCCTGCTTGGCCACTTCCTGTTTTCAGCGATGTGACCAGCTTGTAGTCATGTGACCAGCCTCTGCCTGCATTAATATCTCTTCTTCTCAGCTGACAATTCTCCCCCCCCAGGTACTTCCTGATTTCCTCAGCATTAAGTCTTTAATTAGCATGCTTCTTCCCTGGAGCAGAGAGGCGGGCAGAGGTAAGCTAGGTACACACACAGTACAGATTTCTGAAAGATGACAGACAGGATCTGCAAGATCCTGTCTGCCATCTTCAAAGATCTGCATAACACACAGTCCCGAGCGTTCTCCCTATAGGGAGAACGCTCGGGACTGTGTGTTTCCATCGTCGCGGATGGAAATTTTCGGCCTTTCCCGAACGAGCGTACGGCCAACCCGATCGTTCGGGCGCCGCGCGCTCATTCGGAACGAACGTACACACAGTAACGATAAAGCCCCGATACCGTCGGATCCGACGGTATCGGGGCTTTATCGTTACTGTGTGTACCCAGCTTTAAGGTGATGTCACTCAACCTACTGGAAGCAGGAAGTTTGAACATTCACCCAAATATCATTTCTCACAGGCTGAGCCAGAGATTGAAGATGTCGGCTCATTACTAAGGAAACACTGCAGGCTTTCATTCAACCCCAACTTGCTTGGAGACCACAGTTGCCCTTTAACATCACTGTGTTTTTTATTTAAATCATATACTTACTATTTGAACTACTGGGGGTCTGCAGTGGCTCAGTGCTAAAGCCTTGATGCTCATAGATCACAGAAGATCTTTGCTAGAAAGGGAAAGTTATAGCAGAGAAATGCTAATTGACAACCAAAAATTTTTTTTAACCCTATTTACTGTACCACTGTATTTAGCATAAAAAAATCAATTTGCACCAGGAATCCTATTATATTAGAGCCAGAACCAGATAATTTTTTTCACCTTGACACTGAGCTGCTTGCTGCTAACGCCTTGCTTATCTGCAAAACTAAACAGTATTAGTCAAATCTGGTTTGCAGTCACTTAAGCTTAGGCATACTCAGTCCAACAGCAGCCCGACAATTGATTCAAATGATTATTTTCAACTGAAAGTAGAAATCGAAATACACCACCTTACATCAATTTTCACTGTTGGTTTTAAACACACTTTACCTTGAAATCTGTTTAACATGTGCCCTCAGTAACTGATAAGGTAACACAGAAAATGCCTGCTTGGTATAGCTATATATCTAAAATTGATAATTGTGAAATGTAATTTTCCAGTTGAAACAGGTTGCTGGGAGGGCTATTCGTATGTTTAATGCATTTCAGCTTCATGAACTATCAAGATCTCTACCTTGCAGAGACTTTTTAAGGCTGGTTACTGTGCTGTACCATGCAGGTGCTTTCTGGTGTACCTTCCCAGTCCTTCCTGCTGGTACAGTACTAGCAGGATGTCTTTTAGGGGTAGTCACAAACATCTTTTAGGGGGGAAAAATGCAGATAGGTCTAATTTCCTTTTGCTCAATCAACTGGGGGATTACAGTTTTAACTGATTCAACTACCTGTGAATGGCACAACAATGGTTAGATAATTGTTGGGCAAAGCACTACTTTAAGGGACAATCTAGCATTGTTTAGCAATTAACCCGGATGTATTTCTAAACAATGTCATATGATTCACCGTATGATATAAAAATGGGTATGATTCTATTATTTTCAGGGGGGCTTTCCATTCTCCTCCATATTGTTAGTCACATATGCACACTGCAACAAGTGGTAAACTGTTGACCACTGCACAAGCAGCTCAAAGGTTATGTTAGCATGGATTCTAACAGGGCAATGTAGGGAAACTGTTATCGATCTCTTTTGCCCCTGTATGGTATGTTCCAAGCCGATTGTCGCAGGTACATTGCGAATGAGTTACTCATTCCGAGTCTTTAACACAAGACAAAGTTAATATCAATACAGCCCCAAGACTTGATGAAACACATCCTTGGATGTTATGAGTGTTAGATGAGATTTAATGTTGATAAATGTATGGTGCATTTGGGGTTTAATGAACTTGCCATTACCACATCTGCTGGAAGACAGTTCTGCAGTTTCACTGTTCTAGTTGTAATGTGCAAGAGAGGACTGCCTGAATGGTCTGGAGGCAACTCTTGGCCACTGGGGATAAGGAGGGGCAGGGGAATATGCAGATGAAGGTTGGGATACAATCTTATTGGTAGGGAGGGTCACATGGGGCTGTGGAAGTATAAAATGTCCTCTTACCTCTTTCTGGCGAGCTGAGAGAACTTAGGATCATTGCTGCTGATCTAAACCACGTGGCCTTTAGGCTGAGTGATCCCAACCCTAATCTGGAGCCCTTGCTCCTCCAGGTTTGGGAAGCTGCAGAAAAATTAGTCGAGAGCTGGCTTCAAGGACTTATCACATCTCATCCCTCAAATACAGACACTCTGGGGCCTCTGAGTCCCAGCCAACCTCCTACAGCTAAGAGAGGAAGACAAAAGGAGTATTGTTGCATGAGTCGCTCCGCTTCACCGCAACGGGATCTTCATCGCAGGGACATCGTATGGCTCCTGTGCCACCCATCTCTCATGGCAACTCCAGCAGCTTCCGCAACCGTTAACCTATCGAGCCTCCTTCTTTGGTTCGGCCTGGTCAAAGGGTAAAGAAGATTGGCTGCATCCCATATCAGAGGCCTGCCACAGGAAAAAGCGCTCCTCCACGCAAAAATCAAAAGCAAATTTGCCCGCCGTGGAACACAACGTGCTGAAGTCACTTCCTCCAAATGGACATCAAGAGATAACATCTGCCACATCTGCTGGAAGACAGTTCAATAGTTTCACTGTTCTCACTGTAAAGAAACTTTTCTTAACCTAAAGATAAAACTTCTTTTCTTCTAATAACTAAGGATGTCCATGAGTCCTTTGAAATTACAGAGTTTATTATATAGCCCATTAAAACATTTGTATAAAGTAATCATATCCCTGCACAATTGTTGCTTTTTCAGTGTAAACAGCACTAACTTATCTAATCTGTCTGCATAGTCGAGCCCCATCCATTCCTCTTATTAATTTAGTTGCCCTTCGCTAAACTCTTTCCATTTCCAAGATGTCCCTTTTGTATATGGGATTCCAAAATGAGTACTTACCAGTGCCTTGTAAAGAAGGAGAATAATATTTTTCTCCCTTGAATCTATACCCCTCTTTACACAAGAAAATCTTTTGCTATCTCCGGGAACGTAACTACCAGGGGAGCAGATCCTGCAACCACAGGGGGGTTGGAAGCCAGGGTGGGCATCTTCTTATTTTTATAAAGCTCATTATGTAGGTAAGGGCACACCTTCTTATTTTTATAAAGCTCATTATGTAGGCAAGGGCACACCAGGCAGCTTTAGTGTTGGCAAAACAATTTTAACATGTTTTGAACCACACTTGGTCCTTTCTCAACAACAAGAACTTCTTGTTTTCCCTATGACAGCTATAGCCTCCTCCCGGAAAACAATTGTAGATAAAAGAAGGGAGATGGGCCCTATTATAGTTTTGCTGGGGGGCAGTTATTCCTAGTTATGTCACTGTGCTAGATCTTGCCATTGCTGTCTGGTGCTGTTTGCTAACAGCTAAGTTTGTTAACAGAGATTCACTTAGCCATTATGGTATAGGTAGCACAAGGATTCTTGAATAGCTTTAAAAGTGGGCTGAATAAGTTTTTAAAACTAAAAAACATTGAAAATTACCGGTACTAGTATTAATACATATAGTTAAAGGGATCCTTACCGATTGCCTTTTGGGGTCTGGAAGAGATTTTCCTCCATTTCAGTTGGGATTTTTTGCCTCTGGATCAACTGTAAGGTTGAGTTGACTATAAAGGTTGGACTCGATGGACATATGTCTTTATTTAAGATCCATTAAATACTGTATTTTAATTGACAGCCTATAGGATTTTACAGGGACCAGAAAAAGTAATGGAGCACCACTGAAATCTTTCAGCTGCCAAAGTTGAATAAAGACTCATGTACTGTAGTTCAACCCTTTTACTCTACCCATGATGCCTACCAATATAACTATCCAAAAAATAATTTAGAGAAGGGCAAACACACAGGTTTATTTTAGTTTTTTCTAAGCAAATTTCTTTGTCAGTGGCATTACAGTAATATTTTTTAAAAAGGTGGTGGTAAGAAGGAGCCCATACATAAAATGATACCAATCATACAATGTTGTACAATTGGTATTGGTCTGATAAAATGTTTGTAGCATGTCTGATGTAAAAAGTAAAAAAGCAAGCTGATCACTGAACAATCCAATACACATGATCCATTTTTTGTACCATCAGAATCATTGGGTGTAATTATCATAAAGCTTAGATCTTAGAGCTAAAATTGAAATTTAACCTAAAATTTTGTTGAGACGAGAACTAAAACTCCATTTGTTTATGTTTCACAAATATCCATGTAATTGTGCATCTTCCTCTTTCTTTGAAGCCCCTCTTTCCTCTTGGTTCCATTGACCTGAATGGGGGTGACATCTCCAACCACAGAGAACCATCTAAACCATAAAAAGTTGCAGAATCAATCAGGCTCATTTACCCAGAGCCGCTGTCGCTCTGGGTAAATGTCCTGTCCGCGATTCAATATCGCGTTTATGAATGTGGGTAAATACTGGTAAGGGATTTACCCACTGCGAGATTTTAACGGCAGCTATTTGCTGGCGTTAAAATCCTGAGCTAAAACTAGCACAAACACAATATTAAATTGCGAGTGTTGGATGCACGGGTGATTTTTGCGTAACCCGTACATCCGACACTAATATGGAGTAAAAGTCATGCTAACCAGTAGCGAACTGGTTAGTGCGACTTTACCTCCATATATTTGCCCAGCGAGTCTAGGTAAATGAGGCCCAATATGTATTTACAATGTGTATTAGGCGTTGTAAAGTTATAGTTACAGTAGTGTGGTATAATGGGTCCGCCTATCTAAATGCCAGGCACCACGATCAGCTGTCTTTAAACTGGACAGGCAAATTTTTAAAACAGATGATCACGCATATCTTAATAAGGGTGCATGCAATCAGCTGTTTTAAAATTCTGCCTGTACCGGCGGTGTTCTAAATATCTGATTGCACAAACCTTTATTAACATATGCACAATTAACATAGCAGTATATGGTCTATTGCTGGGGACAGGGTGTGTTGCAGGGGCCTATCATGAAACTTGCAGGGAAACGTGGACCCCTGCAGTTTAGCTAGTGTATAGTTGTGTAGGTCCCCATTGCACTTTGAAGAATTCCTTGAAAGCAACTTATTGTTTACCTCTCTTTTAAAGCCTTTCTATTGCTCATAACCGTCCTTGTTCAGTGTAAAGAATGGCATTTGGCTATGGGAATTGTGCAAATCTAATTACTTACAGGGAGATTCAATAAAAGTTCTTATCGTTTAAAATGGTGCTAATTTTGCCCCAACCAATCAGAACTTATGTAACATTTGAAAGCTAACATCAGATTGGTTGGGGCAAAATTAGCACCATTTTAAACCATATGAACTTTTATTGAATAACTCCCTTAGATTTTAATAGCATTAAAATATGGAAGAATTAAAGAGAAAAATATTTAAACAATAAACATACTTGAATAGACTGGAGAATTAGTTACACATTTATTTGACTAGAGTAGTATATTAACTCCTTGGAATAATGGGATCCCTTTCTGTATAATCAGTTTGGACAGGCCAGTTATTACCTAGAAAATCATTTAGGCTGTAACAAACAGTCCTTAATTGCATGTTCAACAGGCTCAACGATCAGTGTAATCATGTCAAACAAAGCCAGGCTCATTTACAGTGCTGCTACGTCAAATTTCAAATCTTAAAGTGACAATAACCAATCTACAAACCAATCTATTGTCACTTTAAGACAGGAATATCGCATTTATTTAGTCACATTTTTTGTACACTGGCTATTTAATGGCATTTAAGTCACACAAGACAAAAATCCCAAACTGTATTTAGGGCTAGGGCAAACTAGGGTGTTTAAATAATCGATTGGAGCGCGCGTTAAAAAACGCACACTAGTGTTGGCCAATTGATCTGGCCCCACTAGGTGCATTGCACTGCTATACACTTTTCGAAGTGCATGCGATCACCTTTTTTTTGCAAATCACATGCCATCCGTTAGCACAACATTGCATGGATTGCAGCGCGGTAACGCACACATTACCGTCCGGTGTAATGTGGTTTTTAGCCTTACCCAGTCACAAGCGTGATAGGAAATCATTGTTTCCATAATATGTATACAGAAAGTAATGATGAATAGAAAGCCACTATTTTGAATAGATTTTAAAATATCATTTAAAATTTTAAAAAATTAATCTGAACATAAAAGTATAATAGCAGGAATTAGTAATAAGATTTCCTTAATATTTGAGAAAACACATTTTAGCTTGATTACTTTATAAGGGATAATTCGCCCTTCAGGAGCGTACCTGCAGGGGCCAGGGCCCCTCCGTGAGAATGAAAGCTGGGCTCCTGACCTTTCAAGATGCTTTCCGTGATCAGCCGTTTTAAACAGCTGATCGCGCATATGAATGAAACATATGCGCGATCAGCTGTTTAAAAGACCAAACTTACGTGACTGAACCAGAAGTTCGGGTCCGGTCTTTTAAACAGCTGATCGCGCGTATGTTTAAAAATCAGCTGTTTAAAACGGCTGGTCGCAGAAGGGTTCTTGGGCTTGTGGCTCATTAGGTAATGCACGATCACTCTGGGCTGATTCTTCCAATTGACCCTTACTTCATTTTATAGTATACTTATCCTTTAAACAGAACCTATCTAACAGGGCATGTTACAGTAAATGAGGTAACACAGCAGAGGGATTTGTAGATAATGTTTTTAGTTTACAGTAATAATTACTGTAAACACCCCAAGCATATTACTGTAGCTAAAATAATGGTTTTAAAGGGCATGTCCACCCCAAACAAAAATTTAAAAAAAAATCTTCCTCCTTGGCTCCTAAATATACTTACCAAGACCAGTTCCTTTGGCTCTCCGCTGCTGCTGTTCCTTGCACAGCAGCAGATGGGGCCAGACCATTACCAGCGTCATTGGGGGGACATTCCTTTTATCACCTCCCAAAGTGAATATAGCAAAGTCATGAATAGAGTCATGAACATGAACAGAATGGCAGATGAGATTCAATGTTGATAAAGGTGATGCATTTGGGGTTTAACAATCCCAGTGTCATCTACATCTACAATAACTGTGTTAAGTGAATCTCTAATGGAAAAGATTTGGGGTTCTGATAGATAACAGACTTAGCTGTAGCAAACAATGCCAGACAGCCACGACTAGAGCTAGCAAGATATTGTCTTTTATAAAGAGGGGAATAGATTATATATATATATATATATATATATATATATATATATATATATATATATTCTCTTTACAAGGCCTCATTTGGAATATGCAGTGCAGTTTTGGAATCCCATATACAAAAGAGACATGTTGGAAATGGAAGCAGTTCAGAGAAGGGCAACTAAAATAATAAAAGGAATGGAGGGGCTTGACTATGCAGGCAGATTAGACAAGTTAGGGATGTTTACATTAGAGAAGCGGCGTTTGCGTGGGGATATGATCACTTTATACAAATATATTAATGGGACATACAATAAACTATCTGGCACATTATTCACTAATAGGTCATATCAAATGACCTGTGAACATCCTTTACGGGGGAGAATGGTAAAACAGTCTTCCAGCAGATGTGGTAATGGCAAGTTCATCGAATAGTGGTCTGGATAAGTTTCTAAAACTAAATAAATTTAATGCACCAAAATGCTGGAGGAGTGCCTCTCTATTTGGGAGTAGAATGGGTTAATGGAAGGGGTTTGGATCGTACTCATATTTTAGATAGCTATTAATGACTTACCCATAGCACCTGCGCTTATTATAGTGTTTAACCGAATATAGGGGTATCCTATAGTGCTATATATATATATATATTATGGACCTGTTTGAAAACAATGTTCCCCACTTTAAACAAACAGCATTTGAAAAATACATTGTGAAAAATTAATCTGTTGTGGAACTCTTATTATCAAGATCTGTAAGTTGTTACGCAGCATTAAAAAAATGACATTTCGAGATCTGTATATTAATGTAGGTTAATGCACACAAGGTACCTCTTGTTTTACTCACAAGGTACCAGTTTTGTTTGGAGACACATTGTGATAGATGGTGCAGGTGACAAGATAATTACTTGTAGCATTTTGCTATGGGCTGTTTTGTAAGTAAAGTTAACGCTGCTGTAATAGGTGTGTCACCTGACTGGGCTTCCACTGTCACCTGACTGGGTTTTTTCCCTTCCTTTTTTTTTTTTAAGACATTTCCATTGATTGCCCCCAAATTTTTCATTTTCCCAATTTTATAATGCGATATTGGATCGGAATATCGATTGTTATTACGAAAGGAAAAGTCATTTTTTATGTTGATTGGTTAAATGATCACAGTATTTTCTGAAGTTCCAATTAAATGTAAATGTGATGTAACTTCACAATAGACAACATTGTAATTATCGCCAAATGAATTGAATGTCGACCAATATGTATGGTACATCTAAGTACAATTAACATTGTATATCTGTCTATCAAAGTATCGGTCAGTTTACAATCAAAGCATTTTTTGTGTTCTATAGGCAAAATAGCCTATAGGCTAGAGGAATCCAATCAAACCTCAACTCATCCAATTAATCTGTATGTTTTACTTCCTGGCTGAATAAACTACCTGGTAACATGTTCCCTGAGTATTCTTTTGTCCTGAAGGGAAAATGTCTGTTTTTATTTGTAGGTAACAGTTTAGCTACTGTATACTATGTACAAATTAAAAGATGGAGGCTTTAATCCATAACTAGAATCACGGGTATTTGACACACACATTTAAAAGAAACTGCTATAAACTCACTTAAAGGAATAGTTCCCTACAATAGCAAACTATCCCTGTTCTACATTGATTGAAGCCAGGGAGGTTAAGGAGCTATCCCTTACCTCCCGTTCTTCAATCAATGTTTGGATAGCCAGGAACGAACTTCTGAAAATCTTACCTTTCACGCGATCCAGCGGGGCCGCTCTGAAATTCCCGACTGCTTCCTGCTTCTGTTACACTATAACATGCATTATCGGGCATGCGCGTTATAGCGCTGGATCGCGTGAAAGGTAAGATTTTCAGAAGTTCGTTCCTGGCTATCTAAACATTGATTGAAGAACAGGAGGTAAGGCATAGTTCCTTAACCTCCCGGGCTTCAATCAATGTAGAAAAGGAATAGTTCACTATTGCACTTTTTATTTTCAGCACTGTATACTCTGTCTGCCTGCACTTAGAAAATAAAACCAGGGCTTCTTATGAAGGTAGGAGAACAATCTTGTTCTTAACCCTAATTGCTTGGGATGCACAATTTTCAATGCCCTAGAAAGCCTCAGCCCTGTCCATCTTCCACCTTGGTCAGACAAAGCTGGGCGTTCCGGATTACCAGGCAGAATGGTTGGAGGGTTTGTAATGAGTTTAGCATACCTTATGGTTTGCTCAAGTTAAAATAGCCCTATTAGTTGCAGGATAAGCCTAAATTCAGTGTGGGATTTATCTGGCTGCATAAGTAATTCTGTGGCTACCAGTTGCTTTCAAGCAATCCAGTTTCCATTTGAGTCCAGAAATCGAAACTAATGCACTTTTAAAGAGCAATTGCATCATTTGTAATTTGTGAATGTCCTACTAAGCTTCTGTACATTAAACCTAATTCTTACTCCAATCAAAGCTACAACACTGTGTTTACAGTGCTGCTCTCAGACTAGAGCTAAAGAAGAAGAGGGCCTTGGAAGTAGAGAGAGACCAAGACCCTGAACTTGAAAACTACATCAATCAAAAATATCTCTTATTGTCTAATATCCAAATATAGTGCTCAATCAATGTTAATCTATACAGATCTGTTTATTTACCAAGGACATAAAGTGGACAAACTAGCTTTAGTTCAAGCCCTGACACAATGTTGCTGTAAACAGGCTTCCAAAACACACTGTGTGCAATAAATGCACTAGCAAAATACTAAAGCTGGGTACACACCATCCAATATTTTGGCCGACCGTCATTTCAGTGTTTCGGTCGATCAGCCAAAATATTGGATGGTTTCTTTGGGCAGCCACGACAAACGTCCGACGGTTCGTTTTTCTGTATTGGACAGGTCGGAAAACTATGGGAGATCATGTGTTCCTTTATGAACTGCACGAACAGTAGCCGCAAACTGATGACCGCTGCTACTTTTGCCGTGACTGTCAGTCCTTCATCCTGGCCAACTGGTCACCAGTGTCAAACTGTCGGTCGGGAAGAAGGATCCCAACGTGTGCACCCGGCCTTCTGCACAAAGACTGCAGACCAATAACTGGTCAGTACAAAAATACATTGAGATCAGGGATTAGTGAATTTATCAGTTTTGTAATTGCCAGATGTGAAAGGGCTTTCAGGGGAACCAAACTGTAAATGGGATGTTAAATTGGTAAACACAGCACATTGCCTTCTGGCAAACCCAACACATAAGTTACATTAATATTGTAGTTTGGTAAGTCGTGCAAAATATTTGGTTTATTAGCGACTTTTTATTTTTCTATTTAGTCCCGGTTGACCAGTCAGTACAGGGGAACGGTTTTCTGGGCCAAAAATGTTTGCCTGTGTGTATCTAGCCTTACAGTATATATAGCGTGAGGCAGAGTCCAGGTAGGATAATATGAAGTGCACCCTTAAACCTGCACCACCACAGCTAAGTACATATACAAATAGATAATGGAAAGGGACACACCCTTCTATCGAACTTCTAAATGTTTTGATATCAGTGCTGACAACAAACGTTTCGGGAGGATACCCCGAAGAAAGGGGACAGTGCCTCTCGAAACGTTTTGCATTGTCAGCACTAATATTAAAACATTTTGAAGTTTGATTGAAGAGTGTGCCTATTTCTATTATCCATTTGTATATCTAGCCTTGCACTGTAATAGACAACTTCAATAAACACAACATAAAGGTTGTTTTGAGTCAGCACAGCTGATAATAAATCAAGTTAAATCAGTGTGCTTCCTTTGTGTGTATATAAGAGTATATATAAGGTATTTATTTCAATTCTCCTGACATCTATAAAGGGCATGTCCACCCTCAAAACTAAAATTTACCCACTGCTGGCTCCACTGTGTAGTGTTAAGAAATCCTTACCATATTCCTTTGCTCCAAATGGTTGTCCTGCAGTGTCTAGTCAAAGTGCAAGAAAGTGAGTATGAGCCTTCCTGTGTGTAAAAAGGTTTTTGCCCTTCCCTGTCCTCCTGGAGGACTCTGGCATGCGCAGCTAAACCCTCCCACCCTCCGGATCCCGCCATGCTGCAGTGAGTGTAATAAAAATAATTTCCTGTGGCGTAGGGACCCCCTTCCCAACCCTAACCACAAAATTTAAATTGTAAAAATAATTGCCCAGAAACGTATTTACCAGACCTCGTTCCCTTGGCTAAATCAATGGCTGGCAAACACATCTGTGATTGGCTGTCTTTCTCTCCTGCACATGCCTCAAACCTTGTCGAGGTTGAGGCAGAGACAGGCACAGGATGAGTCACTCAGAGCTCCTACACTGCAGTTTCCTGGACTTTGGAGGGGCATAGCAGGGCAGCCATTTGGAGCAGAGATGAAAGTTACCTGGGTCCAAGGCCACAAAGTACCTGGGTCCAAGGCCACAATTACTACACACAATTTCTCTCTGACACATACACACATAACTATACAAACACAATTACAAAATAAAGTCCTAAATTAAAAGCACAAATATAAGTGCAATGTATGGTTTATGTATTTAGAAATAAGTATGACATTTAGTTTTATAGCAGGGATGTCCATCCTGTGGTCCTCCAGATATTTGCAAACAACATCCCTCAGTATTCTCTCAGCCACACCTAACCTACCTTTATGTTTCCATGGCAACTATGCTCAAAATAATGCAAATATATGTATTTAATCAGAATGAATTATACAATTTAAATGTCCTCTTCCCTTGCCATATGTTATTGAAACCTGCAGCAGACACACATTTCCTTCCAAAATGCAGCCTTCAAACCTGTAACAAGCACAAAATAAATTACATTATATATGTCACGTATGTTATTACATATATTTTGTACTATTTTATGTCACATATTACAGTTTTTATTATACTATTATAAGTATATGTTACATACAATTATGTCATGTATATATTACTACAGTATATAGCCTGTTTATTTTCTTAATCTGCATAAGAATATAACGGATTACAGCGCCAATTTTACAAATTGTGCCTTATGCATTATTGAGTATATGATTCCATGTTTAAGGTTAAAAATGCATAACATTATCTAACCCAAGGCTTTACAACAGTAGTGTACTGAGCAGTAAGTAGTCTCCTCATGCCCCTCTCTAATTGTTGATACCTGCTGAATGGTATGTGCCCACAAAACAGTCAATATGTGTAATTACCTCCGTTCCTACCACCGATCAGCTGCACAGGAGAGTCGGCCCAGTAAAGTCCGGAACAATCCACAAGATCAAAGCACAATATAAGGACAATATAAGGAAAGGATGGACCAGCACACAATCCTGTGAAAACATAAAAAAGCCTTTATTGCTGACCATTAAAAACATGCTGCATGGAAGACACTGGCGTGTTTTGTGGCGTTCGATTCGTCACTTCACGAATCGAATGTCACGAAACGCGTCAGGGTCTTCCTCCATACATCGATAAAGTCTGGATATGGAGTCGCACACCTTGATGAATTCAAATATTTATTCACAACCACACATCAAATACATATTGTCTTCTTCCTCCATGCAGCATGTTTTTAATGGTCAGCAATAAAGGCTTTTTTATGTTTTCACAGGATTGAGTCCTGGTCCATCCTTTCCTTATATTGAGAATGGTATATACCACCTGTTTTCCTGTGCAACTGCTTTAATGGAAGGTTAAAGAAGGCTTCCATGTTGTTACCAGTACAGCTCACAGCCCATGTAGTCTTCAAAGAGCCTTGTTAGCTATAAGAATATGGAAGTCCCGAGAAGCTAATTTTACTTTGCATATGCAGTTTTGTCTTACCGGTCTAAACACTTAAAAAAAAAAACACAAATCCCCAGACTTTTTTTTGTTTCCATTTTGCTCTATTGGGATAAAGGGATAGAGTTATGCTTTTAGCAGGACAAAGTACATACAGTTGCAACTTCAATTCCTTAGACTTAATATTAATTTTAACTGAATGTTAATATTAAGTTTCTTACATACATGCTATCTAAGAGATACAATGCAAAGATTGTTTTTCACACAAAAATGAAAAGTAAAGGAATATATTATTGTTAAAGGAACACAAAACTTAAAAAAACAAGTATTTGGCATCCGTTTCTATTGTTCACAGGGAGATGAGAACGCTTATTCCCACCTCCCTGTGAATAATAGTTTGCTCAGGGGACCTGGAACTTACCTTACCGCGCTCCTCTCGCAAGCCGTTCTGTCCCGATAGCGCGCCCTTTCCTTTGTATTGGCGCGCATGCGCCTAAGATTGATTGGAGCGCACGGTTGGGACAGAGCAGCTGTCAGTGAAGGAGCGGCTTGCGAGAGGAGCGCGGTAAGGTAAGTTCCAGGTCCCCTGAGCAAACTATTATTCACAGGGAGGTGGGAATAAGCGTTCTCACCTCCCTGTGAATAATAGAAACGGATGCCAAATACTTGTTTTTTAAGTTTAGTGTTTCTTTAAAGAATGGATTATTTAAATATGTTTACACAAAAAGTGCATCAAAATCCCTGTTCTGTGTCAGGTAAAGAAAGGATCCCTGTGCTGTTATATGATTGCCTGCCAGATTCTAGTAAGCAAGGCTGCAGCTTCCTTATCTTGATCTGTTGAGCACTAAAGAGCATGTGATGTGTACTGTGTACTCTTAGCTGGGGGTCACACAGCTAAGGTGGATTATAGGAGCTAACCTAGTTCCCACAGGTTAATTTCATAAATCACCCAATGGTCACAGCAAAGGGACAGGTGAAATACAACTTGTTTTATGTTTGTGAATGTGCCCTGTCTATCAGGACAATCAGGGCTATGTACCGAGAGCCGTTACCACATACATGGTGTAAACTTAACGTCTGTAAAGCTTATACAATAAAGCATTAGCGATAGATATTACATAATGGTTTGCGTCAGAAAGTCACGTTTAAAACGTAACGTGGTTTTTAGTAGTGCATTTGTGTGATCTTTGATACATTGTGTCTTATTGTATAACCATGGGTTTCCACGGCATAAGTACATGGAATTAAAGGCATATATAACTATATGGGGATGGAAACATGATACCTATACATATTTAACCTTTTGTCAAATTGTAAAATACTACTTAAAGGGGAACTGTGGTCCAAAAATGACTTTAGGTAAATTGATAGGAATTGCTCTCCTGAGAATGTTTGCAAGTTATTTCCATTGCTTATTTTGCATATTTTTAAAGATATTTACATTTTTGTGTGTGATATGGCAGCATCACCAGGTCCCCTGCACTTCCTGCTCTGAAACCATGTCAGTGGATGACAGTCAATCTGCCCTGTGTCTCCTCCTCCCTTTGCAAGCCCCCACAGTTCCCCTTTAATAATAATGTGTGCCATTTGTACTTGTAGCTTGCAAGATACTATCTAAACTTCTAATTTTCCCTTTTGAATTTCTAACATATAAGTTGTTTGTTAAAATAAATGCTTGGGTGATTTGTTAGTGGTCTGTGTGACTATAAATTGTGGCAGTATTCAATGTGAGATCACATGATAACAATGTCGACTGATACCACCTCCCCGTGCATAGCCCTTGCCCTTTTACGTCTGATTAAGACCATCATTGTGGTAGTGTTAAAAATACTCTGAAAAATCACGTTATGGTGGCCATAGACGCTTAGATCCGGGTCGTACAATGTCAGCATATCCCGATATCCCTACCAGCAATCCAATTGTACGACCTGCGGATTGTACAATCGTATTGTAGCGTCTATGGTCACCATTAGTATCACGCATTTATGATGTTAAAATTTGGTATGTTTTTTGAGTTGTCTAGACGCACAAACTTTAAAGGATAAGTACACTGTAAAAGCAAGTTCAGTTTAATTGGAAGCAGCAGCTTTAAAAACTCTTTTGCCCCCCTTTTTTTTTTCCTAGGTCCCTCCTGAGTTTACCTTTGTTGATGTAAAGTTGCTGATATCTTGGATCTGCATTGTAGACTGCTTAGCTCTGCCCCACTGAGACTCCCTGAATCTCCTTCAGCTTCAAAAAACACTGTCTGTTTGATGCATGTGCGTGTGATGTCATTGCGCTGCACCTTACACAAATGGACAGTGCTTTTTGAGGCTGAAGGAGGAGATCCAGGAAGTCTCGGAGGGGTGGAGCTAAGCAATCTACAATGCAGATCCAAGGTGTCAGCAACTTTACATCAGCAAAGGTAAGCTCAGCAGGGACCTAGAAAAAAAAAAAGGCCAAATAATTTTCTAAAGCTGCTGCTTCCAATTGAACTTTACAGTGTACTTATCATTTAAGGTGGGTAACACACACAGCGAAAGTTATGTCTAAAAGTCACGTTAAATGTTAATGAATCCCCGTTAACACATTAAAGGGCAACTATAGTGAAAAAAAAACTTTGTCTGTATACAATGTATAGATCACTTAGTATAAGCTGCCTTACTTTCATGTTTCTGTGTGGCTTCGTTTCTTCACACTGGCAGAAGTTTGTACCAAGCTGTGTAGTCCCCCTCCCCTCTCTGTCTACTCCCCCTCAAGCAGTGACGGGCTGTATACAGAGTCCGAGCATTGTCAGTTGAAAGGACTTTAAATGAAGTGCTGACATCCTGTTGACCCCTCCCTTCCAGAGCTAGACTGCAAGCAGTAGAGAAAGTAGCAATATACTGAAGGGAGGGGCAGAGGGGGAGAGAGGAGGACAAGTGGTGCTGAGATTCTTTACAAGTAAGTTACTGAACTCTCCCTGTTCTCTAACTTTGCTAATTGTTATTTACTTTTTACCTAAAGTTCATATCTCTCCCCCTGCTTAGCTGAGATCATAATCACTGAAGAGAGAGTCAGTGTAACAGCAGCTTGTAGTGGGAGACCTTCACAAACACAGTGACACTGCTTGTTGTCCTGTTACATTTCAGTTGCTTTAGTCTATATATTTCATAGATTGCACTGTGTGTCTTGTTTGGTATATAGTCTGTATTACTGTATTATATATACTGTATTAGTGTTCCATTTGAGTCACTGGTTTTGTATGTATATAAGATTTTTTTGGGGGGGGAGGGGCTGTTTTATAGTGTGTTATGTTCATATTGCTGGGTTAATGGTTTATTGATTGTGTTTAGCACTACAGCATTTGACTATATGTTGCACATGGTACATATAGTGTGGGTGAGAGAGTGTGTGACAGTACTGCATGGGAGCTTTGGATTGTGTGGGTGTGTGCCTTTGAGTGACAGATGAGGTGTAGCAGCTCCTACAAATCACAGCATATTCAAAGGCTTATATCTCGGGGACTATGTAGAATTTAAAGACACTAAAGGTACCCTGGTGGATGGGATGACTTATAGAAGAAATTAAAAAAAAACAATTTTCTCACTATAGTTGCCCTTTAATGGACTTTTAAGACCTAATCTTGCGATAGCGGCTCTCGATACTTAGCCCTGCTAGTTGTCTGGAGACTTTAATTCACTTATACAGTTCAATGAACTCTAGGGTGACTTTTTATATCGTAACCTATTGGATGTCACCCATGGCATCATCTATACTCTCTATATGTTTATATACTAATATATACATTACCATAGGTCAGTAGCGGCACTAATCATACACACGACTGTGCTATCCATAGAACATGGTGCTAGGGTGTAATACCACATAATATGCAGAACAAATATAGCTCGGGGTACCACAGAGATAACCCCTAAGACACCCCCAATAACAGCACTCACGCACTTGTGTTTCAAATTAAGAAAAAACACTTTATTGCCACAATAAAAGCGCTAAATCCCCTTCCCCCTGTGCACCCTTAAAAACATACAAAGTGAATTAGAAATATACCATAGGCCCTAAGTAGGAAAGGCTGGGCGTCCCCAGCGTTAAAGGTCCAGTTCACACAAAAGTAAAAATCAGTGGACAAATCCGGAGCATGAGTCCCACCTAGATGCAACCACAGTCACAGACCAAATATAGACACCAGAACCCAGCGTAGTATAAGGTTCACATAGGGCCCCTCAAACAAGCCACCATCTCCCTCGTGCAGCTCCAAACAGTACTGAGGTCTAAATATAAAGTGTGTTGTATGTCCACCATGTGCCAAATTATATGTAGAAAGCGGGACTTATAGGTGAGGCGGTAAAGCAAACTATACCTCGGGTGCACTTAGCAGTGCAAACTCACGTGTCCCAAGGCAAATAGACTCTGCCTTCTGTTAGTGTCCCCAATCACCGCGGTATTTTTCTAATTCACTTTGTATGTTTTTAAGGGTGCACAGGTTGGAAGGGGATTTAGCGCTTTTATTGTGGCAATAAAGTGTTTTTTCTTATTTTGAGGCATGAGTGCTGTTATTGGGGGTGTCTTAGGGGTTCTCTCTGTGGTACCCCGATCTATATTTGTTCTACTAATATATACACATAATGCATGTGACTGACAACGTATAGAACTCATGACAAAACTAAGCACCATTTATAAGGATATAATTTACAGGCTACCCATGCCACTTGTGTATTATAAATACATGTGTTTAATATATGTGTAAGAAATAAATTGATAATACTACATTGGATCACTATAATAATAATCATCCCTATATTTGAGGGATTTAGTTTCTGTAGATCTCCCATGATGCAGTCCTGGTGGTACTGGTAATCGATGCGGTGGAAGTAAAATCTATGTGATCTGCGTCGCAGCTGCACCGGTAAGGGAATAGCTCCAGGTACCGTTTAATTTTCCCTCCCCTTACTGGGCCCGCCCCGCTCCCCGACCGCCTCGTTTCATTGGCTCCCGCAGTACATTTGCATTGACGTCAGTAAAGGCTGGAGGTCAAGCTGCGCTCGTACCTTCTATTAGATCTGCTTCTGTCACAGAGGCAGCGAAGCATTAAAAGGGAAAGGAGGGAGGGGCAGGGATCGGGGAGACCGAGATGTGTGGGCTGGGGATGGACCGGGCAGGTTGCTTGTAAAACCCGCTTGTCATTTCAATTCATTGGGGATTCCCACAGTGATCCGGATATCGCAGGCGCTTTGGTACCCGGGATTATCTCCGCCTGGCACTTGGCCTCCTCCGTTTGATCCGCGGGGAAGGGGCAGGAGATCCGCGGCTCGGTGGCTATGTGTGTCCGGCCAAGGCTGCAGCTTTCTCCCCGTGGTCTTGTGGGGTTGCTGGGGAGAGAGAATCTTCCTGTTGCCAAGAGGAGCGGGGGGTGCGGATGTAAATAATCCTCTTCCTCCTCCTCCACTCCAACATGATGATGGTGATGATGATGGTGAGGGGGAGGAGCCACAGGGTCCCTGCGATCACTTGGTAGCTTTGGAGGGGGGACAGTGTGGGCGATCGGTGCCTTTCATTCCCCGCACCCTCCGTCATCCACATCCCAACCCCCATCCCGTAACAGAAAGGGGAAAACTGACAAGCACCGACCTCCAACTTCTGGCTGGGGAAGGTTACACAGCGAGTGCACAGGGCGTGGAAGGGGAAGCCACACACACGTAGATCGCTCCATCCCTGTGCTTTTCCTATGTGTAGCCTGTCACATGGACCGATCTGTGGAGACGGTGTTGCCATGCTGATGGGCCATCGCACAAGGCGTTCGGAAAAGGCTCCGCATGTGGCTGCCATCGGGGATCTAAGGCAGGAGGACTCCGTTCTCTAGAGGAGGAGATCGCAGTCAGTGCTCAGGATCAGTCCCGACGATCACCATAGTGTGGAATGGTCATTCTGTCCCAGTCTATGACATGCAGGAGACGGACGGGGAATCGGCGCCCGCACTACACGACTCGTTAGGAGACTGAAGGATCCACCGCGGTCGGGGGATTCGGGAAACCATGGGCTGTGCTCCGAGCATCCACATCTCTGACAGCCGAGTGGTTTATCACAGTGGCAAAGAGTCCGAGGATTCCAACTCTCCCCATCAGACCAACACACTGGGTCAGCAAGGGAACGTCCCTGGATTATTCCTAAAATCCTCTAACACATCCACTTATAAGGTGAGGGCTAATTCCTGTAAGAAAGTCAGGAGAGAGAGCAGCCCCAGCATGGAGAGAGACACCAGCAGATCCAGTGTGAAGGTAACAAGACACACAGACAGCACTAGCAGCTGCTCTCTGTATCCCAACCCTCAGCATTGTGGGTGCTGCTTCCACACCTCTCCCCACTACACTAGATATATATTTATCAATATTCTGTCAACATACTGACAATACACTAACTATACTATCAATATACTGTCAATACACTGTCAATATTAACATTATGTCAATACACTGACTATGTACTGACAATACACTAACTATACTATCAGTATACTGTCAATTTCAACATTCTGTCAATACACTGACTATATAATGACAATACACTAACTATACTATCAATATACTGTCAATATACTATCAATATCAACATTCTTGCAATACACTGACTATATACTGACAATACACTAACTATACTATCAATATATGGGCAGCAGAATGGCAGATGAGATTCAATGTTGATAAATGTAAGGTGATGCATTTGGGATTTAATAATCCCTGTGCCTCCTACACCATAAATAACTCTGTGTTAAGTGCATCTGAAATGGAAAAAGATTTGGGGGTTCTGGTAGATAACAGGCTTAGCTGTAGCAAACAATGCCAAGTAGCAACAGCTAGAGCTAGCAAGATATTGTCTTGTATAAAGAGGGGAATGGAATCAAGAGAGAAAAATATTATTCTCCCTCTTTACAAGGCACTGGTAAGGGATACTATATAATATTGAGAATTACTGGATACTTTCCGATTGCCGTTTGGAGTCAGGAAGGAATTTTTTCCCCCCTTTTTTAGCTGGGGTTTTTTGCCTTCCTCTGGATCAACTGTTAGGTAGGGTTAAAAAAAAAAAAAAAAAAAAAAAGTGAATAGGTTGGACTTGATGGACGAATGTCTTTATTCAACCTTAATTACTATGTTACTATGTATGTATGTTACATTTCAGCATTTCTGTAAGAGGTTTTGCTGTAGCTGGAATGATTTGACAGTTGGTGTGCTGTATGCAGTATTAACAGTTGGTATGGGGGAAAATACTCAGGTCAGTGGTCAGAGCAATACAATACAAGTATTTTATTGAAGGCATGCATCAACACACACACCTCAGAGTAAGTGCTACTTACATGTATTTATTTATAGATTAAGATGACTCGAAGTAATATTTTAAGTATACATACACTTTAAGGGTTGCTTAAATTACTTTTGTACTGTACCTCTGCACTTTAGATACTGGTGACATTACTGTAGATTTTGTAATTAGGATAACATATTTTACACCACCAAGAAGAAAATTTAGTAATATAAATTAGTAAAATATTCAATACTTTCAAGGGGGAAAAAGTCTTTTCCCATTCCAATTATCTTAATCTGCCCATCCAGCATTTTGTTTGTGGATAAATAAATGCTTCCAAACTACTGACTTACTGTTTGCATGAGTCAATTCAAAGGAGGCTGTATTCTATAGTTTACAATTTATACTATAAGGACACGGCCACACTGCGCCATAAAAGAACTCCCTTTTTGGGGGTTATGCATAGCTCCTCTTCTTCAGGGGGAATTATATCAAATTCAGCAACTGCAAGCATGTGTTTAGTGTGTCTTTTAACACTAGAAATTGTGACTCTCTGTAAATCCCCCTTATAAAAATCTATTTGTATTCCCTTACGTTTATCAACATCGAATCATCTTGCGATTCCGCTGCGTTTGCGCATCTGTTTTCTTCGGTTTGAGATACGAAATCGCATGTGATTGCACTTTAGAATGGTGATCGCATGCGATTGTGTATCGCAAACAGGGTAGCAATCACGGAAAAATCGCGACAGTGTGGCCTAGCCCTAAATGTTAATTAATCAATTAACTGTAAATATAGAGTTAATTTAATATCATAATGTTCCTCATACTGTATGGGGGACAATAAATAAATCTCCTACTGTAAAAGGGCTATTCATTTTGCGCTTATTGTGTGGGAGCCACTGAGCTGTGCTCTTACTGAAAGGGGCCCTTTAACTCTGCACTTAGTAGTGCATTTCAATTCCCCTGACCACACTGTGCTTTATTTCTGGCAATTATTTTAGAAAATGCAAGTTGTCGTCTTAGCCTTACTGTATATTGGTCATTTTGCTGTATGGGGCCACTAAAAACATCTCTTAATGTAAAATTGGCATTCAGCTCTGCTCTTACTATATAGGGCCACTGTATTTCTCAGAATATGTAGAAATGCATATTTATTGGAGAAGTAGAGGAAGTTTATTAATTATTTACTATTTTCTTCGTTATACACATATATTTTTATATATATACAATGTATTGCTTTCAATGGGTGACCTTTTACAGGGGTTAAATCATTGAAGAATCTCCTCGCACACCTATAGTGGAATCTCCTGTGGTGCTGTATCCACCAGACTGGTAACCACAAAACAGATATCTTCAAGGTTATAAGCACATGGCGAGGAACACACACTATTAAAAAATCTTATTTTAAATTTATTGTGACATTGTATGTGCACATTTTGGGGTATCTCCCTTCTTCAGGTGCAACATTGATTCTTAATAGTGTCTGCATTCCTCGCCATTTGCTTATAACATTAAATCATGGTTGCATTTCATAAAGCATTGTTTTATGCCATATACACCCAGACTTTTAACTATAATGAAAAATTTGACTTTTAAGATGAGGGTCTTAGTCTTGAAATTACTAAATTTAAGTTGTTCTTACTCTGAGGTGTGTATTAATGCATGATTTCAATCCAGTGTACTTGATTTGCTTAAGCTCAGTATCCCCCCTCCCTCTTTGAACCTACACCTCCTTCCATCTGACCAGACTTTCTGTGAGGGCGAGCATGCTCACTAATCACTATGAGGCAGCAATGGAAGATAAAATTTCCCTTATCAATTTAAACTGTTACCATTCCAGTTAAAACAAAACTGCACACAGCAGAAGAGTTTATGATAATAAGGCACTTGATTGACAACTGTAATGTAGGATAGTTCAGGTTAGATATCTAAAGAAATAGTGGCAGATTTATCTTCCTGTCAAAGGGTTTCTGCCTTCTTCTTGTCCCCTGAAAGGGATTGTGACATGCACAGGGGAGCCCCTCTCTCCTACCCTCCAGATCCCTCCATGGCTGCCCTTCCACCAAGCATTAAAAGCTTTTTCTGTAGTGTAGGGCACCCCTGCCTACCCCCAACCACCATGTTAGATTACTACAAAAAGCAGCAGAAATATACTTACAACCCTTCGCTCAGTCTGCACTCTGCATTGCTGGCAGCCGTGTCTGTGATTAGATACCTCTTAGCCAATCAAAGATGTGGCTGCTTGTCCGGCAAACAGGGCCGGGAGGAGATTGCCGCAGGAGCAAAGGGCTGTAAGTATGTTTGTGCTGCTTTTTTTTAATAATCTAACATGGCAGTCTGGGGTGGGCACGGGTGCCCTACAATATGTTAAAAAAACTTTTTTTAGGGTGGAGATATCCTTTAATACTCCCTGCTCTATAAAGACCCTTTTTCTCTACAAGCAAGTAAGCTTGTTTGTACCCACTAGATAAAGTGACAAGTCAATGAAGAAGGTACTGGATAAGTTGCTGTAATGTCTGATTTCTTATGAAGTAAAATTATACACTTTAAATAAGGAGTTTGTGGGCTACAAGCCAGTAAAGTAATGGGAACCAGTTGTTTTCCATTTCCAGCAATAAAGACAGTATATGTACCTAGGAAATGTTGTTCTAAATGTAGTTGTTTTGATCCAATTATATTTTTTTTTATAATTCCTTCTTGCTAATCTTATTTCCACTTTCTCAAACAATAAAACATCTTTAGGTGTTTCAAATTAGATATAATTAAAGAACATGCTGCTCAGATTTAATTTCAGTCAGAAACATTAACTATAATTCAGTGGTAGTGTACATTGACTTTGAGTGGAGACATAATTGCATCATGTTCTATTGATATTAAAATGAGATTATTAGCTTTTTTGCCATACACCTGATAATTATAAAATAATGGAGCTTGATCTTGTGTTATATTGATTACACCGTTGTTTGAAAATACAGCGCAAACCCTTTTGTTCTTCTATTTGTTTTATTGGTGATCAGTGTAACCCTTTTTAAAACCAACAGTATACCTACAGAATGTGGCAATAGAAATGCAATGAAGACAGTGGTCAACTTCCCAGCAAGTCTATTTGCGTGCTTTAGAGGTAGAAAAGGCTAAAGGTTTGTATGCACATACTTTTCAAGCATGTGACATCATTCTTGAAAATAAATGGATCATCAACAGATTTCACCTGAATTGCTGGAAAAAGTTGCTCTTGGAAGATATTTTAATGTTATTTTATATGTTTTTGTGCAGAATTATGTGTGCGCACACTCCATACGATGAAAAGCAAGCGACACATGGATTTGTGTTGGGTTGTTTTTACCTTTCTTCTCCAGACAATCGATTTTCCAGATTTCCCAAAACCGTTAAATAAGGGGTTCATCAAAGAAAATAACTTTTGCACCAATCTTCTACTGCAGAATTTCAGTCTGTCTTTATATTGGGAAGAAGTTGCTTCTTTGCACTCTTCTTGACAAAAGATAGTTGTCCAAAAGTCTTTAGCACACTGTGTGCAGATGCATTCACACCCACCAGCTGTCAATACTGAGCAAGCACTGCACTGTTGGCAACACAATTTTGTAGATGACTCCTGAAAAGGGTACAGCCTGGTGCTTGCATGTCCTGAAGCCATCCTCACTACAAATGAATCTCTCTGCTTAAGTTCTTAATGATCTGGTAAAAGGTTCTTTATGTACAATATTCTTAGCAGCAATTTCTTACATGGTGGGCTATTTTGATTCAAGCCAATAATCTCCATTGCCTATCTTATAATTCAATCACAATAATACAATGTATTCAGCTGTACTCATTCACAACTTTGCTGATGATATGATTATACTAAAATTAAGTTATCTGATCAATTTTGTGTCACTGCCAAAACGTTTTGCTGTGGACATTAACTGTGACTAACTCATAAAATGTTTTTGCTAGACCGAAAGTTGCTGTGACACGGCTATTCTTATTAAGACACTTCTGTATCTTGCAGAATAGAATGTAATATAAAATAATTACTGCAGCACATAGATACAATAAATAGGAAAACCAGTTTGTACTTTACAGGGGCTATAAAAATGTTGATATGATACAGAGTGTTCCATGTGGGTTTACAAGGTTACATTTCTTAATGCTTAAAGCTCAAGCTGAGATATTCACACTTAGGAGACAAAAGGAGACTTTTTTAAACGTAAGTCGTAATTTGCAAAGACCTTTTAAAGGACTCTGTTAAAGGTGAAGAATTGCACAGAGAGCAATGACTCATCTTTTCTCAGTGGACAAGTGAAATTTATCAGTAAACAATTTGTCAATATGAAGTGACATATTTAAAAATAAGCAGAAATCTTCTTTAGGGCTAGGCCATTTTTGTTCGCTTTTTTTTGCATTTGCACTTGAGTTTTTTTTCATATCATTGAAAACACGGCAACGCAGCGAAAACATGCTTTTTCGGGTGCGTTGCGATTTGCGTTCCGCATTTTAAATCACAATCGCATGCGTTTTTCAATACTTAATGAAAAAACGCATGCACAAGGTCACTTGTAAGTGCCGCAAAGGCCCTGATAGGGCCGGGGAAGGGAGTCCCAGTTCAAGCTGCGGGACCCCTTAAGCCCCAAAAGGCCCTTCTCAGGGCCCCCACTGGAGGGTGCCTCCACCCCTCCCAGCGGGCCCTTCTCCTCCCCACCAGCGGTGGGGCAGGGGGCTTGGAGGGGTTTCTGGGAAGGGGGTGCGTGGTGGGTGGTCGCGACCACCTGCTGTGGCCCCTTCCCAGCAGCCCCTCCTAGCCTCCTGTTCCATATGTTTGCTGCGAGCGGGGATGAGGTTGGGAGGGGCTGCTGGGAAGGGGTGGGTGGCGGCGACCGTGGGGGGCGAGGGCGGGGTGGCCATATGCCCATGTCAAGGAAAAAAAGTCTTTTCCCATTCCAATTATCTTAATCTGCCCATCCAGCATTTTGTTTGTGGATAAATAAATGCTTCCAAACTACTGAATTACTGTTTGCATGAGTCAATTCAAAGGAGGCTGTATTCTATAGCTTACCATTTATTACATTAATGATAATGAATCAATTAATTGTAAATATAGAGTTAATTTAATATCATAATGCTCCTCTTACAGTATGGGGTACAATAAATCTACTGTAAAAGGGCCATTAAATCTGCGCTTATTGTGTGGGAGCCACTGAGCTGTGCTCTTACTGAAAGGGGCCCTTTAACTCTGCACTTAGTAGTGCATTTCAATCCCCTTACCACACTGTGCTTTATTTCTGGCAATTATTTTAGGAAATGCAAGTTGTCGTCTTAGCCTTACTGTATATTGGTCATTTTGCTGTATGGGCCACTAAAAAATGTCTTAATGGAAAATGGGCATTCAACTCTGCTCTTACTGTATAGGGCCACTGTTGTGTTTCTCAGAATATGTAGAAATGCATATTTATTGGAGAAGTAGAGGAAGTTTATTAATTATTTACTATTTTCAAACTTTAACTTTATTGTGACATTGTATGTGCACAACATTTCGGGGTATCTCCCTTCTTCAGGTGCAACATTGAATCTTTATAGTGTCTGCGTTCCTTCGCCATTTGATTAGAACATTAAATCATTGTTGCATTTCATAAAGCATTATTTTATGCCATATACCCCCAGACTTTCAACGTATGTTACATTTAGCATTTCTGTAAGAGGTTTTGCTGTAGCTGGAATGATTTGACAGTTGGTGTGCTGTATGCAGTATTAACAGTTGGTATGGGGGAAAATACTCAGGTCAGTGGTCAGAGCAATACAATACAAGTATTTTATTGAAGGCATGCATCAACCAACACCTCAGAGTAAGTGCTACTTACATGTATTTATTTATAGATTAAGATGACTCGAAGTAATATTTTAAGTATACATACACTTTAAGGGTTGCTTAAATTACTTTTGTACTGTACCTCTGCACTTTAGATACTGGTGACATTACTGTAGATTTTGTAATTAGGATAACATATTTTTCACCACCAAGAAGAAAATAGTAATATAAATTAGTAAAATTCAATACTTTCAAGGGGGAAAAAGTCTTTTCCCATTCCAATTATCTTAATCTGCCCATCCAGCATTTTGTTTGTGGATAAATAAATGCTTCCAAACTACTGACTTACTGTTTGCATGAGTCAATTCAAAGGAGGCTGTATTCTATAGTTTACAATTTATACTATAAGGACACGGCCACACTGCGCCATAAAAGAACTCCCTTTTGGGGGTTATGCATAGCTCCTCTTCTTCAGGGGGAATTATATCAATTCAGCAACTGCAAGCATGTGTTTAGTGTGTCTTTTAACACTAGAAATTGTGATCTCTGTAAATCCCCCTTATAAAAAATCATTTGTATTCCCTTACGTTATTATCAACATCGAATCATCTTGCGATTCCGCTGCGTTTGCGCATCTGTTTTCTTCGGTTTGAGATACGAAATCGCATGTGATTGCACTTTAGAATGGTGATCGCATGCGATTGTGTATCGCAAACAGGGTAGCAATCACGGAAAAATCGCGACAGTGTGGCTAGCCCTAAATGTTAATTAATCAATTAACTGTAAATATAGAGTTAATTTAATATCATAATGTTCTCATACTGTATGGGGGACAATAAATAAATCTCCTACTGTAAAAGGGCTATTCATTTGCGCTTATGTGTGTGGGAGCCACTGAGCTGTGCTCTTACTGAAAGGGGCCCTTTAACTCTGCACTTAGTAGTGCATTTCAATTCCCCTGACCACACTGTGCTTTATTTCTGGCAATTATTTTAGAAAATGCAAGTTGTCGTCTTAGCCTTACTGTATATTGGTCATTTTGCTGTATGGGGCCACTAAAAACATCTCTTAATGTAAAATTGGCATTCAGCTCTGCTCTACTATATAGGGCCACTGTATTTCTCAGAATATGTAGAAATGCATATTTTGGAGAAGTGAGGAAGTTTATTAATATTTTACTATTCTTCGTTATACACATATATTTTTATATATATACAATGTATTGCTTTCAATGGGTGACCTTTTACAGGGGTTAAATCATTGAAGAATCTCCTCGCACACCTATAGTGGAATCTCCTGTGGTGCTGTATCCACCAGACTGGTAACCACAAAACAGATATCTTCAAGGTTATAAGCACATGGCGAGGAACACACACTATTAAAAAATCTATTTTAAATTTATTGTGACATTGTATGTGCACATTTTGGGGTATCTCCCTTCTTCAGGTGCAACTTGATTCTTAATAGTGTCTGCATTCCTCGCCATTTGCTTATAACATTAAATCATGGTTGCATTTCATAAAGCATTGTTTTTATGCCATATACACCCAGACTTTTAACTATAATGAAAAATTTGACTTTTAGATGAGGGTCTTAGTCTTGAAATTACTAAATTTAAGTTGTTCTTACTCTGAGGGTGTGTATTAATGCATGATTTCAATCCAGTGTACTTGATTTGCTTAAGCTCAGTATCCCCCCTCCCTCTTTGAACCTACACCTCCTTCCATCTGACCAGACTTTCTGTGAGGGCGAGCATGCTCACTAATCACTATGAGGCAGCAATGGAAGATAAAATTTCCCTTATCAATTTAAACTGTTACCATTCCAGTTAAAACAAAACTGCACACAGCAGAAGAGTTTATGATAATAAGGCACTTGATTGACAACTGTAGTAGGATAGTTCGGTTAGATATCTAAAGAAATAGTGGCAGATTTATCTTCCTGAAAGGGTTTCTGCCTTCTTCTTGTCCCTGAAAGGGATTGTGACATGCACAGGGGAGCCCCTCTCTCCTACCCTCCAGATCCCTCCATGGCTGCCCTTCCACCAAGCATTAAAGCTTTTTCTGTAGTGTAGGGCACCCCTGCCTACCCCCAACCACCATGTTAGATTACTACAAAAAGCAGCAGAAATATACTTACAACCCTTCGCTCAGTCTGCACTCTGCATTGCTGGCAGCCGTGTCTGTGATTAGATACCTCTTAGCCAATCAAAGATGTGGCTGCTTGTCCGGCAAACAGGGCCGGGAGGAGATTGCCGCAGGAGCAAAGGGCTGTAAGTATGTTTGTGCTGCTTTTTTTAATAATCTAACATGGCAGTCTGGGGTGGGCACGGGTGCCCTACAATATGTTAAAAAAACTTTTTTTAGGGTGGAGATATCCTTTAATACTCCCTGCTCTATAAAGACCCTTTTTCTCAAGCAAGTAAGCTTGTTTGTACCCACTAGATAAAGTGACAAGTCAATGAAGAAGGTACTGGATAAGTTGCTGTAATGTCTGATTTCTTATGAAGTAAAATTATACACTTAAATAAGGAGTTTGTGGGCTACAAGCCAGTAAAGTAATGGGAACCAGTTGTTTTCCATTTCCAGCAATAAAGACAGTATATGTACCTAGGAAATGTTGTTCTAAATGTAGTTGTTTTGATCCAATTATATTTTTTTTATAATTCCTTCTTGCTAATCTTATTTCCACTTTCTCCAAACAATAAAACATCTTTAGGTGTTTCAAATTAGATATAATTAAAGAACATGCTGCTCAGATTTAATTTCAGTCAGAAACATTAACTATAATTCAGTGGTAGTGTACATTGACTTTGAGTGGAGACATAATTGCATCATGTCTATTGATATTAAAATGAGATTATTAGCTTTTTTGCCATACACTGATAATTATAAAATAATGGAGCTTGATCTTGTGTTATATTGATTACACCGTTGTTTGAAAATACAGCGCAAACCCTTTTGTTCTTCTATTTGTTTTATTGGTGATCAGTGTAACCCTTTTTAAAACCAACAGTATACCTACAGAATGTGGCAATAGAAATGCAATGAAGACAGTGGTCAACTTCCAGCAAGTCTATTTGCGTGCTTTAGAGGTAGAAAAGGCTAAAGGTTTGTATGCACATACTTTTCAAGCATGTGACATCTTCCTCTGGATCAACTGTTAGGTAGGGTTAAAAAAAAAAAAAAAAAAAAAAAGTGAATAGGTTGGACTTGATGGACGAATGTCTTTATTCAACCTTAATTACTATGTTACTATGTAATATCAACATTCTGTCAACACACTTACTATATACTGACAATACCCTAACTATACTATCAATGTACTGTCAATACACTGTCAATATCAACATTTGTCAATACACTGACTATATACTGACCAACACTAACTATACTATCAATATACTGTCAATACACTGTCAATATCAACATTCTGGCAACACCCACTGACTATATACTGACAATACACTAACTATACTATCAATATACTGACAATACATTGTCACTTTACTATCAATATACTGACAATACATTGTTACTATACTATCAATATACTGGCAATATACTAAATGTACATTGACCATATACTGCCACTATACTGACAATACATTGTTACTATACTATCAATATATTGGCAATTATACTAAATGTACATTGACCATATACTGTCACTATACTGACTATATACTGTCTGATAATACATTGTTACTATACTAGCTTGTATACTATCAATATACTGTCACTATACTTACAATACATTATTACTATACTATCAATATTCTGTCAATAAAACTGAATGTACATTGACCATATACTGTAACTATACTGACAATACATTGTTACTATACTATCAATATACTGTCAATAATACTGAATGTACATTTACCATATACTGTCACTATACTGGCTAAATACTGTCTGACAATACATTGTTACTGACTATATACTGTTAATATACTGACCATATACTGACTATATACTGGCAATATTCTGAATATACACTAACAATATACTGACTATACACTGTCATTATAATGTCAATATTCTTACTGCCACTGTCTGTATCGCCATGTTCTGGCATTGGAAATACAACTGAATGACTAGGATGTGCATCTGCAACTGCTGCTGAATTATAGATCCCATTGCAGTCGTGTATTTCACCAACTGAAAGGATAAGACTTCTTGTTGCCATGTCAGAATCTCTCATAAAACCATTATTTGGCTAGAGCTGGTGATAATATTGTGTCATAACTTGTGTACATAGGCTATTTGTAGAAAGCTAAACTGCTAGCCCAGATGCACAGAAGAACAACACAGTTACATAATCCATATTCTCCTGCTTAAAAGGGCTTTTTTTTATCCATGTTAAGTCTGCTGCCACACTATCAGCGCATGGTTACGCATGTAAAAAGCGCGATCGCAATGCAGCACATTTTAATGCAGATTACCGTGCGCTTGAGCTGCAATTTTCACAATAATCTGCTATCAGAGCATATGCAATCTGCACTAAAAAGGGTGATTGCATGCCCTCCAAAAATGATTGCAGCCCATAGTGGGACCACCCCCATTGAAACTATCGAAAAACTCATTCAGAAGCGCATGAAAATCGTGCCAGTGTGTCCTAGCCCATAATCAAAGTTAATTTGGCAATTTGAATTTTACACCTATTTACACCGGCTGTTAGAATTTGACACCCCCACATGTGTGTGTAAATTTCCACCTAGCGTATTTGTACCATGTATAATTTATCCTGATCAATGTTTACTTTCTTTGCCATTGTTTACCAATTGGGTGTTTTCATTTTTAGAGAACAAGGTTTATCTCTGACCTGTCAAAATGTAGAATGTTTCATATCTTGGTTTTGCATTGAGTACCAGGCCTACCTCTCTCACCCAATGTATATAAATGTATGCTGTATGTAAAAAAAAAAAATATATATATATATTTCTGTGGGGGGTGGGGTTTGTTTGTTTATTATATGATTGGCGTTTGGGTCTGTGTTGAAACCGGTGTTTGTATAGGTATTTTTGGCACCAGCCACTAATTGCTGAATGAAATATTTAATGTGGGAATGAACTGTTACTTGTTAAAGGCTGTCAGCTTGTTAGATGAATTAGAAACCAGGGAATAGGTGAAACAAACTAGGCCCATACTATCTCTTTCATTCTAGATTCATAAGTTTTGCAGATACGTAGTCTATAAGGGGCATTTACTATAAAAATTACCGTTCTGTGATGTAAACTTTTAATTGCAGCTTTTTAATGTGCGCATAATTCAGCAACCAAAATGGTCTTGTTCATAAGAACAGGGAGGCCAAATGCATGTAGGAGCCGTTCGAAGTCTAGGAGCCAATGCAGCTTTTTATGTAGTGAGTTCTATATATAACAATAGGAAATCCATTGAAAATTGGCTATCTGGCTCTTGGGGTTTGTCTCTGTAAAGTTTCTGTGGATCTCATGTCAGTGTCGCATTTTTTAACTTCAACATAGTTTTTATTAAGTACTTTAAGTCTGGTTTGCTAGCAAACTCAATGCATTTGCTCTGAGCATATTAGAACACTTTATGATGGAACACAACAAGCTGGTTTACATTTAGAAGGGATCTTGGCCTGGTATATATACATGGGTCCTGACTGTTGGATTATTTATGCATCTATTTATTGTTCCCCTTCTACGACTTTTTTATTCTATATTGTACATTGCTACGTCCCCAAGTGGCGCTATATAAATAAACATATATATACACATTACCCGGATTTACCCGGAGTGATAGCAGCTCTTGGTAATTCTCCCCCAGTATGTGGGGTGGTATATCAATATAAACATTAAAACAAAAAATATACTATCGGAACTCTTATGCTACAGTCTTTCTGCAGGCATGACATTATCAAGTCAATCACATTGTAACATTATATACTATGATGCAGTGTGTACCCCCTATACGTAATACTTTAGTGCTCATGTGTAGTAAATTGTGCCCCGAGCCCTTCATGTGTGGACTCAAAACAAGTTAGGGTTAAATGAAAGCCTGCAGTATTTCCTTTACACTGAGCCAACAATCACATCTCTGTCTGGAGACTGTAAGAAATTATATTGGGGTGAATGTTCAAACTTCCTGCTTCCAGTAGGTTGAGTGACATCACCTTACCTCTGCTGGCCCTTTTCCCCCGGGGAGAAGCATGCTCAGTTAAGACTTAATGCTGGGGAAATCAGGAAGTACCTGAGGAAAAAATTGACAGTTGAGAAGGGGAGCCTATTAATGTAGTCACATGAGTACGGGCTGGTCACATGGCTGAAAACAGGAAGCGTTCAACCAGGAAGTTACATTGCTGAACTTTTGCAGCAATAACTTATCACAAATTTTATCTTGGGATGTGATTTATGGTATGATGGAAGGCTTTTTATATAATTATTACTAGTTTGGAAGAATTTGAGACCACAGTTACCCTTTAAGTTTAATGCTGTAATCTCCTATATAGAATTGTTTGCTAAGCGCATCTGCCTCCCTCCCCGTGGTCCCGGTGTGGATAGCCCCAAACCCTTTGCTGGATCTCTGTAGTTACATGGATAGTATTAAGGTAAGTCCACTTGTGCTCCAGGTGGAAGTAGATGATCGGACAACCTGATCTTACATTAAAAAGACAATTTTATTAACAAACTTGCAGGGATCTCACATAGCGGTAGCACTTGAAAACGTTAGGTGGTGCCTTGTTTTTACTTATGTTAAAGCCATATAAGTTTGTTGCTAAAAATTGGCTTTTTAATGTGAGATCAGCGTGTCTGATCGTCTGGTATATCATTATCTCCAAATGATTATTTCTTAAGTTGTAACATATATTAACTATGCTTATCAGGGCCTATATTAACCGTGTGATCAGATTGAGGCCCTAACAGCAGACTTGGGACTTGTCCTCTGCAAATGGGGCATTTGGCAACCCTGTTTTGGCGTGATATAATGAATTGGGGTTTGTATGTTTTCCGTACACTTTTTGGGGGTGTCCTGAATTTTTTAGATTTTCACCTATTCGCTGATTTTTTTCAGATCAGATTTTCTATCGGAATTTCATGTCCTGCTCTGTCGATCTTTATATAGATTTCAGCTTAACGGGTCACTATACCGGTACTCGCTTGCTTTGTTATTAAATTATTAATGTTTAGTGAGTGCTCCTAATTCCCCCCACCCTCCCTTACTCACTGCCTTCTTGTAGTGTCTGCAACACTTATAAGTTCTGCACAGCTTCACCATGTACACTGCTCTGCTTACACATCTTCCCTTCCCTCCCCCCTTTTTTCTTTTCTCTGCTTATTCTCTTAAATGTTGCAGAAAGTGTACCAGCAGGCAGCCAAAGATCTTTGTAAGGGGTTGGGGATGGGACATATATTATTTTTTGCTTCTGAAGTGACAGGTCTTTTCCTGTAAATTCTGCAATTTCAAATGAAGATTTCTCAGAATCTACACCTCAGATTTAAAATTTGATTATAGATTTGAGTATAGATACCCTTTAAAAAAGATTGTGACCAGAATATGAGGTTAGCGAAAAATTTTCCAGCTGGCCGGATTCCTAACTGATCAATATTGTTGTGCTGTTGATCAGAAAATTGTGAAACTGCTATCGAAAATATTAATGCCGTGTATGGCCAGCTTTAGTGAACCTAACAAAAGTTTTGGTAACTAACTTCTCATTAAATTGACTGATTTGTGTAAGATTGTGGCAGGGATGTTTTGCGTGATTGTAAATTCCATTGTGGCCGGGACTGGTGTGAATGATTCAGGGGCATTCCGTGCAGGAGAATTGGAGTAGGGTTTTTGCTTTCCCATGACCTGCATGCAACTTTTAATAGACAAATGTCTGGAAAAGAGAGCGAAGAACGTAGTTTACTGTAGCAATGGAGATAGAGTGATGAGACAAGAGGAAGCAGCAAAACTGCTACATTCTCAGTGGAAAATGTCTCAATGCTGATGTGTAGATTAGTAATAATAATAATAAATAGTTCGAGACACATTTTAATGATAACATACCCTGTATTTCCTCAGTGATATATCTTTGTATGTATAAAGAGGAGGGGAAGCACTTGATTTGTGCACTTACCAGTGTCTAATCACAACAAATGTGCTTATAGGAAGGAGTGTAAGTTTATGTGTGTGTGTTGAGGGCAAAATGTAAATGTTGTTTAATAGAACATTTTAATTGCATAAAATGACTTATTTTGGGCTTTTATTCGCTATTTGTGGAGAAACGTTAAAAAAAATGTAGCATTAACATAATATAAACAGATAAATGAAATTCAGATATATGCTCATTTAATATCACGACTCGGAGGGAAGGCTGTTTGTCTATTTGGTAATTGATCATACATTTCCATGTATCTTTTAGGGGTTGCAATTTCATAGACAATTTTTAGTAGATTGCAGGGTCTGATTGCAAACCGGGGCTTCCATCATCTACCAACCACAAGGGGTCAGTTTTATATAAAGCTAAAGGATTGTCTTACAAGCCATAGCACCAAATCTAGCTAGTTTTTCTAGTGTTTAGCACTTTTAGAATTTGTTCTATTAATGAAATTAGCACCAATTTCCAAACTCGCTCCCTAAATAGACCTTTATCCACATGAGCATAAACTTTATATACAGTATAATGGAAATCGTTGGGCTAAATCAAGTTTGACCTTTTTTGTAGCTAATTAAAACATTTGTCTTTCTGTGTGTTTTTTTTCCTCACAAATATAGAGATACTGAGTAGCTGTTTGGAGGGCTGCTCTCTCTCCTACTCTGTGTGTTCTAAACAATTTAAAGGGGGACTTCATCCCAAATATTAACTTTTGGGGTAAGACAGCAGTCCTGCAGCGTCTGCCTGCCAATTCATCATCTTTCCTGGGCATATTGAGACTAAATAGAGCAATGTATTGGGGTTGTTCCCCCAGGTACCATCTTTTTCAGGTTGGGTTCTTGTATATATGGAAAATGTTTGAGTGGTAGATCAGGTGCAGACAAAGGGTTGACAGGTTGAATCAAGGGTATAAACTGTCCTGTGAAATTATTAAACTTGCTTCTGTTGCTTATATTACCTGCTTGCTAAAGGATAGGGAGCTTTTTAGGGGAAAAGTAGTGAAATCTAAGCATATCTGACTGTTATCTCTAAAGGAAGCAGTAGATGGCAAGCTGAGAAGTTGTTCAGATCCCATATACAGAGGTAGATGTGGGTTAGATTATACTGTAATTTACGACTAATATAATTTTGACTTTGGACAGATATTGACTGGGATGATCAGGTATTAATATAAGTATGTATGTTAAATGATGTTAACATTTTCCTTTCTGAAACTGTGCCAAAGATACAAAGTAATGAATGCAGCAGAAAGGCATTGGCATTGAATGTAGCAAGCAACAAAGGAAATACTTTAATGGAGAACAATAAAAAAAAAACTATTTACTACAGCGATCAATTGCGTAATTAATGGGAATTTAAAGTTGACAGACTTACCTGTTTTATATTCATTGTTTGCCAAATAAAAGTCACTTGTTCTTAATTTATGGCAGAAGGCAAGCGTTTTCCCTTTTGTCCTTCTTTTACGGTAAGTTTTACATGTGAGCTTGCGATTTTAAATTGACGACTTATAATAAAATGATTCTCTCATGAAAGGAGAACCTGGACCTCTATATGTTTTAATAAAATGCTTACCGATAAATTGATGCCTATCATGCCTATAATTGTGAGTACCACCTGTTATGTTTCCACGCTTCTGTGCTGCTTGTTAAACCCTCCAAACCTTCATTTGATAGAAGCCCCATAGACTTAAATAGGAGTGATGTCTTCTAGGTGTTCCACTGGCACAATAACGGGTGGCAATGCATGTGTTACCATCCGTTTACCCTGCAATCACAATGTTGCACAATCGGAGCATGTATAATTTGCAAAAAAAAGTGATTGCATGCATGCTATTGCTATAAAAAAAGTGAAAAAATAAAGAAATAATACTTTTATTTATAAAAGGTGTAAATTGGCAAATCTAATGTTGAATCATTTTTAAAGAAGAAAGTGAACTTCTTGTGGGGGCCACACTTGCTCCATTAGCTGTCCCTAGACATCCCACCCTGCCATTTAAAGCTTCCAGGAAGAGTGGGGGAAGGGGGAGTGGTGAGGGGATGTGGCAAAGTGACATCACATTTGTGATGTCACTTAGGTGTGGAGGGAAGTGGGGTTAGGGCTGTTTCAGGGGCGTGGTGACCAAAGGGGGCTTGACTTCAGTGTAGTGCCTCCCTGCAAGGGTCAATGGCTGTGCGTCAGGCCCATCAAAGGTGTTTGCAGCAACTCCTATCCACCCCTGGGTGCTGGTGGCAGGGTGCAAAGGTCACATACACTCCACAGCTCTGCCAGTAACATTGCTAACATAAAAAACTACTGGCAGGATAAGATAGTAATACTTGGAGATGGATTTCTGTCTGGTCTTCTTATCTATTTCCCTTTTTAAAGAAAAAAAACCCAAAGGAAAGAATATCTTTCTATTTCTCCATCTTGGTAGAAGGTGACCTCGATCTGTTTCATAACAAAATGTTGCATCAGTGGCTGTAATATGAAATCTTTTTTTTTTTTTTTTTTAAAAACTTCATTCTTTGGGAAATTTAATTTGATATTTCAACAAAACCACATTTGTGGGCACAAGTATTTCTCTTCCTGTTTATACAAATATAAACTGTATTTTATTTCCCCAGAATCGCTTGTTAATTTCTATTTTATTAAATGTAACGGTGATCACAAGCTGATATAGAGAATCTGTTCTGCCAATCTAGGAGCATTAACCCCTTTGTTTGAAATATTTGCCTATATGTCACAGACACAAACAGTCTTTTGGGGCAGTTTCCTGGATTATCACAATTATGCAACTAAAGGATGAATTCATCAAAAATTGAAAACAAACACATTTCACGTGTGATACCATTAACTGGAAACTGGGATGATGTCAGCTTGACAACAAACACCTTTGGTCCAATAACAAGATGTGATAATGTGGTTGGGCTGTTAAAAAGTGTTACTGGAGAAAAGAAAAACATTGCAGGTTTATTGTTGTGCAGAAAATAAGTATTAAGATCCTTAGGAAGGATAATATGTTTACACACTTCAAACTGGGTAGGTCTTGATTGGGTTAGGGCACTGCCCTTCTTGCCATATCTCTTTATAGACAAGGGGGAGGCACAAGCATAGACTTCTATTGCAGAGGTAGCTGGTGCCCTGAGCAATTATTTTAACTTGCTTCATGGACGTGTCATCCCTGGTATGGTCGGATATCACATTGATTAAGGGCAAAAGAAACTGTGATTGAGGAACACTTTCCATGAGTTAGTAACATGTATTTTATGCTATTCCCCTGTACATGCACAGTCTCTACATAATTAGTCTGATTCTTTGGCCAGCTGGTTCATGTCCCACAAGGTACATCTCCCTCTAATTAGACAAACATGCTGTAATGCTATGGGTAAACTATGGATAAATTAGATATCATGCATAGATAGTTGAAAGTTTGACAAATGTCGCACATCTGACCTACGGCCACATGATAGCCGCAAAATGCAGACCTCTGGTATATCCTTTACATAACTTCCTATTGGATGATTTTCTGGCACAGCTTCTACTGGAAGTCCACATGTCAGTGTTTGCTACATTTTGTTTAACAAAAATAAAAAGGTTAAAAAAGTGGTTTTCTGTAGTTTGACGTGAGTAATATTAGTATGGGCTTGTTTTGTGATGTATGTACTGCATGTTTATAATAACATCTTTGCAGTTAATTCTTGGAACTCTGCTGAATCCTTCACGTATGCTTTTATTCTCTCCCACATATTTTACAGCAACAGTCTCTAATCTTTCATCTTGATAGCGCTCATCTTATGCAACCCCCTTTAGATGCAGATCCTAGAAAAAGTAAATTAAAAAAGTCTGATAAAGTATTTGCAATCATACATGTAATTTGCAATGCCATCCAAAATCCTTGCGGATCGCAAAGCTTAGTATTTAATTTAAAGGGTCACTGTACCAAATAAAAAAGTTTTAAAAAAATCAAGAATTTAAAAAATCATTTAAAATCCTAAAATTTTTACATTTTGAAATTGGTCGTTAAAGATGGCTGAGTTTACAGCTCTCTGACCCCCCGTCAGTTCCACAACACTCTGCCAAACTCTAATATGGGCATGTAGACGTTATGAAAGGAGGTGGGGAGACCTAAGGGATATGTGAAGAGCTGTAAATGTGGCCGTCTTTAACTGTGGATTTTAGCTATTTCAGAGGAAGGAGTAATATCGCGACCATGTAGTAAATTATGGTAAATAATATATTAAACTTGTTTTAATTAACCTTTAAAGGACAAATATACACTGTATACCCTTCTTCATTAAATGTGTATAGGGTGCTGTTGAATGTATTGCTCTGTACAGGAGATATCACTTTTCTTGTTTAGTTGAGAAGAATGTAAACATAATTCATATACTGAATAGAAATCTCCTCCAGTGATAAATTATAGAAAAATTTGCTTGTTTGACTACAACTAATCGGTAAGTTGAACAATTCACGTGGTGTAGGAGTAAATTTGTTGTATTCAGCAAGAAAAACCATGCAGATTGTTTCTCTTTGAAATCCATATCTGTTAAAAAGTCCTTGACCTAACTATATTTCCAGGAAAACCAAAGAATAGTTCATTTCCACATCAAGTGTTATGGTGATGCCTAGTTTGTGAATTAATTGGGGATACTCCACTCTGCCATATTATGGTCAAATGGCATTTTGTAGCATGGATGTAACACTAAACTTCTAATCTGTACTGCTAAGGTATATGGGGAATGATCAGCACTGATCGTTTCCACAGTAAAATTATTTCATTCATATCCTGAAACCTTTTAAATCCACTAAATTAGTAATATTGTTCTGTTAAAAATAGTGGTAAGGAAGGGCTGTGGCTGCATTGACTGCATTGGTTTATGCTGATCTAATTTTTTGTATTTGCACCTTTATTTGCACCCCCAAAATAAAAAAATTAAACCCACTACTGGCCCCACTGTATAATGTTAAGAAAGCTTTACCATACTCCTCTGCTCCTTATGGTTCTCCTGCAGTTCTTGTCCAAAGGCCTAGAAAGGGGAGCATAGTAGCTGTCTGTGTGTCATCCAGTCCCTGCTTCTTCCTTGTCCTCTGAGGGGACTCTGGCATGTGCAGGGGAGCCCTCCCACCCTTTGGATCCCTTCATGGCTTCATCATCCCCTAGCTTTAAATCCCTTTTCGGTAGTGTAGAGTACCCCAGCACACCCACAACCGCCCTGCTAACTTTTTAAAACAAGCCTCAGAAACAGAATTACTAGACTGCATTCTCTCCCCATAGCCGGCAGCCGTGTCTGTGATTGGCTGTTTCTTAGGCAATCACAGACGCGGTTATTGGTCCAGCCCCTGTTTGCAGCTTCGGCAAGCTGGGAGCAAAGAGCCAAGGGAACAAACGCTAGTAAGTCTGTTTCTAGTGCTTATTTTAGAAAACTAACATGGCGGTTGGGGGTGGGCTGGGGTACCCTACAGTACAGAATTTTTTAGTTTGGAGGGTGGAGATACCCTTTAACATGCAGATGAACATTACAAGATTAGTTAAAGGTGTTCAGGCTTCTCTGACCTATAGATTAGAGAAGAAACTGTTGACTGAAATGATGCTGAAACTTTCCTTTCTTAGGGTGAGGACACGCTACAGCGGACAGGATCTCGCGCTATGCACGCTTGGGCTGCAATCCAGGTAATATTCTTTTACTGAGGGCCATGCAAATTGCACCAAAAATGGGGATCTCTTTCCCTCCGATTGTATGTATGTATGTATAATTTTATTTATAAAGCGCCACTTGGCTATGCAGCGCTGTACATTAAAAAATACAAAGTATAAAATCAAGGGGATGAGTGCAAGCCATTATACAGATAAATTCAATTAAATACAATTGCATACATCGGTTAAGAAAGCATATATATATATATATATATATATATAAATTATGTATAAATTGATGTAAGTGCAACAAGCCTTGACACATTAGGAATGAGATCCCTGCCCCGAAGAGTTTACAATCTAAATGGGAGGGACAACATACAGATAAAAGTGGGGGGGATTGGTTTATTGATCATAGTCTTTCGATCAGAAGACTACCGATTGGTAAACTGATTGTAGCCTTTTGATCAGAAGACTACTGATTGGCTTATTAATCGCAGTCTTTTGAACAGAAAAATATCGATTGGTTTATTGATTGTAGCTTTTCTACCAGAAGACTACCGTTTTGCTTATTGATTGTATTTTTTTGACCAGAAGACTTAAGATTTTATATTGGTTGTATAGATCGTAGCCTTTCCACCAGAACACTAACAATTGGTTTATTGATCATAGTCTTTAGACCAGAAGACTACCAATTGGTTTATTGATCGTAGTCTTTCAAGCAAATGACTACCAATTGGTTTTAAATTGGTTTAATAAACTATCAGGGATATTCAATAAAAGGTCTTATTGTTTAAAATGGTGCTAATTTTGCCCAACCAATCAAATGTTAGCTTTCAAATGTTAAATAAGATCTGATTGCAAAATTAGCACCATTTTAAACAATAAGACCTTTTATTGAATCCCCCTGTATGTGTTCCAGGCCTTTAAGCAAAGAACAAATTTGCTTTAATAGGCTATAAAACATGGAAGTCACCATTCACACACTAGAAAGGGCTGGTACAGTTTCGGGGCCCACTTAGCATAGAACATATCTAGGTTTCTATAATCCCTTTGTACCTACCAGTGATGAGGTTCAGGTGATTTACTACAACCTTTTGTGTGCCTCTTGTGCATACCATTGGGGCAATGCTACAGTATATTCGCTATTTTTGGCTGAATTGGTGCAAACCCCTCGCTAACCCAATATTTTGAGTAGCCTATGTAGTAAAGGCTATGTAAAGAATCTTAACGTCTTTACTACTGTGGAGTATGGGTCGATGCAGATCCAAAAAACTTCCATCCTACCTGACCAGGATCCCACAATGCAGCCTCCTGAAGGAGTTTTAAGGATCGCGGTCAGGTAAGACGTACAGTTTTTGGTTCTGCATAAACCCGCATATGTGGCTATTTAAGCCTATTAACGATTGTGGGTGCTGCTCCTCTGCTTCTCTACACAGGATCTAAATATAGCACAATATATTAAAATCAGAAGCCCACACCATTTTATTGATTACATAGATCACACACTTCACGTGATCTTCTACCTTTTGGAAAGCTAAACCGCTAGAACTATACATTTAAAGAATGCTTTCAATTACCCAAGAGTAGTTGTGTTTTTTCTGATGGTGCTTCTGTTTATAGACATGTAGTTGTACAACTCCTATTTACAGTGGCAGAAACTCGACCGTGACAAGCTGTGAATACATGGGAAAAATATGACATGGTGAGTGTAAGAAAAAAACACAGGAAGTTTTATATATTCCCAGTGAAACGATATTTTCCCTCCCCATTTTGTCACTGACAGTCTTATCAGCTATAATTTAGTCATCATCAACTATAAATTGTTTTGCGTTTCCAAATTTCTTATTGTGGTGCAGGTTTTTAAATTTGTTGAGCAAGCAGCACTTTTCATATATGCATATACATGTATACCAAATTACCAATTTATATTCATCTATGTAAAGAATAACCAGCAACGCCCTAATGTTTAATGGGGGGCCAATTTATGCTGTTTACTATGTACTGTTTGCTATATAGGCATTTGCCTGGTTGAATGAACAAAAGGTGCATGAAGTCTATATTACAGATAAGGGCAATATAAACAAAATATATACATTGCTATTTATATTCACCTTACTGATGAACACTATTTTGTTGCTCTAGGACTTAATAAATATAAGTACACACAAACAGATCTTTCATGCCAACCAACTGATATTACTGTATTTCAGTCAGTCGGCCCGAAATATCAAAGGCATTCTGACGAAAGGAAGAGCAGACATGATGGTCAGTCACGGGCGATCCTGTAATCTCCTATGGGTGGGTTGTGGCTAGCTGTCGGCAGTGTGACTTTTGCCGCGCTCAAGGCTATTTTGGTCGGGCTGAATAATCTGCCCATGTGTACCAGCCCTAAAACAGATTCTGTATTGGTCATAGCATAAAGCCAAAGTACATTGCAGGTCTCCATATATGTGACCTTTACTAAAAAGACACCTTTAAAATGATCATGATTCTAGCTGCAGACTACCCAAAGTTACAGAAGTATAAATGTGTGAACTCACATTACCAATCTTTGAAAGATGACAGAAACAATCTGTAACATTTTCAGGGAGATTCAATAAAAGTTCTTATAGTTAAAAATGGTGCTAATTTTGCCCCAACCAATCATGTTATTTAACATTTTAAAGCTAACATCTGATTGGTTGGGGCAAAATAAGCACCATTTTTAATGATAAGAAGTTTTATTGAATCTCCCTGTTTGTCTGTCATCTTTGAAAGATGTGGCTGCACTCTCATATAAAGTATAGAGAGATTGTTTGTGACTGCCACGCACCCTACAATCGCTTTTTCGTAGGCATCAGGAGCTGCATCACAGGCCCCACCGCATAACATTTAAATCATGTTTAAAGCTAGCCACAAGCCTCAAAATATTTTTCTCTCTGCTGAAAGCTTGGTACACACATGCTGGGTACACACATGCCATCGGGATTGATCAGACTTGAGTCTTCTCCTCAGCTACGCCCACTTTGTAAAACCACACACCCGGAATGCCCCGGGAACAACCCTAACCCAGCCTCCCACCACCCCTAGAACACTGGCCACGCCCACATAACACCCCCATTTCCCACCTTGCCCAGAACCTGAAGGGGCATGGTGTGATGTTTGACACATGAAAGATGACAAACACAATCTGCAAGATGTATTTTCTCTCTACACAGAGTCCTGAGCATTCATACTATGTCAATTATAGGGAGCATGCTTGGGACTGCAAATCTCCCTCAGCCGCAGACTCCCTGACAGCGACCAAGGGAAATTTTCGGGCATTTCCGAGCAACGGTGAATGTCAGCCTCAGGAGTGCTTGGAAACACGCACTAACGATACAAGGACAGAACCGTTGGATCCGATGTTATCAGCCTTTTATTGTTAGTATGTGTACCCACCGTTAGGCTGGACATGCCCACGATGTCTCCCAAATTTGTCTATATATGTGTGATTACTATTTTCATTCCTGCCATGTGTGTGCTTTTATTTTGCTAATGTCCTGAAGTAAGATGGCTTCATAAAAAATACATTGGTCACCTTTTAGAAAGAATAGGACTATGCTCCGGTTTTTGCTTCCGCAGATCTTTCAGTTTCCTCGTTCAAACTATACAAAGAAAACACAGAAATTCTGGGCTCATTTGAAAGAATGATTTCCTCCATATCCCATTGTTTTTTACTTGAAGCTAGTGCTGACCTTTCGACTTCTATTGGGGATGTAGTGGAAACTTTATGAGGCCATGTTTAACTTGTCTTGGGAAGACAATGTATTTTTGAAGTCACATATTTGCCATAGCTTACTATCTTTGTCTCCTAAGTTGTTGAATAAAAAAAAATCAGGAAATAAATTACGTGCATAAGTGTTCTACACAAATAAGCTAAAAATAATTATTCCCAGATTGCAGAGGCAAATAAATGACATGATTATCCAGTATTGCTTGCAGGCGCAGCATTGTTAAACAATAAAGGGAAACTAAAGCTGTAACAAACTGTGATGTATAAGTGAATGCAACTTTCCTTTGAAACAGTGTTTAATTAATCTGGTAAATTAAGCAGCCATTTGCACTAGTAACTCACACTATATCCTGTATACTATAGAATGTTTAGGGATAGAGGCCAAAATCTTAGGGTCCTTAAAAAATAGCTGTTCTGTTCATGAGTAGAGATGGACTAGAACTCGAACCCGGGTTCGAGCCGAACTATTCGAATTCGAACGAATTCGGACTTCTCGAACTATCCCGGACGCGGATTTTCGATATTTTCGGACTTTCGATAAATATCGAATGTTCGACCGTTCGAGCATCAAATCCGCGAGTAAAGGGTCCATTAAAACCTATACGCGAGCATCGAATCCGCGAGTAAAATGTACATGGTATCTAGGCGCGAAAGCGAGCATCGAATCCGCAAGTAAAGTGTCCATTAAAACTATACACGACATCACAATCCGCGAGTAAAATGTACATGGTATCTAGGCGCGAAAGCGAGCATTAATCCGCAAGTAAGTGTCCATTAAAACCTATACGCGAGCATCGAATCCGCGAGTAAAATGTACATGGTACCTAGGTGCGAACGAACTCGAAAATAGCGCGAGTGAGAGTAAAATGGATTTTTCGAATGTCCTGGATATTGGAACATGTTCCCCAGACCATTTCCCAGGTCCCACAGCCATTTACATTAAGTTACCATTAATATTTTAATTGTATTTCATTAGAACTTTTCGAACTATTTGACTCCCATTGACTTTAATGGGTCCGTTTTCGAACTTTCTATATAGTTAGAAGTTCGAAAACGAACCGAACTTTCGAAAGTTCGCCCATCTCTAGTCATGAGAGCTTACTAGCCATCCACTACGAAATTTCAGTCAGTTGGGTTAAAAATTTATTTTATGAACCAAATATTTCCTGTTTGCCTCTCACGTGTTAGAGAGGCCACGTGATTGGTCACACTAAAATATTAGCAATACTGCTTTTAATCCCAACAGACAGACCTGTCTGACCGACAGACTACCCTAAGGGGTGAAAACATTTAACTTGGTGTCAGCTGCAAGCAGATTTTCCTATAAAAAATTCCAACTCACCTTCCACACCCCCTAACCCCCGAGATCCCAATAGTTACTTTACTCTCCGGTGTTCCTGAAGAGAGCTTTTCAGTCCAGAGTCTGCCGTCCTTTTTGCTGATTGTTGCCACCTAATTTTAAATTTGTATGAACTTATAACAAGCTTGAACAAGTGCAGAGGAGATGACCAAAGCATCAGTCAGTCATTGACTGTAATGCCAACTATCACAGCCGTGATTGACTGCTGCACTGGTAAAAAAAATTTGATTTGAAGAACGTGCCTACATAAAGTCTTATGTATGCACAGTAAACACAAAAAGTAATGGTATTAGCAATTTATTTTTCCTAGACACTTAAAACAGTATACAAATAAATCCTTAAAGGATAGGTTCATTTAGAAAATGAACCTATCCTTTTTTGCATTAATTGAATCGGCCGAAACATTTGTTCTTACACATCGTGTGTCGCGGGTCGGGACCCGCGATCGCATGTGTGTACAAACATTTAAGCTGGGTACACACATTAGCCACAAAAGGGCAATCCCATCAGTGACAATGGGATTGGTTCTTTTCTGCTAATTTGTGTACTGGAAATGGCAATATCTGTGGTTTTTAGACCTAAAATTTCCCTCTGTCGTGGTTGGCTCCCTGTACTGTAGTATAGGAATTTGCCCATGATCATTAGGGTGTGTGGCAGTCCCAACCAATTTTACTTATACTATATAGAGGGAGACTGTTCAGAACTGGGTGTAGCCACACCTTAAACACATAACAGACAAAATTTTACAGATTCTGAAGGACATCTGTCAAAGATTGTTAAACTGGGACTGGGACACGCTGTACCAATTAGTTCTAACAATCTTTATCTGATGTGTATACCTAGCTTAAGAGGCGAGGTTACTTCCTAACTAACAAATTATTGCAACATAGTTGCAATAATATAAAATGTGGTAATGCAAAGTAAGATGGTAAAATATAACTTTATGGTTTTGGTAAATCTGTTGATGGTGAATTTAGAATTTGTGCCCGATCCCATTGTTGGGAGGTAAATATTATAATTTTAAAAGTTTTGATACATTGGCAGCTTTGTGCAGTGGCTAAAATTCTAATAAAATTCTGATAAACTTTTCTCTGCTGTTCTTTTCTTATGCAAATGAATTCACAGCCTTGATGTATTTTTTCACTGTTGCACAAGTCAAGGACGTTGCACAAGTCGCACGTAGATGCGATCTGGGTAAATATAGCTTTGAAGGCCTTTTTCCAAACATTCCTTTAGGATTGTCTTCACCCTGTCATTTTAGATTTTCTTTCTTCACCATACGTTGTCCACAACTCTGTTAAGATCCCATTACAGAAAAAGAGAAAATGACAGTGTAAAGATAAACCACATTTCCATAGAGATGTCATTTCTGTGTAACTCTTTAGGCACTGCTGTACACTTTGGAAGGGCAGTTCTGATTGTACGCAAATGAACCTGCTTTATTAAACTATAGCTGGCAAAATTCCTAGCCTGCATATATACCAATACATCTTGTGACAATGGTCGTAGTGAGATACATACTAACATTACTTTTATCCTGTCCAAGGAAACAGCTTGAACCTGTTATCCACTCTCTTCACTCATACCCCAGTGCTATAAATGAGCAATTTTAGCACACACCAGCCTATTAAGTAATCTAGATGTGACTGGACTTCATCCAAGTCTGTCCAAAAAGCCAATGCACTTTTTTGTTTTAAAATCAGAGTTTTTATCCACAGCTGTGCCTCATTCACTACTGGGGTGATTTACATTGAAACCTTCACACCACAGTTTCTTCTGTAATGATTGTTTAAAGAGAAATTTGAAAAATACATATTTTGCCTTGATGTCTCCTGTGCTATCTTGTCCATAACCTGGATCATTAGTAAGCTGTCTCCTTAGTACTTAGTACTTACATGGGTTTTTCTTTATGAGAGATGGTCGAACTTCCTGTGGTTCACTTCATTTTTGAACTTACGAACTTCAGTAAGTTCGAAAACGAACCCATCAAAGTCAATGAGGAGAAATAGTTTGAAAAGTTCAGATAAAATACAGATAAAATAGCAATGCTAACTAACTGTAAATGGCTGTGGCACCTAGAAATGGTCTGGGGAACATGTACATATCACTAAACCCTGTTTAAACACTACCTTCCCTCACGATCGGGCAATTGTCAAGTTTCTGCATGCTACATTTGAGAGTTATAGCCAATTCAAGGGATACCGAAATCAAACGCTACATTCAAGGGTTTCTGAATGATACATTCGAGGGTTACCGAAATCGTAGGCTACATTCGAGGATTACTGAATGATACATTCGAGGGTTACCGAAATCAAAGGCTACCTTCAAGGGTTACCGAAATCGAAGAATACACCGAGGGTTACCGATTCGAGAATTATCGAATATTCGCTAATTATCGAAATAAGTCCACGAGTTCAAAAAACCCGAACTAGTTCATAGTTCGGATAGTTCAAGTTCGTACAAACTCATAAGGTGCGACCCAAACTCTGGTTCTCTTTATATTGAACATAAATGGTGACTTAGGACTGCAAAGGAAAGAGAAATGTGTAAGAATCTGCATATACTGTAGAAACTGCCATTTACTTTATAAACAAAAATAAAGAATTTAGTAATATTAACGTAATATAAAGTAATATTAGACAAAATAGGACAATGTACTGAGAGACACAACAGCTTAATATAATCTTAAGAATTAACCCTTTAGTGTATATTTACGGCGGTTGTGGTGGTTACATAAAGCCACTGCCATGCCACAACCACAATAATGTACCAAGGTAATTAAGAAGCACAATTGCCTTGGTAAATTGCAGAGCGAGGGGCAATGATGAGTGATACCGGCTCTCCATACTTTGTCCCTACAATACGTCTTACATTGTAATTTAAGGATATTACCTCAGAGTTCCCTGCCCTGTAAAATAGCACATGGTTTTATATAGTCAAGGAACCATATTATTATATCCTCTGTGACAGAATATCCTTAAATGACCCTGTAAGCGAGGTGTACATTATCCTACATATGTATATATAAAACACCTAAATTAAACCTGAATTATTAAATCAATATATCGGATAAGGTACCATTCGGGCTTGTGTATGCCAGTCCTGAAGTTCTTTCCTTTCAGTTCGAAAAAAACTGTAGAGACAAATAACCCTATCCTAAAGCTGGGTACACACCACCCAATAATTTAATTGGATGCTGACTAGAGCTGGCTGCGACGAGCACCGACCATTCGTATAGATGAATGGACGTTCCTGAAAACCACAGGCTCGGTCGCGGCAAACAGACGGTCCTGGCTACTTTTGCCTCGGCCGTCAGACCTTCATCCTGGCCGACCAGTGGGAATGGTCAGCCAGGATGAAGGATCTCACCATGTGTACCCAGATTAAATCTTCTCTCCATAGAAAAGGTCTTGACTTGTATATATGTGCAATGATACTCATTATCATATGATAATCATATCAATAACAATGGCAAACAACAAATTTGGACCGAGAGAAGCAGTTAATAGCTCAATAATCTCACTAGTTGAATGGACCCTTTCTTACATAATAATAAATTAATATGTTTATTAAACATATAATAATTTCTTGCAAATATAATAACATAATATAATATAAAGAGCAGTAAAAATACAGAATTATCAAATACATTTTTATTTATTTATTTAGTATATGACATTATAAGTCTCATTAGCGGGCCAGCTTACTTAAACACGCACGCTGCTAAATAGGCAGCAGACATATATATATTTTTGATACAACACTTGGCTCCAAGACTTTCACCCACTTAAAGGGACTGTCCACCCCTCTTTTCAAAAACTGATATAATGTAGATAACCACCCAAAACCTTAACTTCGTTTTAGTAAAAATTTAGAAATCCGCTCCCACACACAGCTATTATACTTACATGCTCCTCCTCGCTCCACCGCCGCGGCTCTGCACTTCCGGGTAAGGAGGTCAGTGATCGGCAGTGACGTTGACATCACGGCCAATCACTGACTGCCATTCCCGGACCAGTCTCCACTGCGGCTGCTCAAGAACACGAAAAGAACAGAGCAGCCACAGTGGAGACTGGGAGAAGAACCCGGAAGCGGCGGTGGAGCGAGGAGCTTGTGAGTATATAACTCAATGTGGGAGCTGATTTCTAAATTGTTACTAAAACGAAGTTAAGGTTTTGGGGGGTTATCTACATTATATCAATTTTTGAAAAGAGGGGTGGACAGTCCCTTTAACCTTTTATTTATTACTGATTTAATAGGGATTTATGAATTGGATATGAGGTATGGTATTGAATGATTTATGTTACATTAGAGATTTACATTTTTTATTTGATATAATTCTGTATTTTTACTGCTCTTTATATTATATATTTATCTTACCTTTTATTCGTTTTTCCCCCCAAGGGGGCAGGGGGATTTAGAGCCTTTTTGATCCAATCTGGGCACTTCTATACGTGCCCTTTCTTACATTACCCACAGGACAGATGTTTTTATGATCGGCCAAAACAATCAGAAATCCAATCAGAATAACCGATCACCCTGTGCCACCAACTTGAAGATCGGATTGACGAAAAATTTTCTGTCTGGCCCAATCTTTGTAATTTCGATAAACTGCTTGATGTAGTTAAGCGTTTGATGGAAAAATGGCATACCACTATTGATATTTTGAGTGATTTCATCGAATTTGCCGAATTGCTTAAAATATAGATGCTGTGTTTACCTTGTCACTGGCATTGCAGTTATTCAAAAAATAAAGATTTTAAAAGCAAATTAAACAAATAATGAAAAAAAGTTATTTCTATACATAAAATTCACAGCTTTAGGGCACAGGGAAGCAAACATGGATCGAGAGGGAGGGGGGAAAGGGCTGTAGTGGGCAAGCTAGAAACCTCTCAGAGGATAACTAATCTAAAGAGTTCCTTTGCTCTCATTTCTTATCTAAATGATGTTATTTACGTTGCACCAATATGAATGCCTTCCTTCCTCTTTCAAGGTTAAACTGCTGAATCATGGGATATCATGGGACAGTTCCACAGCTCATGTTTGTTCTCCACAGACTGTGGCTTTTGTCAAGTTGTGATAGTATGTGATTGTATGCCAGCATTCTGTTCCAAAGAGAAAGAGAGCAATTGAGCAAAGACAACAAATAACATGCTTACAAGTGGTGTCTTTACTATAGGCATACAAGCTATGCTAGTGTTTTAAAACAGCTTAGCAGTATATATTTATTAGTTCACATATGTAACATGTTTACGAATGAATTTACAAATGTATAATAAACTAAACTAATATCCTATAAACAAAACATTTTAAAACACCCACTTTTTTCAAAAAAGCATACCCCCATACTCATGGAACGCACACCTTTGTCCTGGGGCAGGGCAGCCTGGTGGGCCGGACATGTTAGGGGCATCACTGGGGGTGGTCCAGGACAGAGCCAAATGGGGCTTAAATAGGTTCCACCTCCAAGCCCCGTACCCCCCAGTGTTGGGAGGTATGCAAAACCAACACCTCCACTCAGAGGAGTCAAGTTTTGTCTGACCTTGTTGCTGGACAACTAATAAATCTAGATTTATCTGGGTAAATGGCCGATCACGATTCAATATCGCGTTTGAGAATCTGGGTAAATCCCGGTAAGGTATTTACTCACTGTGGGATTTTAAATTCTTACGCAAAAGCTAGCGCAAAGCCATATTGAATCACGTGCGTCAGATGCACAGGTGATTTTTGCGTAACCAGCGCATCCAACGCTAATATGGATTTAAAGTCGCGCTAAACGGTATGCCCATCGAGTCTGGGTAAGTCGGCCCCATTATTTTTTTTTAAAATGATTTATCTATATTACATATAATTAGGTATTCTATATATTATCTTCATTTATTTTTTAAAAAACGTCTTTTAATGTGCCCTGCTGTTATCAGTAGTGAGCTGCCAATTTATGTCCTGCAGTGGCCCTCCTCCCCAGGATGCTTATTTACTTGGAATGTTTCCAACTTTTATTTTTACATTATTGGCTGTAGGATGGGTCTTAAGCTGGGTACACACCCTACTGTCCACGTCTCCCTTTCAGTTCCATTATGAATGTACCAGGTTATCCTGACACCTACTGTCCACGTCTCCCTTTCAGTTCCATTGTGAATGTACCAGGTTATCCTGACACCTACTGTCCACGTCTCCCTTTCAGTTCCATTATGAATGTACCTGGGGAGTCCACACTCAGGCGGGAATTCCTTCGGCTTCAGCAGGAAAACAAGAGTAACTCGGAGGCCTTGAAACAGCAGCACATAGGAGCACAACACAGGGACTCAGAGGCTCATATCAAACAGCTACTCCATGAGAGACAGAGACGCATAGAGGAGCAGAAGGAAGAGCGCCGACGTGTGGAGGAGGTGGGAACGGATCGTAGGAGTCTACACATTCATGCCTGTTGTCTTTAAATAGAGAGCAATGGGCAGCATTAAATGTCATAAGGGAACGTCTCTGTGGACACGTGTGAAAACCTGTTTATTGAGTCACAAAACCTCACACTCAGGGCACCACGGCCTTTGGTCACGTGCATGGGCCTTTAAAGGGCATGGCCAATGAAAAGAAATGTAGACGACCCTTGTGCAGTGATAGTGAACTGTGCACAATAAAGGTTTGGTGCAGTTCACTATCACTGCCAGAGCCTCGTCTACATTCCTTTATGCTGATGCGTTAACCACTGAGGACGGAGTGGGGTAGACCGGTAGCCTGGAAAATCTATAGTGAGGAGCCCGCACTGCCTAATTGTTGTTACCAATGAAAACAGGTCCCTTGTCAGTTACCTGCCCCCAACCTCTACTGATACATACATCACATTATTACTGCATTACTAACCAGATATTTAAGGATAATTATTGTCCCTATTCAGGCAAGGCTGTGACTGCTGACATCACAACCAATGACTGACTGCTGACTGCACATGCTCAAACTTATAACAGCTCATTGAGCAAAGGGAGGAGGCAGATACCTTTTAAAAAAAGGAATTGAACTTACTAAACTGGTAAAAATAGCCTTTGGGGCTGCAGGCAGGTAACATTGAAGGGTGGACATGCCCTTTAAGTGTGCGGGGAAATTATTTGCAGTTTTTGACAAAATAAACAGGTTTTCCCCCATTTATTTGTAAAAAGGATCAATGCACAGGGCCTATACATTATTATAGAATCTGCTTAGAGTATATATAGTTTAATTACATGGTTATATATAGTGTTATATATATATTACAGGTTATTGTCTGATATTTTGTGTTGTTTTAACAGCAACAGAGGCGCGAGAGGGAACAGAGGAAGCAACAAGAAAAGGATCAGCAGAGGCGCCGAGATGACATTCGGCGGGAGGAGGAAAGGAGGATGGCGGAGAGAGAGCAGGTCAGTCAATATTAAGCCACACCCCATGTTCAGGAGACATTGGTTCTTCCTCCTTTAATTCAGAATCAGGAAGAGCAGAACTATAACCCTCTCCTTTTTTGTACATTATTATTTTGTCTGTAATCTCCTCCTAATGTAGGTAGGTGGCCTCCATTAATGACCCTCCCTTGCCTCTCATTCTTCTGCCCTTCTAGTTGTTTATTATAATAAAACGTGAAAATGAAACATTCTGCCATGATAAATCTTCCCCCGAACCCTAAAACCGCAATAGTTGGAAGGTTTGAGAGATGTAAGTCTAACCTGAAATGCTGCCTGATGTTCTGTTACTTTTCTTCCTGGTTCTTCGGGTTAGTAGCTGTCAGTCATGGATGTCACAGAAGACATCACAGCCAATAACTGAATGCTATTGCCCTTGTGGTCTCCTCTGACCATGTGTGAGCTTGTAAAAGAGCACGGAGAGGAAACTAGTTGAGAGGGAAGGGGGGAGAAGAACATTTTGCTACATAACAGGGTATTCCTTTTCAGCTTCCTAGCTATTGGGTTTTGGGTGGGGGATTTAGCGACATATAATTGTTCCATTAAGGTGCGACCATGCGCTTTTAGTAGATAATTATATAGTAAATGAAGCTCCAGATAAAATTAGAACCTTTCCCTCTCCAATAGGGGGGGGGGGCAGACAATAGATGGGGATCTTTATGGGAACATGGCACACTGCCTGTGATAAGGACTGGTAGGAAAGCAATTCCACTTTTAGTTACCGTACTTACTAGCTGTGCCCCTTCTGGAGGTGAACAGCAGAGGGAGCCAACAGCACATTAGCATTTTCTTTCTTACAGGGTCTTAAGCTGGGTACACACATTAACGATTAAGCCCCGATACCGTCGGATCCGACGGTATCGGGGCTTAATCGTTACGTGTGTACGTTTGTTTCCCGAACGAGCGCGCGGCCGCCAAACGATCGGGTCGGCCGAACGCTCGTTCGGGAAAGGCCGAAAATTTCCATCGGCCGCGCTAGACTCCCTATAGAGGAGTCTAGTTCCTACGCGGCCGATGAACACACAGTCCCGAGCGTTCTCACATAGGAGAACGCTCGGGACTGTGTGTTTGCAGATCTTGAAAGATGCAGACAGGATCTTGCGATCCTGTCTGTCATCTTTCAAATCTGTACAGTGTGTACCTACTTTACTCTCCTACGTAGAGTTTCACATGCTACGTTATAGTTCTGCTGTGTTTTGGGGACTGACTGTCAAAGTGCATTGATTGCCTGTTTGATTACTGAACTACAATACATTATAAACAGCCCAAACACCACCTCTTTCTGTAAAACAGGAGGAGGCGGACCCCATTGGCTTTCTCTATCTGGGAAACCAATCAGGAAAAATGCATTTTAGCCTAAGGATCCCCAGCCCCATATCCCCGTACACTGATTTAAACCAATGCCTTTCCCTTTCTGTGTGTCTGTGTGATTGTAGGATATTTATTACCGGCATGGCTTTTATATCAGACATTTTATTTCAGAAACCAGCGGTATTATTTCTTCCTGTATTGGGTTACTCCTAACCTGAAACTGCTACTCCTAGGTCCATGAGTTCTGTTTAGTTTAGGTTCAAGATATGCGAGGTTAGGGACAGACCACCTGCTGTCCTGTTTGTTTACCTGTTATTTCCATGGTTAACTTTTTACTTGTGTCTGTGTTACCCTAAATGGTGAGACCTGTACTGCTGTGTGTCCTACTGTTTAATAAGAAAATTGGGGGCTACTGAACACTGAGGGCTTGGTCACACTCGCTCTTGTCTCTGTGCTGATTGGGTAGGGAGGGAATGGTCTCTGCTGGTAGGGACAGGTTATTAGTTGTAGTTAATCAGTGTTGGTTCCTAGTTCACACTATTCGTTTCCACTTGTCGTGTTGATTAATTTTATTCTCTCTTGTTTTCACTGCCTCCCTCCTCTCTGCTTTCTCCGACTCTCTCCTTCTCTAGGATATATAAGGCACAAGTTAGAGGAAGAACAGAGACAGTTAGAAATCCTTCAGCAGCAACTTCTACAGGAGCAGGCCCTGTTACTGGTAAATCATGCATGTCACCTCCATTACTGCCCCTACCTCCCCCTACTGGAACCCTCTCCTACTGCCGGTTTTATTCCATTTCACCCCATTCTGTACCTAAACAATGCATTACATTATTACAGTTATCCTAAAATGATGACCCCTATTGTAAAATATAGATTTATAGTGACCATAGAAATGTAAGACTTATACAGAATTAACAGTGACTTCCAATATCCTTATATTTTAATGTAGGAGATGTGATATTTCCCATAATGCAAACATTTTTCAGTGAGTCATGTGACACAGCTGACAGAGATAAGCAGCGTTTATAAGGATATAGTACCGGATCTTATTTATAACTCAATAACTTGGGTTTTTTTGTGTTTTGTTTCTTATGGACAATGGGAGATGAATAACTTGAGATAAATAGCAGATGCTAAATGGAATTTCTAGATTCCTGTTAGGGAGTCCATCCTTCTCTCCCCCTTCCCAGTTATTCCATTCTGTGCCCCTGTGTCTCTCCCGTTGTTCAGTGTAATACGAGTATACGCCACTTGTCTTGTCTTTGTGGTTTTTTAGTAATGTCACAACCTTTAGTGTGACTTGTTTTCCGTCATTGTAATAATAGGGGCAGCTGGGGGTATTAAATACCTTTAAAAAAACTAATGGCTACACTTCCTGGGTTTATTTTTGTTTTTTATATGACTCTTCCAATGGTCAGTGTGTTAGGTTTGACAAGGGTTATTGTTACACACAAAACATTATGGGAAAAACCGGCCTGTGATTAACATACTACCCTAGCAGTGAGCGGTACACATGAGCTTGCTGAGAAATTCTTTTTATTTTTGCATTCAGAGGTTTCAGTGCTGCACAAAGAAAAGTATTGAAGGGACACTATACTGAAAAAATTACTTTGCCTCTCTTAATCTATAATTGAATACTTGTAAGTAGCACTTACAAGTCTGCGTGTGTTGCTTCAATCCAGCACCATTTTGTTTAGGAGCAGTATCCCCCCTCCCTCTTTTAACCACTCCCACTTCCATCTGACCGACTTTTTTCCCACACAACAAACTGTCAAGCCTGCACACAGCATACAGCATTCCAACTGTCAAACTCTGTCACCATTCCAGCTACAGTAAAACACTGACAGAAGAATAGGAACTTGATTGACAGCTGAAATATAAGAAGTTTTAGATTGGAATCTAAAGAAATAGGGGGGGGCAGATCAACAAACAGTGATACCAGTGGTGGTTGGAAGAATTATAGTTTCCAGTTATGTTCAATTTAAAATTACCATATTTTCAGTATAAATTTCCTTTAGGTCAGACATTATCCCTGTATCTGGTCGATATCGTATATACTATATAAGGACATTATCCCTGTATCTGGTCCGATATCTTATATACTATATAAGGACATTATCCCTGTGGTCCGGTCCGATATCTTATATACTATATAAGGACATATCCCTGTATCTGGTCTGATATCTTATATACATATAAGGACATTATCCCTGTATCGGTCCGATATCTTATATACTATATAAGGCACTATCCCTGTATCTGGTCCGATATCTTATATACTATATAAGGACATTATCCCTGTATCCGGTCCGATATCTTATATACTATATAAGGACATTATCCCTGTATCCGGTCCGATATCTTATATACTATATAAGGAACATTATCCCTGTATCTGGTCCGATATCTTATATACTATATAAGGACATTATCCCTTTATCCGGTCCGATATCTTATATACTATATAAGGACATTATCTCTGTATCCGGTCCGATATCTTATATTATATAGGACATTACCCTTATCCGGTCCATTTATATATTATATAAGGACATTATCCCTGTATCTGGTCCGATATATATACTATATAAGGACATTATCTCTGTATCCAGTCCGATATATATATACTATATAAGGACATTATCCCTGTATCCGGTCCGATATCTTATATACTATATAAGGACATTATCCCTGTTACTGGTCCGATATCTTTATACTTATAAGGACATATTCCCTGTATCCGGTCCGATATCTTATATATACTATATAGGACATTATCCCTGTATCTGGTCCGATATCTTATATACTATATAAGACATTATCCCTGTATCTGGTCTGATATCTTATATACTGTATAAGGACATTATCCCTGTATCCGGTCCGATATCTTATATACTGTATACGGACATTATCCCTGTATCTGGTCTGATATCTTATATACTATATAAGGACATTATCCCTGTATCCGGTCCGATATCTTATATTCTATATAAGGACATTATCCCTGTATCCGGTCCGATATCTTATATACTATATAAGGACATTATCCCTGTATCCGGTCCGATATCTTAATACTATATAAGGACATTATCCCTGTATCCGGTCCGATATATTATATACTATATAAGGACATTATCCCTGTATCTGGTCCGATATCTTATATACTATATAAGGACATTATCCCTGTATCTGGTCCGATATCTAATATACTATATAAGGACATTATCCTGTATCTGGTCCGATATCTTTATACTATATAAGGACATTATCCCTGTATCCGGTCCGATATCTTATATACTATATAAGGACATTATCCCTGTATCCGGTCCGATTCTTATATACTATATAGGACATTATCCCTGTATCCGGTCCGATATCTTATATACTATATAAGGACATTATCCCTGTATCTGGTCCGATATCTTATATACTATATAAGGACATTATCTCTGTATCCGGTCCGATATCTTATATACTATATAAGGACATTATCTCTGTATCCGGTCCGATATATTATATACTATATAAGGACATTATCCCTGTATCCGGTCCGATATCTTATATACTATATAGGACATTACCCTGTATCCGTCCGATATCTTATATACTATATAAGGACATTATCCCTGTATCTGGTCCGATATCTTATATCTATATAAGGCATTCTCTGTACCGGTCCGATATCTTATATACTATATAAGGACATTATCTCTGTATCCGGTCCGATATATTATATACTATATAAGGACATTATCCCTGTATCTGGTCCGATATCTTATATACTATATAAGGACTTATCCCTGTATCCGGTCCAATATCTTATATACTATATAAGGACATTATCCCTGTATCTGGTCTGATATCTTATATACTATATAAGGACATTATCCCTGTATCCGGTCCGATATCTTATATACTATATAAGGACGTTATCTCTGTATCCGGTCCGATATCTTATATACTATATAAGGACATTATCCTGTATCTGGTCTGATATCTTTATACATATAAGGACATTATCCCTGTATCCGTCCGATATCTTAATACTATATAAGGACATTATCCCTGTATCCGGTCCGATATCTTATATACTATATAGGACATTATCCCTGTATCTGGTCCGATATCTTATACTATATAAGGACAATTATCCCTTTATCCGGTCCGATATCTTATATACTATATAAGGACATTATCTCTGTATCCGGTCCGATATCTTATATATACTATAAAGGACATTATCCCTGTATCCGGTCCGATATCTTATAATATAAGGACATTATCCCGGTATCTGGTCCGATATCTATATACTATATAAGGACATTATCTCTGTATCCAGTCCGATATATATATACTATATAAGGACATTATCCCTGTATCCGGTCCGAACTCTTATATACTATAAAGGACATTATCCCTGTAATCTGGTCCGATATCTTATATACATATAAGACATTATCCCTGTATCCGTCCGATATCTTATATACTATATAGGACATTATCCCGTATCTGGTCCGATATCTTATATACATATAAGGACATTATCCCTGTATCTGGTCTGATATCTATATACTGTATAAGGACATTATCCCTGTATCCGGTCTATACTTATATACTGTATAAGGACATTATCCCGGTATCTGGTCTGATATCTTATATACTATATAAGAGACATTATCCCTGTATCCGTCCGATATCTTATATTCTATATAAGGACATTATCCCTTATCCGGTCCGATATCTATATACTATATAAGGACATTATCCTGTATCCGTCCCGATATCTTAATACTATATAAGGACATTATCCCTGTATCCGGTCCGATATCTTATATACTATATAAGGACATTATCCCTGTATCTGTGGTCCATATCTTATATACTTATAAGGACATTATCCCTGTATCTGGTCCGATATCTAATTACTATATAAGGACATATCCCTGTATCTGATCCGATATCTTATATACTATATAAGGACATTATCCCTGTATCCGGTCCGATATCTTATATACTATATAAGGACATTATCCCTGTATCTGGTCCGATATCTTATATACTATATAAGGACATTATCCCTGTATCCGGTCCTGATATCTTATATACTATATAAGACATTATCCCTGTATCTGGTCCGATATCTTATATACTATATAAGGACATTATCTCTGTATCCGGTCTGATATCTTATATACTATATAAGGACATTATCTCCTGTATCCGGTCCGATATCTTATATACGATATAAGGACATTATCCCTGTATCCGGTCCGATATCTTATATACTATATAAGGACATTATCTCTGTATCCGTCCGATATATTATATACTATATAAGGACATTATCCTGTATCGGTCCGATATCTTATATCTATATAAGGCATTATCCCTGTATCCGGTCCAATATCTTATATACTTATAAGGAGGACATTATCTCTGTATCCGTTCCGATATCTTATATACATAAGGACATTATCCTGTATCCGTCGTCGTATATTATACTATATGGACATATCCCTGTATCCGTCCGTATCTTACATACTATATAAGGACATTATCCCTGTATCTGGTCCGATATCTTATACTACTATAAGGGCATTATCCCTGTATCCGGTCCGATATCTTATATACTATATAAGGACATTATCCCTGTATCCGGTCTGATATCTTATATACTGTATAAGGACATTATCCCTGTGTCCGGTCCGATATCTTATATACTGTATAAGGACATCATCCCTGTATCTGGTCTGATATCTTATATACTATATAAGGACATTATCCTGTATCCGGTCCGATATCTTATATACTATATAAGGAATTACCCTGTATCTGGTCCATATCTTATATACTATAAGGACATTATCTCCTGTATCCGGTCCGATATCTTATATACTATATAAGGACATTATCCCGTATCCGGTCCGATATCTTATATACTATATAAGGACATTATCCCTGTATCCGGTCCATATCTTA